>OX463241.1:4200000-4510000 GCA_949820135.1 Sylvilagus floridanus | reverse complement strand
CAGCAGGGCTGCCGGGTATGCCAGGGTCGGGCTGCCGGCGGGCCGCGTGGGCGTGCATGGCAGGGTCGCTGCTCTGTGCACGTCCACGCTGAGCGCTGGGCCTCGATGAGAAAAGGAGAAACTAAGTCACGGCGTTTGAAACGCAGAGTGGGGGGCCGCTGCTTTCAGATCCGTCTGTTTTTCCTGGCTTTGCTTCTCTCGTCTGAAACAAAGTCCAGAACGCCGCTTCCGATCACTCTGGGAGCCGAGAGCCAGTGCAGGGCGTCGTGGCTGTCAGACCATTGCCACTTCTCTCTCTCTTCCGGTCACTCTGGGAGCCGAGAGCCAGTGCAGGGCGTCGTGGCTGTCAGACCATTGCCACTTCTCTCTCTCTTCTGTTGAACTTGGTCGTTCTGTCATCACGTGGGCGGTCACTCTGCAGGACTTTTTGGGGCGCTGAGGTGAGGCGTGGTTTGCTTTGCTGCAGTGCAATGGAGAGCGGGCTAAAGAAGAAGCGGTCACACACTTTGAGAAGCTCTTTGAGGTTCTAGAAGAGAGGAAGTCGTCTGTCCTGAAGGCCATCGACACTTCCAAGAAGCTGCGGCTGGACAAGTTTCAGAGCCAAGTGGAGGAGTACCAGGGCCTCCTGGAGAACAGCGGGCTGGTGGGCTACGCCCAGGAGGTGCTCAAGGAGACCGACCAGTCCTGCTTCGTGCAGACGGCCAAGCAGCTGCACCTCAGGTACGCGCAGGGGCCTGCGGGCGGCGTGCTTCGGGCTTGGCGTGAGCGGGTGCTTGGTCTGGTGTGTCTTTGTGAAGAGTCACTTTGACATGACGTGGGTCTGTCTGCAGGATACAGAAAGCTACCGAGTCTTTGAAGAGCTTCCGGCCCGCGGCTCAGACCTCTTTTGAAGACTATGTCGTTAACACATCGAAGCAAACAGAGCTTCTCGGAGAGCTGTCCTTTTTCTCCAGCGGTGAGTCTCGGGGAAGGTGCGGCGGCGTGCGTGGGAAACACACGGCGCTCTTTCGGGGGTGGTAGGAGCAGCACCCCGCTTGCCCAGGGCCGCCGTGTCCCGTTTAATTGATTTTAGAGGCAGCTGGAGTACTCCTGTCCTGGTTCACTTCCCACATCTTCTCAGTAGCCCCGGGCTTGGTGATGACTGAAACCGGGAGTCAGGAACCGAAACCAGGTCTCCCACATGGGTGGCGGGGACTGAGGAACTTGAGCCAGGACCGCTGCCTCCCGGGTGGGCAGCCCAGGGAGCTGGGTCAGCAGCAGGGCCGGGACTCGAGCCCCGCACCCTGACGTCTGGTGCCCCGTGCCCAGCTCGTCCTCACCACTCTGCCGAGTAGTGGCCTTTGTGACTGTGTTTTTACGTACAGAGGCTGTGTCCTGTTGGCTTGTGTGCTTTTCAGCATTGCATACATCGTGTTGGGTTATATGTGTCCTTTTTATAAGTTGTTTCTCAAACATTTAAGGTAAGTACTTGTTAGCACCTGCGGCTCTGGTTTAGTGCCCTCCTCGAGCTGTTCGGGGCGTTTCGTAAGTGAATCCTCTCCCCGCGAGGAGGCTTGTTACTGGATTTTCTCTGTCATGGGCGTGGCCATGCGGAACCTCTGCCTGTGCTGCCCTGGGCACGGGCGTGAGCGTCTCCAGGACAGAGATGAAAGCTGTAGGCGGGAGCTGGCCCAGGTATATCTTCATGAGGGTTCTGTGCGCCCCTCTGGGGCTGCACAACAGCTGGAGCCTGCAAGTCCCAGGTGGCTGGAGAAGCCCCTAGGCCTGGGTCTGCCCACCCAGTGCCCTGCAGGCCATCCCCGGCCCCCAGCTTGTGTCGGTGCCCAGACTCTGCGGGGCCCGGGGAACGGGCCTTGCAGATGGCTGCTGAGGCTGACAGGCGCGTGGTCCACTCACGTGCAGCTCCCTGGTTGTCCGGGGTGCTCACGGCCCTCCTTTGGCTGGTCAGCGGTGCTGTGTGACCACAGAGAGGGCTCTGTCTGTTGGGAGGTGGTCACTTCTTCCTGAGCCTGTGGCCAGGGAACCTGTAGGGCCAGCCACACTGCTCACGTAGGGGTCACTCTCCACAAGAATGTAATCTGCACAGACAGTTGAAGCTGCCCGGGGGAGCCCGGGGCCTGGAGGTGTGGACAGGGCTGCTCCCCGTCGTGGTGTGGACCCGGCTGGTCTCTTCTGAGGCCCCTCCCCTGACTGCTGGGTGCCATGGTCTCCCCTTGACGTCACCAGAGTCCCCTTTGTGTCCCGATCTCTTCCCACGGGGATGTCAGTCGTCCTGGGTCCGGTGGCACGCTGAGGTGTGGGTGTTGGGACATCAGCGTGTGGTTTTCAGGGCTCAGGACCTGGCCCGGGCTCCGTGGTGTGTGCTGCACCAGCTGGGAGCTCTTGCCTCGCTCCTCCCTCCCTCTGGCCGCCGTCAGCTCCCGAGCCTCACCTCCCAGTGATGTGAGCATTGCCGTCCCGACACAGCCGCCTCCTGACTAGAGAGGGCTGGGGCTGGGGCTCTGCACATTCAGCCCCAGGAGATCTGGCTCGTGTCTCGCTGGCAGCTCCGGTGACTGGGACCTTTTTTTTACCCCCGAGTCTGATAGACATTTATTACATGACTTGTTTTTGTTCCTACGTCGAGGGCTGATTCTTCTTCCTGCACTCCCTGTTACCCCAGAGTTGGTTTCCATGTGTATGTTAGCTGGCCTGACAGTTCTGCCAAGGTCTCTGACAAGGTGGCACTGAGTGGGGTAAAGCTCACACCTGCCCAGGTCGGTGGGCATGGTCCTACCCCCACCTCTGACCAATGGCGTTCCCCCATTTTTTCCTGTGTGCACACTTTTTAGTAGGCTGTGTTTCAAAAGAAGAACAGGGTGTGGAGTGGGGTGAGCTGTGTGGTGCTCTGTGCCTTCTTCATTTTCTTAAACTTTACAGTGTGTTCTGGGCGTGGGGATTTGGCACAGCTACGAAGAGGCCGCCCGGGACACCCGCAGGCCATCCTGGAGCACCTGCTTCGAGTCCTGGCTCCTCTGCTTCTGCCCCTGCTCCCCACTAATGTGTATTCTGGGAGCAGCAGGTGGTGGCCCAAGTGCTTGGGCCCCTGCCACCTACGAGGGGCACCTGGAGTAAGTTCTCGGTCCCTGCCTTTGTCTTGGCATTTGGGGACTGAACCAGTGGATGGAAGATTTCTCCCTGTCTTCCTGCTTTTCAAATAAAATGAAAACAAATAAGTAAATAAAAGCTTAAAGTATGTATTTAGAGTGATTTTGCAGGTCTTGCTATGGCTGCATAGTGATTCTGTCAGTGCACCTACACGGGCATGCTTATGTTCTTTTGTCCTTATCTGTGATCTCACTTCATATCCTGTTTTGTGCTTTAGTCTAAGTATGTATGTATAACTTTTTTTTTTGAAAGCTAGAGTTACAGAGACAGCGAGAGATCTTCCTTCCTCTGGTTTACTGCCCACATAGCCACAACAGCCAGGGCTGGGTTGAAGCCAGGAGCCAGGAGCTTCATCCAGGTCTCCCACATGAGTGAAGGGCCCAAGTACTTGGGCCACCTTCCTCTGCTTTTCCCAGGTGTATTAGTAGAGAGCTGGATCAGAAGATGAGCATGAATCGGCATCCATAAGGGATGCTGACGTTGCAGGTAGCAGCTTTACCTGCTACACCACAATACTAGCCATACCTGTTTCTTTGGTTGTTGTTATTTTTTTTAGACTTATTTGTTTATTTGAAAGCCAGAGTTACCAAGAGAGGAGAGAGAGAGAGAGAGAGAGACAGAGACAGAGACAAAGAGACATATTTTTATCTGCTGATTCACTCCCTAAATGGCAGCAACGGCCAGGGGGTTGGGTCATTCTGAAGCCAGGAGCCAGAAGTTTCTTCTGGGTCTCCCATGTGGGTGCAGGGGCCCAAGGACTTGGACCATCTTCCGCTGTTCTCCTCGGACACAGCAGAGAGCTGGATCAGAAGCGGGGCAGCCGGGTCTCATAAACTGGCACTCATATGGGATGCCCAGTGCTGCTGCACCATAGCACCTGCCCCACGAGTAAGTTTTTTTTTTTTTTTAGATTTATTTATTTATTTGAAAGGTAGAGTTACAGAGAGGTAGAGGCAGAGAAGGAAAGAGAGAGGTCTTTCATCCACTGGTTCACTCTCCAGATGGCTTCAGTGGCTGGAGCTGGGTCCATATGATTGGAGCCAGGAGCTTCTTCCAGGTCTCCCACGTGGCTGCAGGGGCCCAAGGACCTGGGCCATCTTCTGCTGCTTTCCCAGGCCAGAGCAGGGAGCTGGATGGGAACTGGAGCAGCCACAGCACCGGGCCCCCACATGGAACTTTATAACCTACTGTTCTAACCAGATGACCAAAGCTTGGGAATTTGTTGTGTGGAAAGGATTTTGCATCTGCACAAACACTTGGCTATAACGATGTCGTCATTAGTGGAATATTAGAAACCTGTTCCAAAACTAGACTGTTAAATATTGATGTACTCACCGGCGCCGCGGCTCACTAGGCTAATCCTCCACCTTGCGGCGCCAGCACTCGGGGTTCTAGTCCTGGTCGGGGCACCAGATTCTGTCCCGGTTGCTCCTCTTCCAGGCCAGCTCTCTGCTGTGGCCCAGGAGTGCAGTGGAGGATGGCCCAAGTGCTTGGGCCCTGCACCCCATGGGAGACCAGGAGAGGCACTTGGCTCCTGCCTTTGGATCAGCGCGGTGCGGTGGCCACAGTGTGCCAGCCACAGCAGCCATTGCAGGGTGAACCAACGGCAAAGGAAGACCTTTCTCGCTGACTCTCTCTCTCATTGTCCACTCTGCCTGTCAAAAAATAAATAAAAAAATAAATAAATATTGATGTACTCACATAGAGGAATACCACCGGAGGGTATGCTCGCATGATCTCTGCCATTGTTATAGTGCTCATCTCTGAGTTATTTAACATTTTTTGTGTGTTTGCTTTTTTATTTTCTTAGAAAAATCTGTATCATGTTTATGCCAAGAAAAACGAACTTGTTCTGTGACTGTATGGGAGGAAGCATGGAACGAGATTCAGAATGCTCATTGGGAGGTCGTTTGCTTCTGTCACCACACTTAGTTTTTAAAATAGTAAAATTGTCATTTGTTGATAGGAAAACATAAAGGAAAATTTCAAGTGCATAGCTGTTATTATTAGTAGGTGGGAGGTATGTGGTTAAAAAATTTCCTTGATGATGTTTCAGAATTAATAATTATACTTCTCAAAGCTTTAATTGAGTCTTTTTGTCTCCTATGTTTCATTCTTCTTTTTCATTTCTGTTGTAAATACAAGGTTAAGTTGGGATTAGAATAGCATAATTACTACCTTTAAAGTTTTAGAGTGTAATTCTGTATTTTTTTCTCAGTGTAAAGAAATCTCTAACGCATTAAATCTAGGTAGGTTTTTCTTAAATTTGTTGGCTTAGCATCTGTAAATATTGGCTGTTCTTATACATGGGACTGTAGACGGGCACAGTTCGTGGCCAGTGTGGAAGTCGTGGAGTGCCCCTCGTGGAAGCGCAGCCCGTGCGAGCCGGGTGTTGTAACGGTGTCACTTCTCCCGCCTCTTCCAGGCCTGGATGTGCCGGAGCTCATCGAGGAGCAGAGCAGGGTTTACAACAGTGCCTTGATCACCTGGCACCACCCTGAGAAGGGCAAGGCTGACAGCTACGTCCTGGAGTATCGGAAGCTGGACCGGGAGGAGGAGATGGTGCCCTGGAGCGAGCTGCAGGTGTGCGGCACCAGCAAAGTGGTGACGGACCTGGAGGACAACTGCAGCTACGCCTTCCGCGTGCGCGCCTGCCGCGGCTCCGTCTGCAGCCCTTGCAGCAGGGAGCTGGTTCTGCACACGCCGCCAGCCCCAGGTACCGGGACCTCGGACGGGAAACAGCCCCGGGGGGAGGAGACCTTGACGGAGTGCAGACCCCAGCGTTTGCACAAGACTCCTGAAAAGTGGGCGTCCGCCCCCAGTGAAGGTGCCGAAATGAATGGAACATGAAGCCCAGGCTTAGATTCTGACCGGCGTCAGGCAGGCATTTGAGTGGGCAGGCTGTGCCGTCGGATTAAATAAAAGTTTTAAGTAGAATAGTTCTATTTGGTTCTCTAAAGCATGGCTGCTTGCTAGTTTTTTTTTTTTTAATTTTATTTATTTAATTGAGAGGTAGAGTTACAGACAGTGAGAGGGAGACACACACACACACAGAGAGGTCTTCCATCTGCTGGTTCACTCCCCAAATGGCTGCAACGGCTGGAGCTGTGCTGATCCAAAGCCAGGAGCCAGGAGCTTCTTCCCACGCAGGTTCCCCACGCAGGTGCAGGGCCCAAGGACTTGGGCCACCTTCTGTTGTTTTCCCCTAGCTAGGTATTTTTAATTTGATCATTATAGCATCTGCTGTCCAGGTTTGACTTAGCTGGGCTCTTGGAGGTGTGGATTTTCTCTCCGACTCCAACTCCATGACTCTCAGCACATGGGGGGACCTCGCTGCTGACACCCCTGTGTCTGAGGGGCCGTCACAGAGGTGCACACTGTGTGTGAAATCTGTGCCTCTGAGGGGCCGTCACGGAAGTGCACAGTTTTTAAGGGAAACCTGTGGGTAGATTTCACAACTATTTTTTGCACCAAAACAAAACATTTCCCACAAAGGTTCTGAAGTGCCAGGTGAACTGTGTCTGAGCTGCACGCTGGCGGGTGGGGAGCGGGGACGCTGGTTTGGCTGGGAGGCTGTGCTGGCGCAGCCCAGCAGGAGAGCCCCTCTTGCAGATGCTGGGGGCTGGTGTAGACCATGGCCCCGCCCCTTGCACTGGTTTTGTGCCCTGCGTTCTGCCTCTACCCTTCCTTCCCTTTTTGTCCGAAATAGAAACAGTGTATTTTCTCTGCTGTTTGTTTTTCAGGCTTATTGTAGACTTAAAAACAAAAAAAAAATAGAATGCAGATACATATATGGCAGGCTAAAAAGTGTTTTTACTGGATTTCCGTATAATCCAGTGGAGAGTTTCAGGATGAATCTGGGAGCATTGAGTGAGTGGCTGATGGTCTATGATGTTTGCACATTCTTTTCTGGTCTCTGACCAGAAATGGAAGAAGGAGAAGAGTCCGGGACGAGGCTGCTGGTCCCAGTGCCCTGGTCGGGGTGGGAGGGGAGCTCGGGAGGCCTTAGGGCTTCTCTTCCCGGCTTCTGGCTGGAGCCACGTAACCAGCGTGGCCCTTTACATTTGTTGTGTGGACCAGGAGGGGGGCTTCGGGGGTTAGGGGAAGCAGGATTAGTGTGGCTGTCAGTGGGCGTTTCCAAGAAGAGCCGCCAGCCGGTGTGACGAATGGCGTTGTGGCCAGCAGGCGTCTGTAGAAGCTGTGCCAGAGGTCAAATTTACTTTTCAGCTGTTTCCTAGTGTGCAGCTCAGTGAGGTTAAACTCAGTGCACACACGGTCCTGAGCTGCCATCCGCTCTCCTGTCCCCAGAGGAGCCACAGTGGCCTCTGACCCATGAGGCCCCCACCCCCAGAGGAGCCACAGTGGCCTCTGACCTGTGAGGCTCCCACCCCCAGAGGACCCCACAGTGAGCCTCTGACCCGTGAGGCTCCCACCCCCAGAGGAGCCACAGTGGCCTCTGACCTGTGAGGCTCCCACCCCCAGAGGATCCCACAGTGGCCTCTGACCCGTGAGGCCCCCACCCCCAGAGGACCCCACAGTGAGCCTCTGACCTGTGAAGCCCCACCCCCAGAGGACCCCACAGTGAGCCTCTGACCTGTGAAGCCCCACCCCCAGAGGACCCCACAGTGAGGCTCTGACCCGTGAGGCCCCTGTCCTCAGAGGACCCCACAGTGGCCTCTGACCCGTGAAGCCCCACCCCCAGAGGATCCACAGTGAGCCTCTGACCCGTGAGGCCCCTGTCCTCAGAGGATCCCATAGTGGCCTCTGACCCGTGAGGCCCCCACCCCCAGAGGACCCCACAGTGGCCTCTGACCCGTGAGGCCCCAGTACATCACCTGTCTGCTTTCTGCCTCTTTGGGGTTCCCCGTGCATGTGTGGTCACAACGTTTGTCTCTTTGCATTGGGCTTACTGGAACTGAGACACCTCCCCTTTAAGGTGCGCTGCCCACTGCATGGACGGGCCACTTTCCCTTGGCCCTGGGGTTGCTGCGCAGTGGCTGGTGCCAGTGCGAAGCTTACTGGGTCTGTGTTGGGAGGGAGCTAGGTGGACTGTGTCTGCTCTGCCGCACAGGATGCTAAAGTCTAGGTCAGACACGACGAAAGGTGTATGCAGGGATCTGAACCTGGTGTCTCTGAGCCTGAAGCCCGTGATTTTATTTCTTTGAAACAATGCACCAGATTTCTCATGTCTGCCATTTCATTGAGGCGGTAAAGACTATTAAAATAGATAACACTTTCCAAATTTACAAAATTTGAATGAAATGTATAAGAAAATGCATAACTATTTATGAAAATGTGCTGCTGCTTATTTTATTTTTTTCAGATTTATTTATTATTTGAAAGGCAGAGTTGCACAGAAAGAGAAGGAGAGACAGAGAGAGAGAGAGAGAGAGAGATCTTCCATCTACTAGTTCACTCCTCAAATGGTCGCAATGACTGGGGCTGGGCCAGGCTGACACCAGGAACCACTCCCATGTGGGTGCAGGGGCCCCTTGGGCCATCCTCTGCTGCTTTCCTAGGCACATCAGCAGGGAGCTGGATTGGAAGTGGAGCAGCTGGGACTTGAACTGGTACCCATATGGGATGCTGGTGCTGCAGGCCACGGCTTTAACCTGCTGAGCCACAGCACTGGCCCTTGCCATTTATTTTAGTTAGGTATAATGCATGCAATACCCACATTGGCTTTGCCGACCCTGTTCCAAGAGCTGCTTTCGTAAGTTTCACCAGCTGGTAAGACGCTTCCTCCCGCATCAGGGGTCTGTGAAGAAGGTGGAGGACAGCCTGGGAGCCCTCGCCGAGTGGGGTTTGCGTTGTCATGGTAGCAAGCCTGGTGACACCTTGCTCTTCCTGTCTCTTCTCAGAGTTCCCATTTGGGAAACCTGGTAAGTCTAACTTTACATGACTTTCAGGCTAACTGCGGATTCATGTCTGTTTAGTCTTCAGTTTCCTCTTTGATGAGAAATGCGGCTACAACAACGAACACCTCTTGCTGAACCTGAAGAGAGACCGGGTGGAGAGCAGAGCTGGGTTTAACATCCTGCTCGCAGCCGAGCGAATCCAAGTGGGCTGCTACACAACGTTGGACTACATCATCGGCGACGTTGGCATCACCAAAGGGAAGCACTTCTGGGCCTTGCGCGTGGAGCCGTATTCCTACCTGGTGAAAGTGGGCGTGGCTTCCAGCGATAAGCTGCAGGAGTGGCTCCGCTCTCCTCAGGACATGGCCAGTCCAAGGTAGAGCCTGCTGTGTGCGCTTGTGTGTGTGTGTGTGTGTGTGTGTGTGTGTGTAAGGCAGAGTCACAGAGAGAGCGGGGGAGAGACAGAGATCTTCCATACACTGATTCACTTCCCAAATAGCCACAGCAGCTGAGGCTGGGCCAGACAAAGCCAGGAGCCAGGAACTCTATCCAGGTCTCCCACGTGGGTGCAGGGATCCAAGGCCTTGGGCCATCTTCTGCTGCTTTCCCAGGCCATTGCAGAAATGCAGAGAAAGGCCGACAGGCAGATGGAGAAAGATCTTTGTGCTGGTTCACCCCTCAAATGTCCACAAACAGCTAGGACTGGACCTGGACTGGAGCAGCCAGGACTTGAACCAGCACCCATATGGGATGCCAGTGCCACAGGTGGTAACTTAACCCACTGCACCACAGAGCTGGCCCTGTCATTTTTGTCTCTATTATTTTATCACTTTATTTGAAATGCAGAGAAAGGCCGACAGGCAGATGGAGAAAGATCTTTGTGCTGGTTCACCCCTCAAATGTCCACAAACAGCCAGGACTGGACCAGGCTGGAGCCAAGGAGCTCAGACCAGGTCTCCGGCGTGGGTGCAGTTCTGAAGCACCTGAGCCGCCCCCTGCCGCCTCCCAGGGTGCACATAGCAGGAGTCTGGAAGTGGAGGCGGGACTTGCACCAGGCACTCAGATTCAGGATCTGGGTGCCCCAAGGACACTTCACCACTGCACGGAACACCTGCCCTCAGCTCTTCATTGATCAGAAACGTGGTCATCCTTGTGGAGGTAAACATCCTTGTTCAACAAGATAAGCCTGAAGTACCCTCGGGTTCTTTATTGCTTCTGAAACACATCCCTGAGATCTGGGTGTTCCCGCTGTGCTGTGTGGCTGGCCCGTGTGAGAACAAACCGAACGGTGAGATTCATGGCTTCAGTTTCGATGTCAGAACGACACACATGTGTTTAGGAGACCTCTTGGTGACGATGTAGCTCCACAGCGTTAACTTTTAGGAGTCTTTGTGCGCATTACCTAAATTACACGATAGAAATCACCTATGTACAATAGTGTGAAATGCTTTGAACTGCCGTCCCTCACAACTGGTGCTAAGCTGGAATTCTTACCTCAGGACACAGTTTCCTTGAACTTTCTCCTATGTTCTTCACAACATTCGGTCATGGTAGATGTGTTTCCACAGCCACAGAT
Source organism: Sylvilagus floridanus (assembly GCA_949820135.1). Lineage (NCBI taxonomy): Eukaryota > Metazoa > Chordata > Mammalia > Lagomorpha > Leporidae > Sylvilagus > Sylvilagus floridanus. The sequence continues at coordinate 4,499,419 of OX463241.1, read as the reverse complement.
CGCAGCTTCTTGAGAGACTAATACTGCACAGCTTAGCTTCCTTTAGAAGGGTAAGGTGAACAAGCCTGGTCAGTTAGTCAGTTTTTTACTTCATCTGAGTTGTATCCTGGGTCATTCTGAATGATAGGACAAACTTTTGGGACCTGGCATCGTGGCACAGTGGGTTAAGTAAGCTGCCTGCAACTCCTACCTCCCACATGGGCACCGGCTTGAGACCCAGCTGCTCCGCTTCCAAAAAATCTCTCTGCTGTGGCCTGGGAAAGCAGCAGAAGATGGCCCAAGTCCTTGGGCCCCTGCACCCATGTGGGAGACCTAGATGGAGTTCCAGGCCTCTGGCTTTGACCTGACCCAGCCTCAGAGCTGTTGCAGTCATTTGGGGAGTGAGTGGATGGAAGAGCTCTGTCTCCCTCTCTCTGTAACTCTGCCTTTCAAATAAATTTTTAAACTAATAAGAAATTTAAGGCCGGCGCTGTGGCTCAACAGGCTAATCCTCCGCCTTGCGGCGCCGGCACACTGGGTTCTAGTCCTGGTCGGGGTGCCGGATTCTGTCCCGGTTGCCCCTCTTCCAGGCCAGCCCTCTGCTGTGGCCCAGGAGTGCAGTGGAGGATGGCTCAAGTGCTTGGGCCCTGCACCCCATGGGAGACCAGGAAAAAGCACCTGTCACCTGGCTCCTGCCATCAGATGAGCGCGGTGCGCCGGCCGCAGCGCGCCGGCCGCGGCGGCCATTGGAGGGTGAACCAACGGCAAAGGAAGACCTTTCTCTCTCTCTCTCTCTCTCTCTCTCACTGTCCACTCTGCCTGTCAAAAAAAAAAAAAAAAGAAATTTAAAAAGAGGAAAAATTTTTTGCACAAAGACAAAAATTTACATAATCCTGAAAATTGTAAATGGTTAATTAAATCCTAGTAGCATGCCTACTTGATTGAACATTAGTATTAATTTTTTAAAAGTTTATAGCCTGGGAAGTTGTCAGTGTGGTCTGATCCCAAATATATAAAAAGCGAGCCGTGCACAGGAGGAGGGGCGTGTCAGCACGGGTCAGACTTCTCAGGCCTTCGCCATGCACGGGAGGAGGGGCGTGTCGGCACGGGTCAGACTTCTCAGGCCTGTTGCCGGGGCCCAGCGGTAAGGCCTCAGTTTGCCATGCTGGCATCTCCTGCCACAGCATTGGTTTGAGTCCTAGCCGAGCCCAGGCTACTGCAGCCCCTTGGGGAGTAAATCAGCGGACGGAAGATCTTTCTGCCTGTCTCTCCCTCTCTGTCAGTCTGCCTTTCAAATAAATAAATAAATGCATCTTAAATGGAAAAAGAGAGAGAATTCTCTGTAAGCGCTTTACTGTTTTCTGAGAGAGAGAGAAGCAGCTGGACAGCCTGGGTCCCGTCACAGGCGCTGTGGACGCCCAGTCGGGTGCAGGGTGGACCGTGCTTCTGTCTCGGGCCATCTTGCAGAGCCCACCGATGTCACTCGGGCTGCTGCCTCCTCGGGTCAGGGCCACGTCTTCTCTCTGCCTTCTGGGTGTGGCCGTGTGCCGTCAGTATTTAGCCAGTGACCCGTCCCTTTGCTTTCCTCTTCCCTGCCTTGTTCCAGGTGTCCACACTCACTACTGTGAGTGCTGTTTTCAGGCCCTCCTCTCTGTTTATGTCTAGGTAGAAGGGGACGATGCTTCCTGACAGCCAATGAGACAGCCATTCATCCTAAATGGCAGTGTGTCCTCTTTGTTTCTAAATTGGTTACGTTTGTGAATCAGAGTGTTTGATGTGAAAACTGTTTTAACTCTGAATCAGTGTGTACTTGCCACGTGAAGATCCTCAGAACTCTGGAAGTCTGTGGCTGGAGATACAGATGGTTTGTTTTTGTCTCGTGTTCCAGATATGAGCAAGACAGCGGCCACGACAGCGGGAGTGAAGACGCGAGCTTTGACTCTTCACAGCCTTTTACGTTGGTTACCATCGGCAGGAAGAAAGTTTTTATACCCAAGTCACCCACTTCGTCTAATGAACCTGAGAACAGAGTTCTTCCCATGCCCACGAGCATAGGGGTATGCCTGGACTGTGATAAGGGCCAGGTGAGCTTCTACGACATGGACCGCATGAGATGCCTGTACGAGCGCCCCGTGGACTGCTCGCACACCATGTACCCAGCGTTTGCTCTCATGGGCAGTGGCAGGATTCAGCTGGAAGAGCCCATCACAGCGAAATATCTGGACTACGCAGAGGCCGTGTAGTCTGCACGCCTGCTGTGACCGAAGACGAGAACTGTGATTAACGCCGTGTCTTGCGGTAGCCTTCGTGACCAATTACAGATCATCTAAGTATTCTGTCGCCACACTCGTGTGCTGTGTACGATTCTTTTCAAAACTCGGAAAACCTGGGCAGCCTCACCTCTCCTGTGCCGCATCCTGCCTTTCCCGAGTGATGGGAACCGGGGGGTCTGTGTGGTCGACTCCGAGGCTGTTCACGCTGTCTCTGGTTGTCTCTGTATGCACAGGAAGTTGCTCTCACTGGTGTCAGCTGATCCTTGCTGGCGGGAGGGGTACAAAAGTATTTATTATGCTGCTTCTGTGTTTGATTTTTCGTTTTTATATCATGTGTGTGTCCTGAGAGAAGATATTTTGAAGATGCCTTACAGTTAGAAATTAGAACTAAGCAGTGTGTCTTGCATTTGTTTTTAATAGGAAAACAAAGTTATAGATAGGTGAAAAAGGCCATTAAAAAGGTAGTGTATTTAAGTGCAGATTATGTATTTTAAAGTGTATAAGTAACTTAATATTAAGAGTATATTGCCTGGAAAACGAATACTGCTGTTTTTTTCAGACCACAAACTGTATTGTTCCGGATAATTCAGGAGCTCCGAAGGTTGAATGTCCATTAGTCGGCTCCGAGAGTAAACACTTCCCTGTGGCAAACACAGGTCCTCACTGGCATCTTCCCACTCCACGTTCTGTTTCAGGAAAATGTATCTTCCATATTTCTCACCCCATGAAGATATCCATACTTACATCAAAGGACTGTTGGCGGGAATGCTGGGGAAGGGGGCTGCTTCCTTTGCCCTCTGGATTTCATTCTTGCTGGCATACGTATGCACATTTCTAATGCGGCTCTCCCGGCTTACATTTCCATGTGGGGAAAGCTGATGGTTTTGAGTTGTATTAAGTGCGTCATACAATGGGGAGGGACTCGCTGTTGAGGTACCTGGGCCGTGCTGTGCAGCTCTGCTTGGCGATAAACATTGGTACTAGAAGCACGTGAAGATCCACGTTTAATTGTTTAGAAATAGCAGTGAGTTCCGTCGGGTGCGTGTCCTTTTCAAGTTGACGTTTGCTGTGATTTGAAGACTTTTACCCAGACCGTGTATTCGTTTTTGAGAGGCGCCAGTAGATGGCTGTTTGGACATCTTATTGTTTTGTGTTGTTTTTATGTAGGCTGCTGGCTCTAATCTGGCTTCTCCTCCAGCCTGGAGAGAGAGTGTCCAGAGAGTTTCCTGTTGGTGATCCTCGTTATTTCCCCAGCGCCGAGTAGCACTTTATGTCACAGGCTCACCTGGGCACAGGCGTGGCCCCGGCGCCCTCACTGGCCAAGTGGTCCTCACTGGCCAAGTCGTCGGTGTTAACCACAGAGCTTTAATGGGAGCGGGAACGCCGTTTCGTTTGTATAGTTGTCAATTAGTTGTTCACCTGAATTTCTTTCATTTCTAATAAAGATTCAAAGGAAGTCATGTAGTTAATCCAACTTGCATTCTAAAATTACTTACGAAATGAGGGGTAGGTCTCAGATTAACCTGGAGCTGAGGCTTTTATGTTAGCTTCAGTTCTTAGCTAGTTTATCTTTAATTGTTTAATGACCCATTTGTTTGTTTCTTTCGGCTTTGGTGGGATCTGGGGTCTTCCTGTTCACTTCCAGACCCCTGGGCTTCAGCAGTTGGGGCTGTTGTGCACCACGGGACCCAGCACTGAAGCTTGGTGGGGCTCAGGTTTCTCTGTGGAGCACTCAGAGTGGAGTCAAGGCCGAGCCTCACGCAGCGCAGTCGGTTGGTGCTGTGTACACTTGCTCTTTTGAGAGTGGAGAAGGCAGAGGGTTCTCCTTTGGGGGCTGCTCTTGTTCAATCTCCATCGCCTGCAGTCTGATCAGACCCAGGGAACATGTCCCGTGAGTCCCGCTTGGGGATGTCATCAGTCCCAGTGCAACCGGGGAGAGTTAGGACCAGGTGTTCTAGGTGAGAACACCCCCAGAACTGATGTTCCGTGAGACAGGTTTGCATTTGTTTTCAACCAGTTTTATCCATTCGTTCATGGGAATATCCCAAGAATGGGAGTTTTTCTTGGACTCTTTTGCTTTCAAAAATAAACAAAGGAATTTAGTGTGGCTAAGTTAGATTTGGAACGATTTTGCTCATTTTCCAAAAAAGCCTTGGTCCCTGCTGTCTGTGAGACACTGTGTACCCTAGGTGGGAAGTGAACCCACAGCTCCCCAGGTGCCTACTGTCCTGGAGCTGAGACACATGGCAAGGAGCTGGTGACGGCAGGGCTGGCTGCCTGCGGGGTGCTGGAGGGAGAGCTGATGGCAGAGCCAGTGGTCAGGGATGTCCCACTCTGGAGATGGACAGCCGGCTGCCAAGCCAGCTGTGTGGGGCCCTAAGCACAAGAAGACTTTGGGGTAGTGAGTTGTTCACAGATGTGGCAGGAAGCAGATTCACCCAGAGGGGTCCCATGGAAGGACTGCTTGGAGACACGGCCAGTTGTCAACTCAGAAACAAACGGCGGTGAGGCCCGGGAAGACCAGCGACAGCCCGAAGCTGGTGCTGCCCTAGAGCAAGGACGGGACAGGCAGTGTGTTCAGGAGCGGCTGCCCGGCAGGACCTGGGGGCAGCTCCAGAGGTCACTGCCAAGGCCTGACCCAGCGGGGCCGTCCACTGGCCACTCTTGCCCAGGGGCAGCAGCCAGGGCTGTACAGGGACGCAGGGAGCAGGGTCACCTTCTGGGTGGAGGGGGGGAGGCCAGATGGGGGCAGGGCTGGAAAGTGAGGGGCACAAGTGGGAAGGAGCTGCCTGGCCAGGGCTCGGGGCGTGTGCCAGCTGCATGGTGAGGGGTTGTGGTGCTCTGCAGTCTAGAACAGTCTAGAACACAGCCTGATGACAGGAGCAGCCCTCAGGCAGGTGAAGCCCTGCCGCTCGGCCCCTCTCAGCTTCCTTGTGTCTCTGCCCCCTCCTGGCCCATGCACGGGCCATCTCTTGTGAAACCTTCTCCTTTGCATAACTCAGTTCTGTGATGAAGAGAAGAAAATCCTTGAATCTCTGATTAGACTGTTGCCCGTGTGTAGAAGTAAGATACAGAGTATGATAATAAACTGAAATGTGCCATACATGAAATACAGACTACAGTCTGCCTGTGGTTAATTTAAAACGAATTTTTAATAAAATATATACAATTTTTGAATAAAAAGTTCTGTCCTTTTCCCCCAGTTTCCTTTGTTTTTGCTATCTGAACTCTATGCTTAGTCTGTTTTTTAAACGCCATCACCGCCTGCTGTAGAAGCCCTTAGAGAGTTCCTTGGTGTTTGCTGGGTCAGGTGAGTGGCCGGAGGCTGTGGCTGCGGGGCAGGGAGCGCGGCTTGCCTGGTCTCCTGTGCGTGGGTCTTCTAGGGCGGAGCTGGGGCCCCCGGGGCTGGGCCTCCTGTCTTGTGCTCAGAGATGACTGAGCAGCCTCGTCTCACTCTGCTTCCCAGGTAGGGTGGTGAGCTCCGAAACTAACCCCTCAGAACCCCACGTGTATGTTACAGCTGTGCCTGTGTCGCTAAAATATGAAACGCTGGGTTTAGAAGGTCGAGTGACGATCAGACTCCCCCCTCCACCTCCTCCTGGTCCCTCTGTCGGAGACGTTGGCTGCTCTTGTTTCTTTGTATTAACATTGATCGTTTTCTGTTAAGAGACTAGGCCTTCTTCGTCCACATCATGTATTGTTAACTGAGGAGCTGAATGCTGTTAAGTATTGCTGTGTTCAGCCAGGTAGGTATACGATATTTCTTGTGTGACCTTTTGTGAATCCAGGTTAATAATTGCCTATTTCATTCCCTAGGTTTATAATCTGTACATCGCCCTACACCTTCTAAAAACTCTATAAAATACTCTTCTGGAAGCTCCATAAAATACATCCATCCAGGAGCTTCCACAGGCCAGACACAGTCTGTTTCTCCTTCCCGGGTAATCTCTGTGGAGTTCCTTGGCACCCTGCCTGTCGGGACTGGGGGCTCTGGGCCTGGGTCACCTGAGCGGGACTGGGGGCTCTGGGCCTGGGTCACCTGAGCGGGACTGGGGGCTCTGGGCCTGGGCCACCTGAGCGGGACTGGGGGCTCTGGGCCTGGGTCACCTGAGCGGGACTGGGGCTCTGGGCCTGGGTCACCTGAGCGGGACTGGGGGCTCTGGGCCTGGGCCACCTGAGCGGGACTGGGGGCTCTGGGCCTGGGTCACCTGAGCGGGACTGGGGGCTCTGGGCCTGGGTCACCTGAGCGGGACTGGGGCTCTGGGCCTGGGTCACCTGAGCGGGACTGGGGGCTCTGGGCCTGGGTCACCTGAGCGGGACTGGGGCTCTGGGCCTGGGTCACCTGAGCGGGACTGGGGGCTCTGGGCCTGGGCCACCTGAGCGGGACTGGGGGCTCTGGGCCTGGGTCACCTGAGCGGGACTGGGGCTCTGGGCCTGGGTCACCTGAGCGGGACTGGGGGCTCTGGGCCTGGGTCTACCTGAGCGGGACTGGGGGCTCTGGGCCTGGGCCACCTGAGCGGGACTGGGGGCTCTGGGCCTGGGCCACCTGAGCGGGACTGGGGCTCTGGGCCTGGGTCTACCTGAGCAGGACTGGGGGCTCTGGGCCTGGGTCACCTGAGCGGGACTGGGGGCTCTGGGCCTGGGTCACCTGAGCGGGACTGGGGGCTCTGGGTGGCCCATGGCTCTTGTGCTTCTCTTTGCTTTCATACCAGGAATAACTTCACTCTTTTCTTACAGAATTATTTATTTTTATCTACTTGAAAAGCAGAGGAACTCCATCCAGCTCCCCTGTGTGGATGACACTTAAGCTGCCACCTGCTTGCTCCCCAGGTGTGTTCAGCAAGAAGCTGGGTTGTAAGTGGAGGAGCCAGGACTTGAACCAGCACCCTGATATAGAGTTGGGGTGTCTCAAGTGCCGTATCACAACACCCACCCATTTCTTCTCTCGTAAGCTGAATCCCACATCCCGGGTCCCCGGTCTTTGAGTTGGTTTATGGCCTCACTCTAGTATCGTGTGTTCTGCAGGGAGTACTTTCTCTCTTCTCTTCTCTCACTGAGCAGACCAGAGCCACTGCCCTGTGTTTCTGGTGTGGATCCACTGTCCTGCTGCACCAGTCCTCTCTGCTTTTCTTTTCTGAGACTTTTAGCTCCTGTTTTTATCTCTGGAGTTTTAAAATGTTAATGTATTTCTTAGTGTGGGTTATTTATCCTTGTCCCATGTTCTGAACATAACCTGATGATTCCCTTTTGTTCTGGGGAGTTGTCCCATGCTGTTTGTTTGGTGGGTCCCTTCCCTCCCTCCCCAGTTCCACGTCACTGCCCCTCTGGATGCCCCTCCTGGTCCGTGTTGGACTGTGTCATGTTCCTGCTGCCATGACAGCTCGCTGGCGTTCTCTCTTGAAGGCAGAATGGAGCAGAGAGCCGGGCGGCTTCTCACCTGCGTCTGCCCCACACCGACCTTTGGTCCAGGTGAGGAGCTTGCTCTGATACATGCAGGGTCCATAGTTCACACTGGCATCCTGCTCCCTGTGGTGCCACCTGTGGGAGGGGACAGATGGCTAAGGACTTGGATCCACTCCTGGAATGCCACGCAGGGCAGCCTCACTGGAGCCCCCTGACCTCTGCCCCTTCATCTTCTCCACCTGTCACTGGCTCTTTCGTAGCTGGACTTTCTCCTGAATGTCACGAGTGGGAATCCTGCAGCGCGCAGCCTGGAGGATTATCCTGGGTTGTCCTTCGTATCCTTCCTGGCTTGATGGCTCTTTTTGTTTCAGTGCTGAGTGTTCAGTTGTCAGCTTGTGTCCAGGTGTGGGCAGTTGCCAGCACAACTGCCGTGAGTGTCCAGTTGCAGGACTCGTGTGGGCTTCACTCTGTGTTGCGTCACCGCCTTGGAGCAGCAGCAGCAGCAGAACGCGGAGCTGCCGTTCGCTGTGATGATGATGTTCGTGTTGCCTCTGCGAGAGAGTGCCAAAAGGGCAGGCATGCCAGTGTCGCGGGGGGAGCAGGTGCGCTGTAGCACACTTCCTACTGCACTGTTGTTTTCTGGGCTCTGTTGAAAGCCCAGGATAATCCTCCTAAAAACCCACAAGGTGTGACGCCTCCACACCTTGGTATGTTTAGATGCCACTTTCTCAGTGAGAACCCTCTGTTCAGGTCTTCCCCGGCCCCCACCAGGCTCCCCACTTCCTGCTTTGTTCCCCTCCACAGTGCTGCTACATCTCACTTCCACCTACCTCTTCTAGTCTCAGCTGGACAAGGGCGGGGCTGTGTCACTGGAGCTGCCCCTGCTGGATCCGGTATCTTGAGTGAGCCATGGCCTCAGCCCTGCGCACCTCTGCCCTCGTGGGCTGTGAGCACCTGCAGCCCCTGAGCCCAGCCGGGCCCTGTGTTCTCGTGGCTGCTGCCCCGCAGTGGTGGCTGGGACGTCCCTCCCTCTGCCCTCTCTCCGTGTATGGTCTGTGATTTCAGATGTCTCCTGGCTGAGTTGTAGTTGGGGTTCACTTTCCAGCTTCGTGTTCATTTTTGCTTTGGAGCAGTTTTCAAAAGAAAGGGGGAGAGGGATCAGGCTTTGCCATCTTGGAACTGGAAAAAAAGTATTTTGGGGAGTATGGTTTTAGCTGGGAGTATTTCATGGTTTTAACTGGAAGATAGGGCATTTAATATTTACTTGTTGGATCCGTAACAATATATTTTCTAGATATTCATATGGAAACACCCAGGAAAATAATTCCTTGACACGTATAAAGTGATCGCTAAGTGTTCCTTTTGTTGTATTTTTAAGTGACAGAGCTATAGTATAGGATATAAATGTGGAAGATATTTTCTTGGTAAACCATTGGGCCTTTATTGTATCTGGTGAGTGGATTCAGTATTTAATAAACTATTGAGAGTTTTAAGGTGCTGTGTAACACCCCAATTTTTCCCCATTAGGATTCTTTATAACCTAGCTGGTCCCTCCATTTAAAAATTTTTATCTTATTTTTCTGTTTATTTACTTACTTATTTGAAAGGCAGGCAGACACGAAGAGACAGATCTTCCAGCCACTAGTGTACTCCCCACATGGCTGCAGCCGTGAGGACTGGGCCACGCCAAACGCAGGAGCCAGGAACCCCATCTGGGGCATGTGGGTCTCAAGAACCCAAATGCTTGCACCATTATCTGCTGCCTTCCCAGGTGCAGTGGCAGGTCGCTGAGTTGGAAGTGGAGGATCCAGAACCTGAACTGGCACTCAGATGTGGGATGCAGGTGTCTGAAGTGGCAGGTTAACCCACTGTGCTACAGTGACCACCCCGGTCCCTTTATTTTTTAAAGCAAAGCACTCCTGTACTATATGCAAACATTTGTAGTTTGGTAATTATTCTAGTGAAAATTTTGGGTTATCAGTTCTGCCCATAGCTTTGATGTGTAAGTATTTGAATTCCTTCTATATACACCTAACATGCCTTAGAGTTGGAGGGAGTTTTAATACAATCCTTAAGAGGTGGCAAAGGTTGGAATATTGTGTACTGGGTGGGGAGGGTCTCCAAAAGTTTTTGGAAAAATCAGACTATAAAGAACTGCCCATGAGGGGCAGCGCTGTGGCACAGGAGGCTAAGCCTCTGTCTGGGTGCTGGTTTGTGTCCCAGCCACTCCTATTCTGATCCAGCTCTCTGCTATGGCCTGGGAAAGCAGCAGAAGATGGCCCAAGTCCTTGGGCCCTTGAACCCTGGAAGAAACTCCTGGCTCCTGACTTCGGATCAGCCCAGCTCCAGCCACTGTGGCCATGTCAAGACTGAGCCTGTGGATGGAAGACCTCTCTGTTTCTCCCTCTCTCTCTGTGTTATTTTACCTCCGAATAAATAAATTTAAACAACTGTGCATGGATTTCAAACTTTCTTTGCACCAAAATAAACTTACTGAAATTGCATTTTTCATGAGAGTTTTAAGGTCCCTTTATCCTGTCTCAGTGGTTTATAGGCTTGGGAAAAGGGGCAGGGCTGTAAGTTTGAGTGACACTGCATTGAGCAAAGTTAGGTATTGGTTTTATTTCTGCCAGCAGGAATTCTCTTAGCATTCAGTTTGGAGTGTAATGGAATATTTTGTGAAATACATTTTGGAAACAGTAGTCATGGTTAGGACAGATTTTTGGAACCTGAGTGGTTTGGATTCCTGCCAGAGGGTTGTCACTTCATAGCTGTGGTCCTTAGCAAGTTCCCAACCTTATCTGGAAGACAGTGCGTTAGATCCATTAGATAATGTAGACAAGCCATTTAACACAGTGTCTGGTGCATAGTAAGTACTTAGTATGTGGTGGTCTCACATACACATTCTGCTTTTTTATTTTATTTTTGTTTGAGGTGGTGGAGAGGGGCAAGAAAAACCTCGCTTTTGCTGGTTCACTCACAGAATGCCTTCAATGGTTGGTGTGGGGCAGAGGCCAGAGTGAGGAGCCAAGAACTCAACCCAGGTCTCCCACGTGGGTGGCAGGAGGCCGACTCCTTGAGCCATCACCTGCCGCTGCCCAGGATCGGCATTGACAAGAAGCTGGGAAGTCAGTCCAGGTGCTCTGACGCAGGGCACAGGCACCTTAGCTGCTAGGCCAAATGCACACCCTATGTTTTTCTTTTAAGTCATTTGTGACGAGAGGATGTTTACACGGAAAATCATTGTAGGGAAAGAATAAGTAGTACATTCCCTTGTTCTTATGGTTCACTGCCCAAAACCAAACTGGAGAGCTATAGAATAATTAGATAGAGGTACAACTCAGTGAGTCGGGTTGAGTCCAGGTGCGCTCATTGTTACAGAACAATGCGCAGGTGCTCACGGAGCAAAAGAAGAGGCCTGGAGCCGTGTTGAGTGTCGTGTGCACCGTTCGTCGGGTTTGTGACGGACTTGCCTGGCGGCGCCTGAAACAGCCGGTGGTCTTGTTAACTAAAACCACAGGCCCTGGGCCCAGCTGGGAGGCTTGGTGGCGGCAGGTGTGAGGTGGGGCTCCAGGTGGCGTCTATGCGGGGGGGGGGGGGGATCCCCAGGGACTCAGGGAGCAGGCCTGTGTGGGAGGGGCCCGGGAGGCGGGGTGACCGCCGGAGGGACGCCAGTGCAGGCCTAGCGGGCGCAGCTGGACCAGGAATCACCGCCTGAGACCGGCCTGGCATCTGCGGTGAGGCTTGCTCTTAGACAACAGCGTTTGAGAGACTGCTGGGAGCGCGCCGTCGCGCGCAGGTGGGTTTGGTGGTCCTTGTTCCGGCAGGAGCGCTGTGCGCGGTTCTGCTTCGTCTCCTCGTGCACCGACCCCGCAGGTGGGTTCTGTGGTCCTTGTTCCGGCAGGGGCACTGTGCCCGGTTCTGTTTTGTCTCCTCGTGCACCGACCCCGCAGGTGGGTTTGGTGGTCCTTGTTCCGGCAGGGGCACTGTGCCCGGTTCTGGATTGTCTCCTCGTGCACCGACCCCGCAGGTGGGTTCTGTGGTCCTTGTTCCGGCAGGGGCACTGTGCCCGGTTCTGTTTTGTCTCCTCGTGCACCGACCCCGCAGGTGGGTTTGGTGGTCCTTGTTCCGGCAGGGGCACTGTGCCCGGTTCTGCTTCGTCTCCTCGTGCACCGACCCCGCAGGTGGGTTCTGTGGTCCTTGTTCCGGCAGGAGCGCTGTGCGCGGTTCTGCTTCGTCTCCTCGTGCACCGACCCCGCAGGTGGGTTCTGTGGTCCTTGTTCCGGCAGGAGCGCTGTGCGCGGTTCTGCTTCGTCTCCTCGTGCACCGACCCCGCAGGTGGGTTCTGTGGTCCTTGTTCCGGCAGGAGCGCTGTGCCCGGTTCTGTTTTGTCTCCTCGTGCACCGACCCCGCAGGTGGGTTTGGTGGTCCTTGTTCCGGCAGGGGCACTGTGCGCGGTTCTGGATTGTCCGAGGAGGCCCGCGAAGTTCGGACTCCGGAGACGTCGCGGTGGTGCGCACGCCCGTTCCGGGTCTGAAGGGTCTGCAGCTGGCAGGGCCGGCCGGGGCGGGCTGCCGGGGGCCCCTCGCGGCAGGGCCCTGCGGACGGCCCCCGCCCTGGAGCCAGCGTCCGGCAGGAATGTCCACGTGAGCGGGCTCCCCTCGGTCCCGTCCGAGCGCGTTGTCCTCACTGCCCCGGGCTTTCTGCGCCGTCGGACTTAATCCAACCCAGAGCCGCAGGACCGTCTTTCCAGACTCTCGCTTGCAGCGCCACCCGAGGCACCACTCCCCTGCGCCCTGGGGAACGCGTGAGGGACACGCCGCGCGGTGACGCGCCGAGCTTCCGGGAACGCGCGTGAGGTACACGCCACGCGGCGACGCTCGGAGCTCCCAGGAACGCGCGTGAGGTAATGCGCGGAGCTCCCATAAGTACGTGTGAGGTACACGCCACGCGGTGACGCGCGGAACTCCCGGGAACGCGCGTGAGGTACACGCCACGCGGTGACGCGCGGAGCTTCCGGGAATGCGAGTGAGGTACACGCCACGCGGCAGCGCGCGGAACTCCCGGGAACGCGTGTGAGGAAACGCGCGGAGCTCCCATAAGTACGTGTGAGGTACACGCCACGCGGTGACGCGCGGAACTCCCGGGAACGCGCGTGAGGTACACGCCACGCGGTGACGCGCGGAGCTTCCGGGAATGCGAGTGAGGTACACGCCACGCGGCAGCGCGCGGAACTCCCGGGAACGCGTGTGAGGAAACGCGCGGAGCTCCCATAAGTACGTGTGAGGTACACGCCACGCGGTGACGCGCGGAACTCCCGGGAACGCGCGTGAGGTACATGCCACGCGGTGACGCGCGGAACTCCCGGGAACGCGCGTGAGGTACATGCCACGCGGTGACGCGCGGAACTCCCGGGAACGCGCGTGAGGTACACGCCACGCGGCAGCGCGCGGAGCTCCCGGGAACGCGTGTGAGGAAACGCGCGGAGCTCCCATAAGTACGTGTGAGGTACACGCCACGCGGTGACGCGCGGAACTCCCGGGAACGCGCGTGAGGTACATGCCACGCGGTGACGCGCGGAACTCCCGGGAACGCGCGTGAGGTACACGCCACGCGGCAGCGCGCGGAGCTCCCGGGAACGCGTGTGAGGAAACGCGCGGAGCTCCCGGGAACGCGTGTGAGGTACACGCCACGCGGCCACGCGCCGAGCTCCCAGGAACGCGTGTGAGGTAATGCGCGGAGCTCCCATAAGTACGTGTGAGGTACACGCCACGCGGCAGCGCACCAAGCTCCCGGGAACGCGCGTGAGGTACACGCCATGCGGTGACGTGCGGAGCTTCCGGGAACGTGTGTGAGGTAACGTGTGAAGCTCCCAGAAGCGCGTGTGAGGTACGTGCCACGCAGCAACGTGCGAGGCTCCCAGGAGCGCGCGTGAGGCACACGCCACGCGGCATCGCGTTGAGCTCCCAGAAAGCCGCGCGCGCCCACGGAACCCTGCGGCAAGCCCCGCCCCACTGGCCTGGTGCACTGGGCCCCGCCCCCCACCCCGGGCCGGCGCCGCCCCGCTCTGCGCCCTCTGCTCCTGGCATTGCCCACACTCACGTGTGCGTGTGCACTCGCTCTTTAAACAAATCCTGCCCTCATTTTTGCATGGTATCTGTGCCTCTGCTTTGAATCCTTATCGCACACGGGGTTAAGGACTTGGAGTGAAAACCAGGAAGCGTGTTCCCACCACACGGAGACCTAGCAGGCTGGTTTCGCCGTGTTCCCAGTAGTTTGATAACTAAAGTTATTTAATTCCTTAGTAGTTTTTTTTTTTAAAGATTTATTTATTTATTTGAAAGGCAGAATTATGGAGAAGGAGAGGCAGAGGCAGAGAGGTCTTCCATCTGCTGGTTCACTCCTTAAATGGCTGCAGTGGCCGGGGCCCGGCCAGGCTGAAGCCAGGAGCCAGGAGCCAGGAGCTTCTTCTGGGTCTCCCATGTGGGTGCAGGGACCCAAGCACTTGGGGCATCTTCCACTGCTTTCCCAGGTGCATTAGCAGGGAGCTGAATCATAAGTGGAGCAGCCTGGACTAGAACTGGTGGCCATATGGGATGCTGGCACTGCAAGCAGCGGCTTAACCCAATACACCACAGCGCCAGCCCCATGTTAATAGGTTTTTAGAGTTTTCCAATCGAAATTTTTAACCTGTCCATATCTTAGCATTCTACTTATGCATGGTTTGATTAGGGGCATTACCAATTAAAGACCTAGAATTTAGAATCACATTGGCCACGGCCCAGATATTTTGTTGATGGAAGTGCATGAAATAAAGTACAATGGCCGAAATTCATTATGTCTATAACCCAAATCTAGGAGTGAAATGACCCATCTCGCCTGCCTTTGTGGGCTTTGTTTACTGTTTCAAGTGATGCTGGCCCATGAGTGGGACCCTAATTGGCCCTTTGTCTACAGGTGTTCCTAGGGCTTTCCCATTTAGGTGACCTGTGAACAGGGGCCTTTAGACGACCTCTGTACCTCAATGATTGTTGAGCTGGATCCGGACATCTGGGAATCTATGTGAGTGTTGACAGAAGCCCCGGGTATGGTATGACAAGGTGACTGGGGCTGAAGGCTTTGGTTCTTCCTCTGCTCTGGAGATTGTAACTGGAACCCAGCTGGCTGTCCTGATCTCCTCTACGGAGAATCCACATGGCAGGTGGGAGGAAGTTTGCTATTTGAAGGTCAGGCCTCATAAAGAGAAACGTCTTAAAAGCAAGATTTAGCAGTCTAGATCATTGTTTTTTTTCATATGTTCTAGGAGAGAAGCTTGAGTCATTGTAGACCATCTGTGTTTCTTTTGGGACTTTAGGAGTTTGAAACTCCAGCGTATTAATTGATGAACACCACGGACATCCTGGAGCCCTAACGCTCACGTGGTCTCCTTCCCTGAGTGCTCTCGGCCTGGGCCCTGACCGCAGTCACCACCTGTTTGCCATTGACTGTTGCCTGCCTTGACCTCTGCTCTGCGCCCCACACCTGCTCACATGACCTCCTGCTTCATGTGGACCCTCGGGAGCCTCCGCAGAGCCTCTGCACTTCCTCTCCTGGGGTTCTTCACCCCTGCTCCCCCAGCCACACACTTAGGAAAAATCCGTGAGCAGGAGTGGTTGGTCACAGAGATGCGTTCGTAGGGATGAGCCTGTCATGGCTCATTCGTGTACTCACTGGTCTCAGCACCGTTGGAAACCCAGCTCATGGTGGAGGAAGAGTAGCAAATTCTCTTCTCGCCACCATGCCCAGCTGCTTTGCCAGACTCTCCAGTGACTCCTTGCCTTGCTGGCTTTCTGGATGCACAGTCTGGGGATTGCTGTGGAGTGTGAAGGGCTCTGGAGTGGGGCGGGGTGTGTGTGTGCGTGCACACACATTCGCTGTTCTCTGAGGAGTAACCTTAGCAAAGCTCACAGCCTAGCTGCCTCCCCTGTAAAATGGAGAAGATGCTAATGGAGTCAAGCCCTGTCTGCACAGTGGGTGCTGGGCGCGCCTTCCAGAGTGGCCGTACTTTCTCCTGAAGCCCTCGCTTCCTGGTGAGAGTCTCCCCGGAGGGGTTCACCTGTCGGTTCCCCTCACCTGAGCTCTTGCTTTGATCCTGTTGCATGGAGAAGTGGCTTTTTTCCTCCTGTTTTCTGTTCTGTGGTGGTTACCTGTCTTGTTACACAGAGCATTCCAAAGTGAAAAAGAACTGCTTCCCCCAGTTATTCAATATTTTACTTTTCAGGCTGGACTCTGCTCAGGCTGGGGTGAGGACACCTTGCTCTACCCACAGGGCCTTTGAACTACTTTATTATTGGATGTATTTATTTGAAAGGCAGAGCAACAGAGAGGGAGAGATGGAGAGATGTATCAGAGAGAGGGAGTCAGAGAGGGAGGGAGTCAGAGTGAGACACAAAATGTTGCAAAGCACCGGCATAGGAGACCCGGAAGAAGCTCCGGCTCCTGGCTTCGTTGTGGCCATCAGGGGGAATGAACCAGTAGATGGAAGACCTCTTTCTCTGTCTCTATCTCTCTCTGTAACTCTTTCAAAAAAAAAAAAAAAAAAAAAAGCTAGGCCAAACGCCTGCCCGTTTTTATAGGGTCTGGTGTGCAATTTGATACACGTGTGTAACATGGAATCCATCAGTGCGTGTGTGTAATGTGTAATGATCAGTCAGGGAAATGAGCGTTCCTGTCTCCTTAAACATCATTTCTTTGTGTGGGGAAACACTGGACTCCTCTCTTCGAGCTCTGTATAAAAAATCTAGAGGAGCCTCACGGCAGGAGGGCATTTAGCCTGGCGGTTGGGATGCTGGTTAAGATGCCCGTATCGGGTACCTGAGTACAATAACCGACTCTGGGTCCTGCCACCAGCTTCCTGCAAATGCAAACCCTGGGGAACAGCAGGTGATTGTGCAAATAATTGGCTTCCTGCCACCCATGTGGGAGACCTGGTTAGTTCCCTGCTCCCTGGCTTCGTTCCTGGCCCAGCCTCAGTATTATGGGTGAGTGCATCAGTGGATGGGAGTCTCCTTCCCTCTCCCTCTCCCTCTCCCTCTCCCTATCTCCTCTGTCTGTCAAATACAAAAACCGTTTGAAGTTCATGGAAAATGTGTATTATGAACTCTACATGGATTTTTTTGCACCAAAATGAACATTTATTTTAATCTTATTTTCCCACAAAGGATGACTACTTTGTGTAGTAAGTGGTTGTGAATCACGTCACCCCAGTCACCTGTGTTCTTCCCGACAGACAGGCTGTGTTTCAACCTCTGTGCCCCAGCCGCCCCTGTGCCTCTCCCCACTCCCCTCTGGCCACTGCTCCTTTGCTGCCTGTCTCTGTGGCATCAGCGTCGTTGGCCTCTACACAGCAGAGGGAATGCACCGTCTGGTTGTTGTATGCCTCCCTTGTTTCACACAGTGTCCTCCATGTTCATCCCTTCAACAGCTTTTGTTTTTCAGGGGATTGTGATTGAAACTGTAACTGCTCCGATAGCGTCTAACTCAGTCCCTCAGGGATTCTCAGAACTCACTTCCTTTAGCATCTGTATTTGTAATCTTTATTGGAGCTGTGCTGGGCCATTTGCATGCACAGGTGCAATTCACAATGATTAGCAGTATTAATTACAGATTTATTTAAATGAGGGCTCTCGTGAAGACTTAAGCAGTCTAAAACTTTCCAGCAATGTGCCTTCTCCCAAAGGACTTAAAAGATTAATTCTAAAATGTGTTCCTTTGGATTGAAACCCAATACTGTCTCACCAGCGTGAAGGCACCTGCTTTTAAGAAGCTGGAGAAATATGCAGTTAAGCTGTGTGAAAGATGTTGGGGTGCTCACGGCCTTCTGCTCACAGCTCATGTTGCCAGGTGAGTCTCGAATCCTCTGAAGTCGGCGACGCAGCCACAGGCAGGCTCCAGCGCTCGCAAGTCTTGTTCCACGGATGCGATACCAAGAGGTCTCCCCCAGGCCTTTACGGCTAGGAGCAGTGAAGGTCCCCGTCACAACACCATGATCTGATCAAGCTCAGGGTGATGGTCACCTCATGACATCGGTGGAGACATCTGAGCCTGGAGACAGAATTGCGCTACGAGCTTGTGTATTCAATCCGTCCACAGGGAGAGGTCCTACTGGAGAGAGGGAGCGTGCTGATGCCGGCAGCCCGCAGATGGCACGGCCATTTCCTGGGGCAGCCTCCGAGCCGTTCACAGCCGTCCACGCCGACCACTGTCATGGGTGCTGGCATGAGTTACAGGGAAACTCTCGCACTGTCCAGCGCCCTAGATGGTTGCAAACTCCTTGCAGCAGGACACCTAAGTAGAACAGCACAGCTGTGAGAGGCGAGGGGAGGGGACCTGAGGGCTTCTGCTAGCGGCACGTGTCATTGTCGCCCCTGAGCACCAGTTTCTAAAGAAGGAAGCTGGAAACATGGTCAAGATGACTGGAGAGAGGGCAGCACGGACCCGGAATCCAAGGCGTGGCTGTGGTGCTGCTGCGGTTTAACTCAGCACCTGGGACACTACATCCCACGTCAGTCCTGTCTCCAGCCCTGCTCCCCTGCCTCCATTCAGCTTCCTGCTGATGTACTGGGATGAAGCGGTTGATGGCCTAAGTGGTTGGACTGCCACCTGCATGGGACACTCGGAGTTCCCGGCTCCTGGCATCAGCCTGGCGCAGCCTTGGCTGTGGTGAGCATTTGGGAAGTGAGCCAGTGCATGGTCTCTCTCCGTTGCTCTGCCTTTCAAATAGATGAAAATAAATAAACATAAAAATGGAAACACCGAAGACCAATAAACATTCAGATATAAGCAAGATGAGCATGGAGTGGTCACTAACACATCAGACAGGCAAAACATTTAAGGTATGAAGCGCCCTGTATTGGCAGATATGGACCAACAGGAACTCATGCATTAAGTCCTAAATTTGCTTGTACCAGAATAAACTTATAATTCCATTTTCCCCAACATATTTGAAGAACCTATTTCACATTGCTGGTGGAAAGGTAGATTGTTACAACCGCTTTTGGAAAATCATTTATTACCCAGTAAATTTTAACCTGAACATACCCTGCGACCCAGCCATTCTGCTGTTGGGTGTATCTCCTGCACAAAGTCACGTTCATGTGCATCTGAGCACAAGAAAGCACACGGGCCCAACCTGGCGACAGCCCGGGTGTTCACCAGCAACTAGGAAGTACATGCCAAAACATTGAAGTAAGGAGACCTTAGAGAGAACAACGAAAATGAACTAGAACTGCATGTGGCCAGGCGCAGGAATCCCACAGTGACAGAAGAATTAAGTGCCTTTAGGTCTGTGTGATATTTATAGCAACTTCCAAAATAGACAAGACTTAAACCTGATGAACCCCATAGGGGAGAGGCCCTTGACTTACTCTTTCAAATGCCCGGAGTAGAGCCACAGTGAATTTTTGCAGAATGGCCTTTTATATATTGTTCAGGGACATGTATGTGGGCATAAAAGTAATTGAAAGCCTCCTATCTGAAAAAGAATAGGATTTCCCCTAGGAATGAGTGAGGATGCTGTGGTCGCCGGCACTGGTGGGCAGTGTGTTCTGGGCAGCTCCTGACCCGCATGACGGCTGTGGGAATGTTTGTGTGGATTTATTCCCAACACCATGTGTGTGTGGTCGACAGGCCTCCTGGCTGTCACATCTCACAGTGTGACAGCTAATGGGACAGACAGGCAGTTTATTTGGTTTCATTTCCGTCCACTTCTCTGGGCGTGGGGGCGAGGGGGAGGCGTGTCTGTGGACCTGGGACTGCAGGTGCATCTGAGACAGCTGTGACCTTAGAGCTTTTCTGTGTTTGCATCAAGAGTTTGGGGAGTGGCACAGGCAATAAAAGGCCTGGGCTCGATTTTGCCCTTTGCCATTTCCTGCCTGTGTTGCCTGGAACGTTCAGGTAGACTGTTTCCTCAACTCTGAAATAGGGCTCCTAGGAGCCTAGGGTAGCAGCGATTAAATGAGGATTAAATAAAAGATGGTTTGCTGTGGTGCCTTTGTGTGATGAGAAAAGGCCCCTCCTCCTGCCGGAGACTGCACTGGGGCACAGCTTGGACAGCAGATGTGCCCATTGTGTCGGTGACAAGGCACCTTCTGGGCAGAGGCCTGGGCCTGCCCACACCCCACCCTGCTGTCCTGAGTCCCGCCCCCACAGTGAGGCTGTGGAAGCAGGCAACAGCTGCGTGGTTTGCAGATAGTCAATGTTTAACGTCGCCGTGGTCAGGCTCCAGTCCTGTCCGCTTGGAGAAAGGACAGTTTACCAGGAGTCACTGGGCGTCCGAGGTGGGGCGCAGCAGAGCCTCAGCTCCTCCTGTTGGAGAGTTCCTTTTTTTTTTATGTGAGCTGGAATAATCATGTTCCGATTGCGTGGTGGTTTTAAACACACCATCTTTAGCGCTGGTCTCAGAGCTGCTGGAGAGTAAGACTCTTTCATTTCCCTGTCTGGGAGCTGGGACTTGAACAGTTTATCATAATAGCAAACCATCTCTCTGGGTGCAGGCGAAGGGTCTCCAGGTGAGCAGAGGAGATAGAAGTGGGCAGCAGTGGTACTGAGTGGGGGACCTGCCTTTACTCCCCCCCCAACCAAAAATGTCACCTTTTCATTATTTCACAATTGAGATTCTGCATAGGAATTCATTGAAAGGCAAGGTTTTACTGTTTTTTTATTTTGATGTTTACTTTTAATATTTTCTTCTACTTGAAAGGCAGAGTGAGAGCAAGGGCGAGTGAGTAAGAGATATCCATCTTTCACCCTCTGGTTCACTCCCCAAAAGCCCACGACAGCCAGGGTTGGGCAAGGCCAAAGCCAGGAGCTGAGAGCTGCATCTCTGGACCCTGGGGTCTGAAGCCCCCTCTGCTCTTGTTCTCTGACGTCACGGAGTCCTGTGGTTGGCATCCTGGTCTGGAGGCCACCATGTGAATCTGTAGTGGCCTTTAGCAGGCTTTTCTGGGATTTCAGGTTGTTGGAGAGATGATTAAGGCATTTAGATGAAAAATAAATGCTCAAAAAATAAGCAGTATTAATTGAGAATTGTATAGACTCTCTTTTTTGTATGTATGTGTGTAAATATGTAAACTTAGTGAATAATAACTTTTTAGAATCTTTGGTTAGTTTGTATAGATTACCTGATTTATGAAGTACATGTGTGTGAATGTGTGCATTGGTAGAATTCAGAAATCTAAAAATAAGACTTTGATGTGTAGGGACTTTTCTAAAATTTGTTTGATTCATATGTCAAAATCTAGTATGTATTACTTGTTATTTTTTCCTTTCTGTTCTTTATATTTCTTTTTTAAAATTTTTATTTAATGAATATATTTTTACATAGATACAACTTTAGGATTATAGTGGGTTTTCCCCATACCATCCCTTCCCCCACTCCCATCCCACCTCCCTCTCCCTCTCCCATCTTCTTCTTCATTATGGTTCACTTTTAGTATCACTTTATATACAGAGAACCAACTCTATGCTAATCATAGACTTCAACAACTTGCACCCACACCCACACACAACATACAGAGTACAGTTTGGGGAGAAAATTTGCAGTCGATTCTCATATTATAATTCAGTAGGGACAGAGGTCCTACCTGGGGAGCAAGTGCACGGTTGCTGCTGTGGATTCATTCTGAGAGGAGAAGCATGGTGGGGGCAAGAGGTGCGGAGTCACCACACAGACACCGGGAGTTGGGTGAAAGCAGGCCAGAGGCGAGCAGCCCACAGACTCGTTTATTTCAGTTAGTACAGCAGCTTATATAATGAGTCAGCCAATCCAGTCAAGGGGCGGTTTATGCCCTAACCAATCATAGCCTGTTGCCAGGCAGGCTCCGTTGCCAGGTGGGTTCTGAAGCCATTCCTGAGTAACTGACGCTTGCTTGCTAGCGGCCATCTTGGCATGACCTTCTCGTTCCATCACACACAGTGACTACTGTTGTACCTTTAACAATTAACATTCTTTGTTTATGATGTCAGTGATCATCCGAGGCTCTTGCCATGGGCTGCCTAGGCTATGGAGGCCTTTTGAGATCACAGACACTGTTGGTATTTGGACATGGCCACAAGCAAAGTGGATGTTCTCTTTTTCCTTCAGAGAAGAGTGGAGAATTATATAGACTCTTAATGTCAAAAATTTTGACTTTCTGTAAACCTCATAGCTTTTCTCCCAAGACGGTTTTCTTGGAGAGCAAGCTGACCTTGTCAGTGGTTTGCTGGGCCTGCTGGGTGGATGGGGAGGGGCCTACTATGCTGGAGAAGTGAGAACAGGTCCCCCACAGTGTTGGGGAGGCAGGGAGCCGCTTCCTGTGGCTCCTCCAGGAGGCTTAGTTCACGTGTCCCCGCCTGCCTCCCGCCTGGCGCCATAGTGTTTAACCAGGTCTGGAAGTGTCGGGGAGATGAGCTGTTCCCTCTGGGACCCCAGCCCAGCATCTGGGTGAAATTCGCTCTTGAAAGCTTTGTTTTGATGCCTGGTTGGCAGGTGAGTGATGGCAGAGGCCAGTAGGGCTGGGGCTGTGCCGTGGAATCTCACACTGAAATGCGAGCTCTAAGGGCCCAGGCGAGAGTCACAGGTGAGCAACTGTTCTTGGGGGTTTTCAGAGGACAGTTGGACAGCAAGTCTCTCCCACCGTCTCTCGCTGGTGCTTTCAGTATGGCGTTTTATGTTGTGTTCTCTGGATTCTTATTTTAATCAGGCACATCCCCCAGCTGGGAGGAGGGAAGGTGCCCAGGGAAGATGCTGCCCCCTGGTGCTGAAAGGTGGTCCTGCAAGAGGTGCTCCTGGCACAGCCAATGCTGTAAGCCTGCTGTGTTTGCCAGAGACCGACAGTGCTGGCCTGGAGTTGGTGCCTGGGTGGTGCTGGCACGAACAAAGCGTCTCCTGTAGCGTTAGGCAAGCACAGGAACCACTGCCTTTTTGAGTGTCCGTTGGAAAACTCCCTGGGGTTGGGTACGATGTAGGAACAGGCAGAGATGGGTGACGGCTAGCAGCCCCATTTCACGGACGGGTTTGCTTCACCACACATTCCTTGCACATTCTTGGGGACTTTGGACGGTGGTACGCCTTGGAGAAGACTTTTTTTTGGTTGAGTCTGCTTGAGATTCTTTGAGTTTCTTGTGTCTGGATGCCCATGTCTCTTTCAGGACCTGGGAAATTTTCAACCGTTATTTCATTCAGCAGGTCCTTGGTGCCTTTTTCCTTTTCTTCTCCTTCAGGAATGCCTATAATACAATTATCTGGTCGTTTATGGTATCTCATGCTTTGTGACTCTTTCTTCATTCTTTTTATTTTTTATTATTTTTTATTTTTTGCCTGATTGGACTATTTCAAAATTCTTGTTCTCAGGGTCAGAAATTCTTTCCTCCATTTGATCTATTCTGCTATTAAAGCTCCAGTAATATTTTTTATTTCACTGATGGAAGATTTCATCTCCAGAATTTCTACTTGGTTCTTCCTAGTGAGTGCTGTCTCCTCAGTAATATTTTAATTTGTGTCACTCATTGCTTTCCTCAGTTCTTTGTTTTCTCTTGCATCTCATTGAATTCTGTACCTGTCATTTCACAGCTTTCCTTCAGCGCAGGCTCTGATTCTGGGGGATTATTGTGTTCTTTTGGAGGCATCCCGCTACCTTGCTTCTTCAAGTCTCCCGTGCTTCTACATTATGTCTGCCCACCTGGTGTATTCGTCCCTTTTCTTTATGGGGTCGGTGTTCCTGTGGAAGGGTTTAGGGTTAGCTGGAATGCAGGGTGTCACTTGGCTTGATGCTTTGGCTTTGGTTCTAGGGGAGCCCAGAAGTGTGGTCTCTGAGTGATTGTGTCAATCAGTGTCAGCTGTGTCTGTAAGTGACACAGTGGACTGGCCTGCTGCAGTGCATAAGGACAGAGTGTGGTTGTCAGATGAGTAAGGGTTTCCTTGGGAGTGTATCTTTGGTCCCAGAGAGTCAGTGTCAGTCTCTCTGGAGAAGGTGGTAGCCAGGACCTTGTCCTTGGTGCTGGGGGCTGGGGTAGCTGCCCTCAGTCCTCCTGGCAGGTCTGAGTGATGCTGGGGCTTGTGACACCCATTGATGTGGCTCTGAGACCATGTGACATGGATGGACCCTGCCTCAGGTCCTGCTGGGAGAGTCCAACTGGTGCTGTGGCTTATAACACCAACAGCTGTAGGCCTAGGACCAGGGGATGTGAACTAGACCCTGCGCAGCCCTGCAGGGGGACTACAAGGCATACAGATTTTACTCTGGAGGGTATGGGCCCCGAGAGATGGAGGCAGATTCTTCCCTATGTCCACCAGGTGAACTCTATGGGCACTGAGAAATCTAGAACAAACTGTTACAGTCCTGGTGTTGCAGGGTATAGCAGGGTCATTATCCAGATCTCCCAGGTGCGAGCAGACTTTTTTATGGGCTGCTTCTGGTGTTAGCCCCCAGAAGCTAAGGAAACCCCCGACTCACATATGGCGTGTGAGCATAGCTCTGCGGCTGAAGCCCCCAAACTCCCACAGTTGCCGGATGCAGAGGACCCGCCCTTTGCCCTGCGTGATGCTGGTAGAACAGAGGTGCGGTGCGACTTTCCACTGCTGAGTGTGGCGCTCTGGGCCATGGACAACCAAGAATCCGCGGAGTGAGAGCCGTGGAGGGTGAGCGAGTGCTCCTCTTCCTTCTCCTGAGGGGCTGCGATCCGTGCTTTGTGAGCTTTTTCCTAGAGACACTCCCTTGTTTCTCTGTGACTAACTCTGAGGTCCCCCGAGTGTGGAGGAGGTGGTGCAGCTGGGCTGGCGGCCTGCTCTGGCGGGAAGCCTGAAGCAGGGCTCAGACAATTCTGGGGCCCAGGGCAGAGGCAGAGGTGACCCACGGAGACCGTGGATGGCTCACTGGAACTCCGTGCCGTTGTCCAGTTCCGGTCCACACGGAGCAGTGGCTTCCTCCAGAGCCCAGCAGCCTCGCTTCTTGGCCTCTGCCTGTCAGAGGTGCTGTGGGTGCCTGCTCAGCACCACCATCCATGTCGGCCCCATGGGAACTCAAACACATCTGCCCTCTCGTGGGTCCTTCCTCTCAGAGCCCTCTTCTGCCTCTGGGGCCCCTAATGTCCTCCCCCAAGACGACGGCCAAACCTCCCTTAGAGTGACAGCCTCACCCCCGTTTGTGCAGGAAAGGCCTTGGAGAGCCCAGGAGTTCCATCTCAGAGGGTGCATTACAGCCGAGGGAATGAGGGCTGATCTGGGGGGCATTTCTCGGGCCCCTCAGGTTCCGGGGACGGGGGTACCGGTGCTGGTGTGTCCCGAGGAATACAAGGCACTGGGGCCATTGCCTTTGCTCTTGGTGATACACAGCTTTCTGCTGTTTCTGTTATCAAATAATTGTTTCCCGTTATTTCCCAGGTTGTAGTACGCAAACACACGTAGGTAACCAAAAACCCACATAAAAAGCAACCCCAGGGGACCGTGAAGAGGGAAACTTTGTTCAAGACGGAGCCCATGCCATGGCTGGCCCCTGTCTTCCCTGTCGCCTGCGGGGACTTTGTTAGTGGTGAGCAAGACCGGGATCCAGGGTGTAAGGGGTTCCGTGGTCTAAAGGCTCTGGTGCAGTCCCAGCACGACCCTCCCCTTTCCTTGCCCGGGTCAGTGGACAGCCCCAGCGCTGAGGCTGGCTCTCCTGGCCTCACCAGTTCTGCCACCCCATAGATGTTGATTTCTTACCGGAACAGCGGAGAAGGTTTCCTCTGAGGTCGTCACAGAATTCCGAGTGCCTGCTGAGAGCCACGTGTTGGTGAAGCTCTTGAAGAACGACTGTTCACCACCTGTCTGTCTTCCTCCGCTAAGCAGTTAACCCTTTGCCATAAATGTTGTGAAGGCTTCCCCCTGTTTATAGTTTGTCTTTGGGCTTTCTGCTTTATGGAATGGATTGTTCCCCAGTAGGTTTCCTGCCTTTTTGTTGGCAAGTCTTTTAATCATTTTCGTTTATGGTCTTGTCTCTGATA
Source organism: Sylvilagus floridanus (assembly GCA_949820135.1). Lineage (NCBI taxonomy): Eukaryota > Metazoa > Chordata > Mammalia > Lagomorpha > Leporidae > Sylvilagus > Sylvilagus floridanus. The sequence goes on along the minus strand of OX463241.1, from coordinate 4,473,767 downwards.
TTTGCTACTGTTTTCTCCCAAAGAGGGGGTTTCCTTTGACACAAGCCAAATGAGCTCTCTTCTGTGCCGTGGGCACCTGTGGCCATGGGCGACTCAGAAACATATCACATACTATTCTGTTAGGTGGATGATGTCATAATTCCCTTAAAATATTTACTTATTTATTTAAAAGGAAGAGTTAGAGTGAGAGCAAGAGCAAGATGTCTTCCATATACTGGTTCCCTCCCCAAATGATCACAACAGCTGGGTTGGGAAGGTCAAAGTCAGGAGCCCAGAACTCCATCCAGGTCTCCCACGAGGGTGGCAGAGGCCCAAGAACGTGCGCTGTCCAGAAACTGCTTCCCAGGCACATTAGCAGGGAGCTGGATCGGCAGTGGAGCAGCTGGGACGCAAGCTGGAGCTGCAGTATGGGATGCCAGAGTTGTAAGTGGTGGTTTTTCAGCTGCACCCCAATCAATACCAGTCCCTTCCTTCGCTTTTACTCAGCCTGAGTTTCCTCTGACAGTGGCCCCTGTCGAGGACTTGAGTGGCAGACCCTGAATGGGAGGGGATCCCAGGAGCAGCGAGAAGTGTGGGGAGTAGGGAAGGGAAAGGAAGGCAGTCTACTTCTGGGGGTCACTGGGACCCCTCTGAAATCTGCCTAACACAGTTCAGAGCTGGCTGGGTCCCTCTAGGGGTGAGCTCTGTGGTCCTTGTGTGCTGGTGTATGCCCGAGGGCAGAGACGTGGAGGAAGCCAGTGGGCAGTGTGGGAATTGTCTTCAGGCACCTGCTGTGTGTGCTGGGGACATGGCAGGGCTGGGACACCTCCTCCCCATGTGTCCCTGCTGTTGCTCAGCACTGTGTCTGTGTCAAGTCCTTTGTGCCCCCGAGTCTTCCGGATGGCACAGGGTAGAAGGACCTAACACCATGGCTGTCAGCACAGCCCTTACCGAAGGAGCTGGTGCCAGGGTGGCTGCTGGGATGGCGCTATGCTTGTTCCCTACCGCGGCGACGCTCGTCCTCTCTTGTGCCTCCATTTGGATTCCCCTTGCTTCTGAACTAGATTACTTGCCGAATGGGGTCACCAGGTCTTCTCCCAGCTGACTCTGGTTCCCTGTGTGGTTCCCTTGTGTGGTCACGGAAGCATGAAGTGGCACCTGGGGAATCGCCGAGTTCTTGACTCACTCCTCCCTGCCCCCATCACAGACGGCAGCCTTGTCTCTGCACTGAAGTCGTGGCAGTTACGCACTGGAGCGACCCTCCAGAGGCATCCCCACGCGGTCAGGAGGCCGTGGACACTCCCTGCTGTCTCCTCATACACAGCCCTGGGACTGTAACTTCTCATCCCGCAGAGCCTGAAGTTGCAAGGACCGGACGCCTGGACTACACATGTGGTCCCTGCAGTGAGGGAGGGAGGGAGGACTACACATGTGGTCCCTGCAGTGAGGGAGGGAGGGAGGACTACACATGTGGTCCCTGCAGTGAGGGAGGGAGGGAGGACTACACATGTGGTCCCTGCAGTGAGGGAGGGAGGGAGGACTACACATGTGGTCCCTGCAGTGAGGGAGGGAGGGAGGACTACACATGTGGTCCCTGCAGTGAGGGAGGGAGGGAGGACTACACATGTGGTCCCTGGATTGAGGGAGGGAGGGAGGACTACATATGTGGTCCCTGGAGTGAGGGAGGGAGGGAGGACTACACATGTGGTCCCTGGGGTGAGGGAAGGAGGGAGGGCTACACATGTGGTCCCTGGGGTGAGGGAAGGAGGGAGGACTACACATGTGGTCCCTGCAGTGAGGGAGGGAGGGAGGGAGGGCTACACATGTGGTCCCTGCAGTGAGGGAGGGAGGGAGGACTACACATGTGATCCCTGCAGTGAGGGAGGGAGGGAGGACTACACATGTGGTCCCTGCAGTGAGGGAGGGAGGATTACACATGTGGTCCCTGCAGTGAGGGAGGGAGGGAGGACTACACATGTGATCCCTGCAGTGAGGGAGGGAGGGAGGACTACACATGTGATCCCTGCAGTGAGGGAGGGAGGGAGGGAGGACTACACATGTAGTCCCTGCAGTGAGGGAGGGAGGACTACACATGTGGTCCCTGGGGTGAGGGAGGGAGGGAGGGCTACACATGTGGTCCCTGGGGTGAGGGAGGGAGGGCTACACATGTGGTCCCTGGGGTGAGGGAGGGAGGACTACACATGTGGTCCCTGGGGTGAGGGAAGGAGGGAGGACTACACATGTATTCCCTGGAGTGAGGGAGGGAGGGAGGACTACACATGTGGTCCCTGGGGTGAGGGAGGGAGGGAGGACTACACATGTGGTCCCTGCAGTGAGGGAGGGAGGGAGGACTACACATGTGGTCCCTGGAGTGAGGGAGGGAGGGAGGACTACACATGTGGTCCCTGGAGTGAGGGAGGGAGGGAGGACTACACATGTGGTCCCTGCAGTGAGGGAGGGAGGAGTCTTGGGCTTAGGCTTCCGTGGACCTAGTGGCTTATGAACAGCAGACACTCATTCCTTGCAGTTCTGGGGCTGCAGTTCGGAGACCGAGGTGCTGGCCGACTCGGTGTCTGGTGAGAACCCCTTTCCTGGTTCCTAGGTTGCCGTTGTCATGCTGGGTCCTCATCTGGTGGCGTGAGTGAGGGAACTCTCTGAGGTTTCTTTTCTGAGGGCGTGGGAGTCCTTATGACCTCATTACCTCCCCCTAATGCCCCCTCTGCGTACATCTCCTTGGGGCTGAGATTCCCACAGGAGTTGTGGGGACACGGCGTCCGAATCACATCAAAGCTGCCTGCACAGTCCTTGACTCCCAGTGGGAGCATGGCGGGCTGTTGATTCAGTGTTCACATCCCATCTTCAAGCGCCTTAGCCCAGCATTCCAGGGGCTGTCCCTGAGCTGGTACCAAGCTGTGTCTCCCAGAGGTCACAGACAGGCAGCCCTCTGGGTGTGTGGGAGGTGACAGTGCCAGTGAATCCTGAGGTGCCCATGTGTGTCCAAGGAGATGCTATGTAGGATCCCAGGCTGCTGAGTCAGCTGTTCTGTCCCCCCACCCCAAGAATGACAGAGGCTCAAGGACCAACCCCTGCGTGGCATCTGCCTCAGTCCAGTAAGGATGCTTCTTCGCTTCTGTGGCATTTGGGAGTCCAGTGCCATCTCCTTGTCCCCTGCGGTGATGTGTTGGCCTCTTGGGAGGATTTCCCACATCAAGGGCTTGTGGTTTCTGCCACTGACATAGGCAGGGGTGGTGACTACATCATGCTGTGTAGGAAGGCACCCCCTCCCCTGGGCTTCTCCATTGGTCTTCATGCTGCTACCATGATTCCTCTGTACTTGTACCTGTGGTACAAATCCCAGAGTGCCTGAGGTCAGAGCCGGCTGGCACGCCAGGACCAGCTTTTCTATGTAATGCCTGCTGGTGGATGACCTGGAGGCCCCGATGAGAATCACAAAGATCCGAGTTCTTTGTCCATCCTCAGGGACCCGTGGCTTCGCCTCTTCTCCAGGCTCCTGGAATCTGTTTTCTAGGGTGTTTCCTTCTCTCCTTCCAGGAGTTGTTTTTATTTACATATTTGAAAAGGAGAGAGACAGAGTCAGAGAATCTCTCATCCTCTGGTTCACTCCCGAAGTGACTGTAAGAGCCTGGGCTGGACCTAGCTGAAGCCAGGATCCAGAAGATACATTCAGGGTCTTCCACAGGGGTCAGGGACTGAAGTTTTTGCACCATCACCTGCTGCCTCCCAGGTGCATTAGCAGGGAGCCGGCCTGGACGTGGAGGAGCCAGCACATGGAACAGGCACTCTGCCATGGAATGCCCATGGTGTGAGCAGGGGCATTACCTGGTGCACCACGGCGCTGGCCTCCAGCACAGCTGTTTGCCACTGCCCCCAAGTTCCTGACTGATTTTCCTCTGGCCATTTCTCCATACGTGCTGCACAAAGCTCCCTGCAGTGGGAGCATCTGCAGATGCGTGGAGCTGTGGGTACAGTCTCTGTTAATGATCTGTCCATAAACCTGTCCCCTTTCTCTTTTTTCTTCCTGTCAGCTGGTCTTAGAGTAAGAATTAAGGGAGAGGCAAGAGTGCAAGAGTTTGCCAACTTAGAACTGGTGTCATTTTTGGGTGTGACCTGGTGGTGTCTTGTGTCTTCAGTGTAACATTTGCCTTGGATCAGGCATTTGGTTGTGGCTGCCTGATCTTGGGAGTTAGTGACATGCCCATTATCATGGTCTTAAAATTTTTAAAAAAATTTTATTTGAGAGAGAGAACACAGAAATCTACCATCTGGTGGTTCGCACCCCAAATGCCCACAACAGATAGGACCGAGTCAGGATAAAGTTAGGGGCCTAGAACTCATCCAGGTCTCCCATATGAGTGGCAGGAGTTCAACTCCTTGAGCTGCTGTGCTGCCTCTTAGAGTGTGCATCAGCAGGGAGCTGGAATCAAGCGGAGCTGGGACTTGAACCCGAGTACTCTGGTATGGGATGTGGGTGTTCCAGCTGCTACACCGAATGCCCGCTGCCCATACCCAGGTTTTGCACAGGCGACTCTGTTGCCTGGTCTCTAGTCTCTGTGACTGGCCAGTCTGTCCTCAGCAGCTCGCTGCCTTCCGTCATGAGCAGCTATTTGTTTTTCTCTGTTTCCCCGCTGGCTTTCCCAGAGACCCCAGATAATGTGTGTTTTCTGGGGGGAGGTAGTGGCAGTCCCTGCCGAGAGGCAGTGGGGGAATAAGATGAGGGGAAACCATGAATGAGCCTCCGACAACCTCCATCCTGGGGACTCCCTGAGATGGTATTTAGGTCCTGGCCTTGGCCAGTCCCACTAGGGTTAGGAGGCTCAGGAACTTATCCACGACTCTCCTTCTTCACTGGGGTGCAGAGTCTGCGCTTGGACCTGTTGTGCACAAGCAGACAGATGCAGTCCTGGGGAAGTGGCCTCTCAGGCCTAGACATGTCTGAGACAGCGGTGGGTGGAGGGGCCACCTGCACATGGCCTTTATGTTGGCGGAGGTCATGAGCACAGGCACCTGTCGTACCTGCTGTGTGTCTGTTTCTACCGGCTATTTCTGTGTTGAGTCATGCATGAAGCGTAGTCTCTGATATGGGGGAGATAGACAGGAAGATGTAGGAATAGATGAGTTCAAAGATTCTTACAATTTGTGCACAGGCCTGCACTGTAACTGTACCCCTTTATCTGTCAATCCAGTACACCTGTTTCCCATGATGCACCTGTGTCTCATCTGGGATGCCATCTTGGCCATGTGGTAGTCACACTCCACATGGGGGCACCATGAAACTTTGGCCTCCCCTGACGCTCTCTCATGGCTCCTTCAATGCAGGGATCCCTGCGGGAGGGGGTGGGGGGATTGCCCATGCTCACGTGTAAATGTATGGTCACTCTCACTTGAAATAAATCCTGTTCTCCTGTGCACCTGACTTATGCCTCAGCTCTGAATTCTTATCTGTGTGAGGCAAGATCTTGGAATAACAATTGAGATGCATAGTCCCAGAACACCTCATCAGAAGGGAAGTAGAAGTAGGAACAGAACAGATCAAAATGTTGATGGAATCCCCTTCCCCACAATGCAGAAACGACGTGACACAAATGCCCCCAGCTCCCAGGAATGCCTGCAGTGTCGGGGTTTGCAGTCAGGATGGAGAGTGTGGAGCTGAGTGCTTCCACACTCCATTGCATGTGTGATCTGTCGGTCCCGTGGACGTGTGTCCGACCTAGCATTTCCCAGGCAGCGTGTGTCTGGCGTGGGCCCATGGAGGCGTTCCACGGCAGAGGCTCCCCTCTCTGTGGTGAAGGCCTGACTTAAAGAGGAGCCCAGAAAGCAGCAGAAGAAAGAGGGTGGTGCTGGGTGTCTCACCTCCTCCATGGGTCAATGGTCCGGTTCGCTGCTGCTGGGTGTTGTGAAAATCGGGGCCGTTTTCTCAGGCGGGAAATGTTGGTTGGTTTAAGCTGGGAAAGGTGAGTCAAGTTCAAGGGTAAGTGCTTCTAGATGGCAGGAGCAGGAGCATTACAAAATACCAGCTCCCCGACCAGCCGCCTCTTCCCGCCCCTTCTGACTACACCCCGTGCCCCTGCCCAGCACCAAGCAGCTGGCACTGTGTGTGAAGGGCAGCACGTTGTCAGAGAAAGGCTCGTCCCCGTAAATGTGCTTGTCTCAGACTCGCTGTGCTGTGAGCCGTGGCCTCACCAGTTCTGTTGTCTGTGGTTAATTAATTAATTGTTTATTAAAATTAAAATGAAATTTCTCAAGTGCCCCCAACAGCTGGGGCTGAGCTGGGACCAGGGCTGGGACCAAAGCTGGGAAATGGGGACGCAATCTCGGGCCCCCCTGTGGGCGGCAGGAGTCCGGCTACTGGAGCCACTGCTGCCCCCCCCCCCCCTGAAACCCACATGGGCAGGAAGCTGGGGTGGGGAGCTGGGCCAGGGAGTGAGCGCAGGCATTCTGAATGGGGTGTGTGCATCCTGCCAGCCAGACGCCTGCTCCCAACATCACGTCTGCTTTGTGCAAACAGCATGAAGAGGACCACATTCCCCTTGTCTCACGCAGCTTCCTTTGTGTGTGTGCTGAGAACCCTTGAGATCTCCTCTTGCAGTAAATTCTACCATGCAATACAGCACTACTGATGTACAGTGCATCACTATTAACGTGGAGAGTGCAACTAACATACGATGCAGTGCTGTACACGTACATTGCAGTGTTGTGACATACGGCACAGCACTGTGAACATACAACATGGCACTATTAACATACTGTGCAGCTGTATTGACATACAGCTATGAACATACAACACAGTGATATTAACATACAATGCAGATGTATTAACATGCAGCTGTGAACATACAACACAGTGATATTAACATACAATGCAGCCATATTAACACACAACTATGAACATACAACAATGATATTAATATATAATACAGCCGTATTAACACACAACTATGAACATACAGCACAGTGATATTAACATACAGTGCATTCATATTAACATACAACCGTGAACACACAACACGGTGATATTAACATAGAATGCGACACTGTTAACCAGTCTCTGAGCTCACTGATCCTGGACTTCCTTACTGGGAGGGAATTCTCTGTCGGTGCAGGGTGTTTGGACAGTCAAAGGCTCACGCTACTTCTTTAACACAGATGCTGGTCACACCTTTGGGGCAAGAGCCCCCTCCGGGTGCACCAGCCTTTCTGTGGGTGTATTGACAAATCCAAGTCTGGAAGGTCCAAGGACTCTGTTCATCTCCTTTATCCTGGGTTCTCGCTCCTGCTTCCTGCCAGAAGGTGGCGAGCGAGGCCAGGGAAAACAGCAAGAATCCAAAGGGTGTGCAGTTGGCATTGATTCCCACTCAGTGGCTTGCAAAGAATTCTCTGGAGGAAGCAAAGGGGTTTCCTTTGGGGACTCCTGAGCTAGACAGCGGCTCATCCTAGCGTGGGTTACTTTGTGAAGCAAATAGTGTGTGTGTGTGTGTGTGTGTGTGTGCCTTCGTCTGAGTCGCTCACGCAGCCGCGCAGGTGGGAGAGGCGTCACAGAGTCCACAGGGATGGTGCGCTTGAGAAAGCAGGTGCGGGCCTCACTTTTGATTCCTGCACCACAGTAAACTTTACCTTTACTCGCATTTCCCTGGACATCCTTCAGCCCCGGCACATCTTTAACGTGAAACCTGGACCGGTTCCAGATTGCCTGGCAAAGTCACCATGGCAGGGTCTGTTGGGCTCCCAGGAAAGGCAAGGATTTAGGCTAAAGCCAACCGAAAAGCTAGGAACTGAGGTCAGAAGTGGAGACTGCACTCAGTTCAGCAGTCCCAGCCGACGGCAGCAGAGCAGAGCTGAGGAGGCTGAGCAGGAAGGGCTGGTCTGGCGCTCCTGGGCACAGCCCCGTTACCTGGTCAGCCGGCTCCGTGGGAGTATCTGCCGGCACAGGCTTCGGGTACCCCAAGACACAGGCGTGGATTACAGGTATGCTCCCCCCAGGGCTGGGGCCTGCAGCTGCTGCCCGGTGCCCCTCAGCCTTCCAATCTCATCTCCCAGACAGGGCGATGGCATTGGCTCCAGGCCTTGTTCCCACTCCTGGAATCAAATAGGTGCTTAGCAAACCACAGCTTTGAGCACAATTCACGTCATAAAGGATAGTACAAAAGACAAAAGCAGAGGGACTTGCACCTCCCCTGCCTGTACCACCCGGGGAGGGGGTTTTGGGTCCTCTGAGGGGGTGCAGTGCCCCTCTGTGCCTGTGTGCAGGAGCTGGGGAGGTTCTGAGCACATCGTGACATGGCAACAGGTGCTCCAGGCTGGCGGAGGTGGACAGCCGCAGCGCGGAGGCTGTCCTTTGGCGCTCATGATTCGCTGCAGCTCTGCTTCTGACTGTGGCTGTACAATCTCTTCTAGCTCAGAGGTACAAGGCTGTGGGACAGGTGTGTTGTGAAGAACTATGCTTGGATTTCAATTTTTTTTTGCATCAGAGTAAACTTTGTTTTTCATTCCATTTTTCCATGAGCTTTTTGAAGTGCCCTAGTGTTTAGCCTCATTGAAGAGGGAAAGATGGGAATCTGTTTAGAGCAGTCTTGGATATACTTTTAAATAAATAAGGATGCCATAGAGAGGAGACAGACCCTAGGAGGAGAGGCGTGGTTTCCCTGCTCTCTGGCTTCCACCCAGTTCCACTTCTTGGATGACCACCACCATGCAGGCCCACAACCTGCTGCAATTGTAGAGAGGCTTGAATTCATTTCCTCTGCATCAAGGTCAGCTGTTAAGTTGACTTAGGATATGCACATTCTGATTTCTAAATCTCACATCTTTATTTATTTATTTTTTGAGTAACTGTTGTTTGAAAGGCAGACAGAGACAAAGAGCTCCCAGCTGCTGGTTCACTCCCTAGTTTCTGAAAATAGCTGGGGCTGGGCAGGGTTGAAGCTGCGTGCCAGGGAGTCAATCCAGGTTGTCCACTGGGGGGCAGAGACCCAGCTCCTTCCACTCATCTCTTGCTTCCTCCTGGGAGTGGGAGCTGAGACTTGACCACAGGCAGTCTTTTAGGGGACGCATGTGTAACCCACCAGGCCGGCGCCTGCTCCTCACACTTCTAGGTTTATTGTGCTCTGCTTTGTGGTCTCCAGCTGAGAGCAGACAGAGTGGTTGCCTGTAGGTCTGTGTATGTAAAGGGAGCCTGGAGTCTCCCTCCTGATCCTGCGTGGGGGCTCTGCTGGATGCAACAGGTGGGCGGTGAGGAGACCCAGATGGGGCCTTCCTCCCCGGGTGCCAGCACAGAGGCACGCTCCGCTCTGCTCCACGGGATCCTTCTGCAGCCGGACAGCACGGATGTTTGGTGTGATCACAGGAGCACCAAGACGAAGGCACAGCGGCAGATCCTGGCCTCACTGGGTGGGGACTGTGGGGCTCCACCCATTCAGGGCCTGCCAGATGTGTTCTTGGCCACAGCGAGGCCAGCACTCAGTTAAATGCATGGTTTTAGAGTTTCTGCTTATTTTTCACATGTGTCTGTGTTGTGCCAGTTCCGTGAAAATGTCACTTCTCATCTATTTATGGTTTGAAAAGAAGTCAATTGCTTATCTGATGTGAGAGGAGCTTGGGGAGATTTATGGCAGTGACATTTCCTTTGTTCTGTGGATCAAAAACGCAAATGGCAAGTTTCTGATAAACTAGAACGTTCCGAGGTGACTGCCTGCAAGGCAACTGGTGCGGAATCTCCCGTAGCCACAGCAGAACTGGATCTGAAATGTGGATCCCGCGTTGCCTGTCTCTGAATGTGCGTCTGACTCCTCTCTTGCCAGCAGATGTCAAGGACAAGCCACAGTTGTGAGAGAATTTCTATTTCCTTTTCCACTTATTCAGCTCTCTCTTACCTCATATGCAGCTAAACAGCAAAATCATTAAATATGCTTATCTAATATGCTGGTTATATGTGGGCTATGTGGTTGGTAGAATGCTAAGATTTCTTTTTTATTTGAAAATCAGAGTTACAGAGGGAGGGCGATAGAGAGATACCTTCCATCTACTGGTTCATTCCCCAAATGGTTGCAATGACTGGGGCTGGGCCAGGCTGAAGCCAGGAGCCTGGAACTCCATCCAGGTCTCCCACTTGGGTAACATGGGCACAAGAACTCGGGCCATCGTCTGCTGCTTTCCCAGGGTCATCAGCAGGGAGCTGGATCAGAAGTGGAGCAGCCGGGACTCAAACCAGTGCTCTGATATGGGATACCAGCATTGTACGCTCATATAGCATGCTGAAGTCACAGGCAGCAGCTTAAACCCCTGCACCACAACTTTGGCCCCACTGCCAAGATTTTTTGTATATGAAGAGGTTGGTCCTTTTACCTGCTAAGGGTTTAGGGACTAGGGTTCAGTTTGGGAAATGTGATGTTTAGTACATCCTGAATTCGCCACTGCAAATAATCTGCAGTATCTGTCAGTGACCACTCTGGTTCCAGAAACAGCACTGAACTCATGATGACAAGACAAGAAATTTGAAGTTGAGATTGTACTGGAAATTCTTGGGCTTGAGCAAATGCATAACCGTCACGACAATGTTAAGATTGGTAGACCTATAGCCATATCATCATTTTGTTAGTGGAAATAACAGTGATTGTTGTTCATATTATTGAGAGCTTACCACGTGCTGGATCTTGGGCCAAGAAATACGTGCATTAATCTTAATAGGTCACCACAATGCTGTGACGGGGTGACAGCTTAACTTGCCTGAAGAGGAAACAAAACAGTGGTAGAGAAAGAAGTGCAGCCTGGCTCTGCTGACTGTGGAGCTCATACCCTGAGCCCCTTCTGGAGTTGCTCCTCCAAAAACAGAGCTGGAGAAATCTCAGGACGAGAGGGGAGTGGGTTTGCTCCTGCGTGGTGAGGAAATGAGTCCTCTTCTGAACTCTGGGATCTGCTACTTATCACGCACTGCAGCCTGGTCCCAGCCTCCAGGGCTGATAGGATCCTGGATCACTGTAGCCAACATGACCTTCCTGGGTGGCTGAGGGATTTGCTGGCTGTGTGCCACTTAGGTCTGGCTTCCTTTGTGCCCCCCGAGTTGTCTGCACAGGACTGAGGAGAGGTGCACTTGTCTCTGTCCTCCCAGAGGGCACTGACCCAGTCTCATTTTGCTGGACAAAATGTTTGTTTGCTTCTCAGAGGGAAAGGTCGGAAGGCAGTTCTAAACCTGCATGAACCATGCCCCTGTGTGGATTAAATGGCTTCTTCCTTGCAGTTCTGTTCCTCCTGTGTCCTTCTGTTTTGGCCACGTAACTGGTGCAGTTGTGATCTGGCCCCTGGGGAGTGGAGCTGTCCTCTCTCACATGGCCACATCCCTTCTTCATGAACATCCACCCAGTTCTGGGCAACTCTGGGTCTTCGCGCATAACTGAAGGGGAGAAAAGGGGTGGGGGGGGGGTAGCAAAACGGACTCTTACTGCCCGCCCCATCACTTCTTCACTCCCGGAACCTGTGGGGCGTCTTCTTGTAGCAGGAGTGGCAGGTTTCCAGATGACCTTGACCTTCCGTGAGTTGCTTGCTTCCCTCCATCAAGTGAACACATTAACTTTGGACTCAGGGATCCCATCCAGGTCCTGGAAACATGCATCTGTGGAAGGAATGGCATCAGAAAGCCCATCTGACCAGCATGGCTCCCGACCACGGGGAAAGCCCAGATTCCGGCTGTGGGCAGTGGCCTTGAAGGCTTGTTGGTCTTTTTTTTCTCGCCATCTTTGATCGTGGATCTCAGTGATTGAATTTACAGGCAGACGATGGACCTGGTTCATGGTTTTAAAACCCCCTTACAAGCTTCACGACAGGCAAGACCAGAGTACAGGAACTGGGGTGGAGCTGGGAGGGTCCTTGTTTACCCCCAGCATCCGGTTCTCAGTTAGAAGACCGGCCGAGTCTTTTCTATGACCTCTGCAAGTTGCTTCCACCAGGGGTGCTCTGCTCATCCCACTTCCTCCCCTCAACATGAGACTTCACACCCGCAGAAGCAGTCCGAACAGGAGGGTCTGGTGTGTACTGGAGTCTGTGGTGTACTGGGGATAAACGCAGAAGCAGGAGCTCGTGTTCTTCATCCATGGAACCATGAGTGGGAGAACTCATGCCTGCCCATGGCCTTGCTCATTTGCGTCCCCATGCTAAGAGTAGCCTGCCTTTCTTGTCACTGGCGTTTTGGGCAGGCTGGGGTGGGAATCCCACACATGCTTGTAGTTTGAGGACCTCTTTGAGCAGCCACCTTCAGGGCACATCCACACCAGTCTCTGTGCACCTGGGGACCCGAGCATCCCAGGGCAGGCTGTGAGCAGAGTTGGGGGCCCTGCCCTGCACGGCAGCAGGAACACAGTGGCCCTGACCAGACCGGAGTGTGGCCTTGGTTTCCCGCCCGTCTGTGGAACTCAGGCAGCTTTGTTGTAGTTGATGCCCTGGCTCACAACCTCCCTGGAAAACATCTGTGAGTGATGAAGGGACTTGAGAGGAGTGTGTGCGTCCTAGAGCCTAGGAGAGTTGCTGGCAGAATTGAAATGTCAGACTCCAGCAGAATTTATGACGCCACATCTAGGTAACAAATACGTCTTAATGAAGCGGACATCACCCAACGCACAGGAATGGCTTTACATCTTTCCATTGTGTCTGTCGTGAATTGCATTTGAAGGCCGAGCACTGGAACAGAGTGAAAGATTGTGTCTCCCTGATGCCACATCGTCTGGATGAAAAATCAGGGCAGGTGCTGCGCTTTCTCAGTCCGTGCCGGGACCGTGGTCGCTTTGCTGTAGTAGTTTTCTGATCTTTGGTGTCTGGCTAACCATGCAGCTCATTGTTCCCCAAGGGGTGCTGAGAGGGGTGCAGCCTGGGGCCACCTCCATCTTTGTGGTTTCATTTGTCTGTGGCTGAGGGGGAGGGGAGGATAAAGGGTGAGTTTCTCAGTACAGTGTTTTGAATACAAGTTTATGAGCTCCCTAGAAGAATGCAGAAGCCACCTGATGAGTATGCACAGGTGTACCTGTGCCCCCGCCTCCCTGTCTGCTGGACACAGGGACAGAGGCAGCCCCCATGGGAATTCTGGGGCCCCGATGGAGTTCCTGAGCTTTAGATATGCATGGGTTTGAGTCGTATTGATTCCTGGGGGGATATCAGAGACAAAAGTGATGTATCAAGGTCATGAAATGTAGTGGATTACGCCCAAGTGTTCACAGTGAGGCCACAGCCTCCTGAGTATTGGACATGGCTGTGGTCCTGCCTCTGCCTAAGCAGGCTGTGTGAAGGCACACCTTCCTACATGGAACACGGCTGTAGTAAGCAGAAGGCTTGGGTTATCATTAGATACTGCTTCTAGGAAAGCTCCTTATCATACTCCACAGACATAGAAGATGAGCCAGGAGCAATATGACCACCAGTAGCAACTTGAACTTTTGCTTCCCACCATACATATGTCACAGGATGCTTACCTCCCTTGTGCCTGCTTCTCATTCTTTTACAATGATGTACGTTCCTAATTGTTATGTTACTAATTAAACCCTAGAATAAATAATAAAAAGTGCTGGCTGGAGCTATCCAGTGGCACTCTTCAGACAAAAAAAAAAAAAAAAAAAAAAAGGAAACCCCAACAATTAAACTAACCAGCAAGGCCAGCACCATGTCCGGATCAGCAGGTCTGGGTCAGGACCACACCACGTCACCAAGAAAGAGTTTCCTGCAAGAATGCTGTGCAGAAAGCGCCTGCTGGGCCCCAAGGATGTCAGGGAGTCACGGGGCCTCTGATGGCAGCGGAGACGTGGCCTCCTGTAGGGTAAAGATAGCAAGCAAAGTGCTCACGGGAAAAGCGCAGTGAGAGTCACGTGGCAGAGCGCGTCTGGGACGTCTGTGCGCAATGAATGAAAGAGTGCTGAGTTTGAGGCATCAGTGAAGTAGGACCTCACTGTAGGTTGTCTCCATTGGGAAGGAAAGCCTGACGGAGAGGTTTAACAGCAAAGCAGGACTTGACTAAACGAAGAACAACAGAATCCTATCCTAGGGAATATGGGGATATTTCAAAAAGTTAATGGAAAATGGCTAAAAGATTGCTTTATTTTGGTGTAAAAAATACAGAAATCCATACATTTGAAGAGTCTTCATAAAAGCCATAGAAAATGTGAAAATGCGTATTATGAAAAAAATATGGATTTTGGCCGGCGCTGCGGCTCACTAGGCTAATCCTCCGCCTGTGGCGCCGGTGCCCTGGGTTTTGGTCCTGGTTGGGGTGCTGGGTTCTGTCCCAGTTGCTTCTCTTCCAGTCCAGCTCTCTGCTGTGGCCCGGGAAGGCAGTGGAGGATGGCCCAAGTGCTTGGGCCCTGCACCCCATGGGAGACCAGGAGGAAGCACCTGGCTCCTGGGTTCAGATCGGTGGTGGTGGTCATGGCGGCCATTTGGGGGGTGAACCAACGGAAGGAAGACCTTTCACTCTGTCTCTCTCTCTCACTGTCTAACTCTGCCTGTCAAAAAAAAAAAGATTAAAAAAATATGGATTTTTTAAAAGTTTTACACCAAAATCGACTTATCTTTTCTTTCCATTTCTCCAAGACTTTTTTGAAGTGTTCTGTTTGTACATATCTGTGAGGTCTGACTTCTCAGTGTAGTTAAAATACAGGAAGCCTCAGGCCATTGCCCTGGTGCCAGTGTGGAGCAACTGTCCAGAGATGGGATTTTAGGAGCTGTGCCATGGAAGTGGATGGCAAAACTGCTCTTGGTGGGAATCCAGACCTTGCTGGAAGCCAGGATAGGACAATGTGCTAGTGAGCGGCCAGGAGGCCAGTGCTAGTTGAGAAGCTGGGTCTCACTAAGCCTTCCCGGTTCAGGTGATGAAGGGAGCACCCACAGAGGCAGGCGCTGTACCATCCTGAGTCATTCAGACAGCAAGCTGAGTGGGAAGAGTCACATGATCCCATTTGACAGGTGACAAAGGCAAGGCCCAGGGTGTTTAAAGCGCTTGTCCTAGGTCATGCAGTAGAGAAGCAGGACTTGAACCCACTCAGGTGTCTGCCTCAGAAACCCGTGTCCTCAGAGCCTCCTGCTGCAGCCACAGGAAGAGGAAGGTCTGGGGTGGGGGGCTGGACATGGACCTCTGTTAGGCACTCAGTGTACACATTTAGCTCATCTCAGTCTCAGGCTCCAGAGGCAGCACAGTGTGTAAGTGTAGAGCCCGGTCTCAAGTGAGCTCACTCTTGCCTTCATTTGAATTCCAAATCCATCTTCTCCATTAGCACGTTTATCATCACATTGGCTGCAAGGGACGAGCCTCTGCTGCGCGGGTGGTTTGGTTCAACCCCTCTGGCTTCTGAAAATGATCGCTAAGTAGTCCGTTTAAATTGAATCCCTCTTCTCTCAACGACGATCTTCCTGTTGTATTTCACTTTCTAAAAGGCTGAAGCCGCTAACCGATCATTTGCGCTTGGAAATAGCTTCCAGACTGTCTGTCATACTGTGTGACTCTGGACTCAGCAAGGCCGGGGCAAGAAGGGCCTGGCCACCCTTCATGTCTCCCAGCTCATCTGTGCCTGACACGGTCTGCAGTGCTCGCCATGAGCACCCGCTGGGTCCCTGGAGACTCGCATCTGGTCAACGTAGAGCAAGGCCCAGGAGTCCACACATTAAAGCAGAGCCCCGGGGAGCCCCTAGGTGGGTGAGTGCCAGGACCCCGGTGTGACTCCATCATCACAGGTTTCCATAGGTAAGTGTGGAGCAGACCCTGCTGTCTTCTCTCACGTCCCTAAAAGTGCTGCTGTGTTATGATCCCGATCTCTCTCTGGACACTTGGCCCCAGATTCCTGCTGGAGGCTGACACACTGTGCCGATGAGCCTAGCGAGCTGCTGCTGGGAGGCAGGCAGAGCCGGGGCCAGCTCTCGGCTGCCCCTTGTTCGTGCCCTCCTAGGCAGCTGCTGAGTTCTTGCCTGGCTGGGGTTCTGTGTCCCTCTTGGCTTGTCAGAGCCCCTCCTGCTCCCTGAACCCATGTGTGGAACTGGGAAGGGATGGTGTCCAGCTCTGGCCTCTGGGTTGCTCCTGCTTAGTTCACCTGTGTTCCAGCACTTGGACCACCTTGTGATGGGTAGGTGGCTTCACAGTGTCACAGCTGTCACTCTGGCCCCCAGGGGAGCTGCCCCCATGCAGACGTGACAGCGGGACCCACCCTGCACCCTCTCAGGGGGTCGTGTTTTCTGCTTCACCAGAGAGTCTGCGGCCCTGGGGCCTGCACCTACTCAGTATTCAAATGGGGGAGGCTGGCTCTCCCCTGCCAGAGGCCAGCAGGTGGGAGCTGAGCACTCAGACGTGACGTGAGCCAGCCTTGGGGGTGTGCCCACCTTGTGCCGTGTGCTCTCTGTGCAGGTGGAGGTGGGCTGACTGTGAGCTTCCCTGTGCACACAAAGGCCCTTGTCCTGCAGGGACTGAGGAGCACAGCAGGGCGTGGGCCTCAGGGGCTGCCCGGCCTGAGTCTGGGCGTCTGCTCGCCCGACCTGTGTGCCCTGAGCAGTTTGACTCTGAGCGCCACTGTCCTCATTTGTGATGTGTGCATAATGACTGTCTACCTCGTGTTGGTCCAGTGGAACCTACGTGCAGACAGAAGTCTGTGGACAGTGCCCTCACCAGGTCAGGGCTTGGCCAGTGAGTGCCCACAGCACGATGCCCCGGCAGAGCAGGCCCTCAGCTCCCTGTGAACTCCACAAGGTCAAGTTGGAGCTCAGAAAGCCGGCCCAGGCTAAATACTGTTCTTTCTCCTCTATTTTTTATTTTTATATTTTATTTTAAACCATTGATCTACTGAGTGTGTACTAACCTCTTTCACCTGATGCTACTTTGCCAAGTGAAAGTTGTTTTATTTTTAACTGGTTTTCTCATTCTTAGATCAAGATTTCCCTCCCTTTCTCTCTCCTAGGAGCACAGACTCCCCATGGAGTACAAAGAGTATGGGGAGGAGAATGCATAAGTGTTATATTTGACACACTTCCTGGTTTCCCTTAACCCCTCCGGCAGGCAGTGCCAGGTTTATTTTAACGTTGTTCCCCCAATGCCACTGTCCACCATGATTCTGGATGTCCAGGGTGTGGGGGGAGCGTCACGTGGGCAAAGTGTCCAGGCCCACGTATCCCTGGAATACGCCTATCCCAGCTTGGACGTCCGCTGCTGGGGGAATGATGGGAGAAGACTCAGCCAAGAAGCCGGAGCGTGGTTTGCTGAGGGCCTGGAAAATCTCCAAACTTGCCCAATTCTGCGTTGAGGATCAGGGTGAATGGCAGGGTGAGCCTCACTCAGGTGTGCCTCATGGAACCCACTGAGGTAGGAGTTTCCTGAGGCTTAGCTCCTCTTAGGGGCTGCAGCTGCTTTTCAAAATGATTTATCTATTTATTTGAAGATAGCAACAGATAGGGGCTGCTGGTTTGCTCCTAATGCCGGCAACAGCCAGGGCTGGGCCAGACAGAAACCAGGCACCAGGGACTCCCCCAGGTCTCCTGTGTGGGTGACAGGGACCCTAGGACCTCAGCCATCCTCTGCTGCCTGCCCGGACGGGGGAAGCTGGGTGGGAGGCAGAGGAGCAGGGACTTGAGGGCTGGTGGCGGCCCTAGCCGGGCTGGCCGTGGCCACCGCACCCACCGCGGGAACGCCTACCTCTTACTGGGATCAAGAAAGGAGCGAGTTTGGCTGCAGAAAGAACTGCGCTCTAAGAACCTTGTGGGAGCTGCGGAAGCCCCGCCATGCTGACTGAACCCAGGGCCTTGCACACAACCCCTCTTCATCCTGTTTGGTCTCCATGCATCTTTTCCTGCGCTCCTCGAAGGAGAGAGGCTTCCGCCAACAGGAGACAGCATGGACCTCCCCCTTGTGCCTGGGGGGCCCTGGGCCAGCTGGGCCAGCTGCTGGGGTCCCAAAGAAGAAGGCTTAGCGCCCAGCCCTCCGACTGACCCTCTGCCGCGCCGCGGCCTGGGTGCCACCCGGAGGAGGAGATGGCGCCGTCCGCGTGGACAGCGAGGCTGGTTCCTGCTGTGTGGTGACAGGGTGGCCCCAGACCTCCGAGCAGGGTCCGGGTGAGTGCACGGGGGCCGTTCCCTGCTGTTCTAGCCATGCTGGGCGCCCCCTCCCTCCTGTGCGGGCGTCTGCCATCTGCACGTCTACACCGTGCAGATTCACACCGTAAATCAGGGTCATAGGTCACACCGGGGAAGCTGGACGCAGTCGAGGCCAGGGAGGGCCCAGGGCAGCCTGCTGGGGGTTGGCCTCCCGCCCTCTCACGTGCTGGCCCTCCAGACGCCTGGGGCGCGCTCCCCTTGGTGGGCGGAGGGGGGCGGCTTAGCCGCAGTGCACTCCTCTCTTCTGGGACCTTCATCGTGGCGGGCAGCGGGTGCTCGCGTGGGAGCAGACCCCGTGCAGCCCAGGCAGCCCACTCCCCACGTGCCGTCCCGGCTCGGAGCTCCCGGCTCTGCCGCGGCGTCTGTGACCCGGGGTGATGGTGCTGAGGGAAATGATGCCGACTTAAATCTGTTCTTGTAGGAGGCCCTGGCCAGCGTGCCAGAACCCTCTGGGAGACTGGGTAGTTTACAAGACTCAGAAATGTAAGTCAAAGGGACCGAGTATCTACTTGGCGGTCGTTTAATCTGTGAATTCAGCATCCGGCACCCAGGGGCGCTGAGCCCCAAGACCCAGAGCCAGAGCCCTGGAGAGCCGGCCTGGTTGCAGCTCCGCCTAGCACCTGGGACGGAGCTTTCTGGGCTGTGCTGCCCAGAGCAGACCCCGAGATGGAGGGAGGAGGGGTCGGCCTGCAAGGCATCCATGAAGGAAGCGGCCCAGGAGAAACCACTGAGGGAAGAGGGCCGTGGCGCGATGGCTCGGGCCTGAGGGTGAGTTTCAGGTGCAGTTGCTTCCCCAGCTTGGTCCCACAAGGGAGCGCTCGGTTTAACTGGGCCTCAGAGTGAGTGGACTCTCAGGGAGCAGGGCGCCCCATGTCCCGGACCCAGCCCGGCTGGCCAAGGACCTCGCAGGCCCTCCTGACTCAGTGGCCTGTGATCTGCTTCAGAGTGTCGTCTGCCCAAGGCCACAGACCAGGGCAGGGAAAGAATCCTTGGGGGTCATAAGTGACCCTTGCATTGTGGCCTTGGCTCCAGTTTGAACTGGATTTGGCCCCTAACTCATGCATTTGTTTAAGCCTGAAGTTGCAAGGTACTGCCGATGTGAATGGGGAGAAACTTAATCCTGTGACCAGGAGGTGGGTCTAGTCAGGGGTCCTTGGTCACTGGCACTGCCCGGGCAGTGGGTGCTGAGAGGAGTCTGAGTTGGCCCCCACTGCACTCGGCTTCCTGGCTTGTCTGTGAGCCTTCGTCTGAGAGAGCGCCACCACTGCCACCCCTGTGTCACTGCCATGGTGTGTCATACTGCCTCACTGCCATCACACTGTCACACTGCCATCCATGGCACACTGTGTCACTGCCATCCACTGTGTCACACTGTCACTACCATCCCCTGTGTCACATTGTCACTACTGTCCCCTGTGTCACATTGTCACTACCATCACACCATCACACTTTTTCAGCAACCTTCATATACATATTTCAGATTTATTTATTTGAAAGTCAGAGTCACATATGTATATAGAGAGACAGATCTTCCATCTACTAGTACAACTCCCAGATGGCTGTGATCACCAGGGCTGGGCCAGGCTGAAGCCAGGAGCCAGGGGCCTCCTCCAGGTCTTGCATGTGGTTAGCAGGGGCCCAAGCCCTTGGACCATCTTCTGCTGCGTTTCTCAGGCCATCAGCAGAGATCTGGATTGGAAATGAAACAGCTGGGACATGAATCGGAGACCTTCTGAGATGCTGGGATTGTAGGCGGTGGCTTTACCCATCATACCACAGTGCCAGCCCTACATTTTAAAGAAATTGGTGTGAGAGTTCAGAAAGGGAGAAGTGTTTCTTCTGATCATTGCTTGGGAGCAGGGCCAGGATGAGTCCCTTCTAGGGAGCAGGGCCAGGCGTAGCCCCTTCTGGGGGGCAGGGCCAGGTGTGAGCCCCCTCTGGGGAGCAGAGCCAGGCGTAGCCCCTTCTGGGGGGCAGGGCCAGGCATAGCCCCTTCTGGGGGGCAGGACCAGGCATGAGTCCCTTCTGGGGAGCAGGGCCAGGCGTGAACCCCTTCTGGGGGACAGGGCCAGGCGTGAACCCCTTCTGGGGGGGCAGGGCCAGGCGTGAGCCCCTTCTGGGGAGCAGGGCCAGGCGTAGCCCCTTCTGGGGGGCAGGGCCAGGTGTGAGTCCCTTCTGGGGGCAGAACCAGGCGTGAGTCCCTTCTGGGGAGTAGGGCCAGGTTGAGCCCCTTCTGGGGAGCAGGGCCAGGTGTGAGCCCCTTCTGGGGGGCAGGGCCAGGAGTGTGCCCCTTCTTGGGGGCAGGGCCAGCCATAGCCCCTTCTGGGGGGCAGGGCCAGGTGTGAGTCCCTTCTGGGGGGCAGGGCCAGGTGTGAGCTTCTTTGGGAGGCAGGGCAGGTGTGCCCTCCTGCAGGCCCAGCAGAGAAAAGGAGCTTGGGGCCTGCTGCAGGTGCCAGGTTGTGTCCCACAAATCTATCTTGAAATCCAGACTCCCAAGGTGATGGCATCAGGAGGCAGATGCTCTGGGCTGTGACTGGGAACAAGGGTAGGGTTCTCATGGTTGGGATTACTGCTGAGAACACAGGGAGGGGTCCCGGCCTGCACCTGAAGGAGGCTGAGCCGTACCTGTACCTGACCTGCTGGTGCCTGCCCTCCCACGACCAGCCCTCAGAACCGCGGGAGATGTTTCTCAGGTTTATAAGCTCTTGGTCTGGGGCTTCAGTTACGCTGGACTGGGCCATGGTGCTGGGGGATGAGGGCCCGGAAGCAGCTGCATGGGACGGTCCTCCAGCCACCCCACTGTCCCCCACCCCCTCTTTCCGAGGCAGGCACTCGTCCCAAGGGATGGCTAGCTTGCTTTTTAATGACTCACTGGTCTGAGAAAGGATTGAAAGCTGCCTTTTCAAAGTGTTGTAGGAATCCCATTCTGCCAGGACATGCCTCTGGGGCTTCTCCAGTAGGAAAGGGACTCAGCCTCCCCAGGAAGCAGGAGGGAAGCTCAGAGTCCTTGTCCTGGGGCTGGGCTGGTTGTCAGATAGCCAGGAGGCTGGGGAGGGGGAGGTCTCATGTCTGCAGCTGACGCTCCCTGGGAGTGAATCTACAGAGGGAGGTGGGCTCCTGGGCCCCCTGATGGGGAGAGATGGGCTATTAGAGGCCCCCTGAGTCCCTGGCTCCCCTCCTCTTCCTCTACTTCTCTCCCCTTCTGTCCCCTCCCTCCCTGGGCACTGGTGACACAATAGCAGAACCAGACACTGTCCATGTCCTTGTGGGCTCCTTGTCTTGTTTGGGAGGGGAACAGTAAGACGTACATGGGACAGGGATTGTGGAGCCAGATCCGTCAAGACGTGGAGCCATCCCTGCTCCGTCTGCCTGTCCAGCGATGGATTCACACTGGGACGTATTCACGTGCCCCTGAGAGAGAGTCTGAGGACTAACCCAGTCCCAGCACTGGTTCGTACGCCAGGGTCTCCCGGGGAGTCACAACACTCCTGTTCATTCAGATGGACTTCTTCTTGCTTCTGTGAACTAAAGAGATAAGGTGTTTTCTCCCTGCCCCCATGTGCGATTATGGAGGCATTTTATACCCCCATTTGGAAGAGTGAGGGCGGCGGGCCTGTGGCTGCCACTCTCAGACCCCACTGGCATGTGCTACACCCTGCCTACCTCAGGTGGTGGCTCCATGGGAGCCCAGTGAGGTCATAACAGATGCACTTTGGGTCGTCTGGGCCATCTGCAGCGTGCAGTGTGCCTTTGGGCCAGAGAAACAAGCTTACGAGGTGCACAGTTTCCCCTGAACCTGCACATGTGGGAAGTCAGAGCAGCAGGCAGGGATGAGTGCGAGAGGCAAGTTGGAGGTCAAGTTCTGAGGGCGCTAAGTGTGCGTGTGGGTGGGAGGGGGAGAGCCCTGACCCCAGTCTTCCTGCTGCATGACGAGGAGCCTGGGGTGTGAGGGAGGGAGGTTCAGAGTGATGCTGGCCTTGGGGAAAGGTAGGTCTGGCCTTGGCTGCTGTTTTGCTCCCTACGTACCTACACAGGGGTCACCGTCATTAATGGAGAGGAGCTTCCTGGTGTTTTCCAGTTGTGAGAATTTTTGAATCCACATTACAGATGACAATCAACCAGGCACTCCTGGAACACGAGATGTTACCAGCACTCTGCTTGGTGTTGGTGGGGTTGTGTTATCTGTCACTGAAGGTCCTGTGTGTGCTCCCCTGGAGGCGTTCTCAGCCCTAGACCTGGGCAACCTTAAGGACGGGGCTCTCTGCTTTACACTGGAGTCCACATTCTGGCTGGACAGTCCCAGCTGCCAGTGACCCCAGCTTCATGTGGAAAGTTGTTTTCTGGCAACTTCTACCAGAAGTCCCAGTTTTCACCCCAGAACTACACAGCCAGCTGACTATCTCAGAGTCCACAAGGCAGCAGCAGGGCCCTTGCTGTGTGTATGTATTGCATGTGTGTGTGTGGGGTGCAGTGTGGTGATGATTGTGTGTGCAGTGTGTGGTGGTCAGCTCAGGACCCCCCTGCTCTGTGTGTATTGTGTGGGGGGGGGCACAGTGTGGTCATAGCAGTGTGTGGGGTGCAGTGTGTGGAGGTCAGCTCAGGACCCCCCTGCTCTGTGTGTGTGTGTGTGTGTGGGTGGGTGCAGTGTGGTCATAGCAGTGTGCAGGGTGCAGTGTGTGGAGGTCAGCTCAGGACCCCCCTGCTCTGTGTGTGTTTGGGGGGGTGCAGTGTGGTCATAGCAGTGTGTGGGGTGCAGTGTGTGGAGGTCAGCTCAGGACCCCCCTACTCTGTGTGTATTGTGTGTGGGGGGGCACAGTGTGGTCATAGCAGTGTGTAGGGTGCAGTGTGTGGAGGTCAGCTCAGGACCCCCCTGCTCTGTGTGTGTTTGGGGGGGGGTGCAGTGTGGTCATAGCAGTGTGTGGGGTGCAGTGTGTGGAGGTCAGCTCAGGACCCCCCTGCTCTGTGTGTATTGTGTGTGGGGGGCACAGTGTGGTCATAGCAGTGTGTGGGGTGCAGTGTGTGGAGGTCAGCTCAGGACCCCCCTGCTCTGTGTGTGTGGGTGCAGTGTGGTCATAGCAGTGTGTAGGGTGCAGTGTGTGGAGGTCAGCTCAGGACCCCCCTGCTCTGTGTGTGTTTGGGGGGGTGCAGTGTGGTCATAGCAGTGTGTGGGGTGCAGTGTGTGGAGGTCAGCTCAGGACCCCCCTACTCTGTGTGTATTGTGTGTGGGGGGGCACAGTGTGGTCATAGCAGTGTGTGGGGTGCAGTGTGTGGAGGTCAGCTCAGGACCCCCCTGCTCTGTGTGTATTGTGTGTGGGGGGGCCGCAGTGTGGTCATAGCAGTGTGTGTGTGCAGTGTGTGGAGGTCAGCTCAGGACCCCCTGCTCTGTGCGTATTGTTTGTGTGGGGGGCACAGTGTGGTGATGACAGTGTGTGTGCAGTGTGTGGTGGTCAGGTCAGGACCCCCTGCTCTGTGAGTACTGTATGTGTGTGGGTGCAGTGTGGTGATGGCAGTATGTCTGTGCGGCATGTGGTGGTCAGGTGAGGGTCATCCACAGTCATATCTTCTTATACAGTTGACATTTCTGTGTGCTGTGAGCCCTTTGCATCTCCTAGCTGCTTATAAAGTGCACTGCGGCTGTGAGCTGTCGTCACCCTTCCATACTGCAGAGGGCTCCCCGTCTTCCCGCTTCTCTTCCGTGCTGCAGAGGGCTCCCCGTCCTTCTTCTTCCCTTCCATGCTGCAGAGGGTTCCCCGTCTTCCTTCTTCGAGCTGAGCGTCTCTGGGTCCTCCATTCACCCCACCATGGCCTTAGCCCCTTGTGCCTTACCCTTTACCGGCTTCCCCGAGGGCTGGCTGCCTGGGAGCTGGCTGCACTGCAGGTCCTGGTGGGCACAGAAGCTACATGAGTTCGACGTGACCTGAAGGTCTCTGCTGTGACCCTGTGGTCAGGGGTGTCTGACAAGCAGGGCCTTAGTGTTCCTTCCCGTGGCGGTAGTTCTGAGCTGAATATGGGACAGCACGCTGGAGTAGGATCCCCGAGTCCTCTAACGCCACTGGAGTGGCCTCCCACGAGCTGATTGCTCTTCCTCGCTAATAGAGCCTGGCGTTTGCCCAGGTCCTCATCCTGCTCTCACACGTCCGTGTCCTGCAGAACAGTGTCGCCACCTGGGCCCTCGTTAGGTTTTGCAACCCTGGGAATCCCAGAACTCTCGCCTTGGGTGTGTTTGTAACACAAGACTGGTTGCTAAGATGTGAGGGTGCGTTTCCAGGGGGGAGGAGGCTTCTGGGAGATGTCTCCTGACCTGCAAGTAGGAGGACACTGTGAGTGGCCTGTGTACCTGCGTGTGTCTGGACGTGGAGCCGGGATGCTCACAGCCACGTGGCTGCAGCTGGAGCACAAAGCCGTGTGTGTGGCAGACATTGGAGTATTGGTCCCCTGACTTGTGTGCGCTGTCACACACCATTGTCACTTGTGGTGGCTTCAGCTGGAGTGTTCAGTTCTCAGGAAGGTGTCCCGATAAGATGTTGCTTTTAAAGTGAGGCACGTGAGGGGTCACAGTGGCAGAGCTGTGGGGCCACCACTTCTGCATCTCATGTCCTTCCAGAAGGAGGAATGCACCCTAAGTTCCATTATTTACTCCATTTTTGGTGACTCCATCTCACTGTTGAGCTCACGGGAAACTAGGACCTCTATGACTTCCTCTTACCACCAAATTCCATTTAATGTGTAAAGAATATTCCAAAAACCTTTTTAAAGAAAGAATGCTGGTATTAAAGTATTTTTATCTAAGAAATGTATGCACTAGAAAAAGATACAGTGAGAACTCTCCCGCCTACTGGTTCACTCCCCAAATGACCACTGTGAATGGGATTGGGCTAGACTAAAGCTGGGAGCCAGGAACCCCATCCTGTTTCCCATGTGGGTGGCAGGGACCCAGTTACTTGAGCCATCACCCGCTGCCTCCCAGGGTGTACATCAACAGGAAGCTGGAATCGGGAGCCATAGCTGGGTGTGGAACCCAGGCATCCAGTGTGGAAGGTGGGCCTCCTGGCCAGCGGCTTAGTTGCTGGGCAAGACTCCTGCCCCTAAAAGCCCTTGCTCTTTGTCCTGTAAAGCCAGGCAAGACAACCTGCTTAGTGGCATTGTGTATGCAAGTTTAGTAGTGGCCACAGGTCCTCCAGCTGAGCGTGCCTGGGTGTAGGAGCTCGTGGCACCTCACCTGCCCAGCTGACCGTGAGCTGGTCAGAGAGCTGCAGGCCTTCCTCACCACTCCTTCCCTGTCCTAGCTAACCTCTCCTGGATGGAGCCCACCCTCCCTAGGGCCTGCCGCTGCTTGCACACCCACTCACACTAGAATGGGTATTGTCTTGGCCGTGAATGCTGTCAGTCTGAGCTCATTTCACACCGTATCCCTTCCATCTTACTGGCTTCACCTTTTGAAAGGAGCTCAGACTTATCAGGACGTGGAGTTTAAGTCCAGTGCCCAATCCGGTTTTTCCCCTGCAGGCAGGTGCCAGAGTGCTTTGAATCAAGGCTGTCAAATGCATTTACTTGAGCGTGAAGTCAGTGAAAGAGGTGACAAAAGATAGCTAATCTTTGCCACCTCGCCTTTGTTAATAATCTGCTGTCAGCCGCCGACAGAAACGTCCATCCTTCCTTCTTCCTCCCTCTCCCAGAGCAGGAATGGGGCTTTGATCATTTTGCATAAAATTCAGATCACCACTTAGTCGGATGCTTGCTTTTACGTAAGCCCAGATGGCGATGGGGGCCCGGAAGGAAGGAGTCTTTCTGCAGAATCCTTCAGCTGCCGCCCGGGCTCCCAGCCAGGTCTCGTACACCCATCAGCCTCGCTGCTGCCTCATAGCCGGCGTCCCCTCCTGAGTGAGACGCAAGGCCCCGGAAGGGGAGCAGTGCCTGCAGGCACACTGTTCGCGGCCGGGGCTGGCTTCTCCTGGTGGCAGTGATGTGACGAGCAGGGGTCTTTGAGGAAGACCGATGTTCCTGCAGCTTAGGGAGGCATCTGACCATGTGCACAGTGAGCGGCACAGCTGCTGTGGCTCAGTCTCTCGGTGGAGGCAGGTGTGTGTTCTTCTGGGAGCTGAAACCAGGAAGCTGATGGTCCAGCACCCTGGCTGGGGGGCGGATCCTGTCCCTGCTTGTGGTTGGAGTGGGATGGAGTATGTGGACGTGCCAGGTCTGCACTCTGACCTTGGGCAACGTGTGCATTCCAGACGGGCTATCAGGAGGATCCCTTGCCTCCAAGAGCCAGAACTCCTTCATGAGTGTTCTGTCCCCTGCCATTTTATGTTCCTGCTAGATGTCTGCTGCTTCAGGTTTGCTACTGGCTTGTTAGAAGTGATGGAGGAGTTGGAGCTACGTGGTAGGATCCAAGAATGTCCGTAATCCAGTGCTTCCTCAGTTTAGTTTCTGGGAAAAATAAATAGAACACACAGGAGGCAATGACCTGCAACCAGCAAGTCAGGTCTGAACTTCGTGTTTGCTGTAGCTCTGAACCCAGCTCCCAGCTTCTGGGAGGCTCAGCAGGACCGCTGGCGCCCGCAGTTCCAAAGCTAGTGAGCGTTTTACCTTTGACCTTCTGATGCCCCACCTCCCATCTTCAACTTTGCTGCCAGCAGAGGACTGTTCATTGTACACCTGTGCCTAAAGAGATCACGTGGCATAGAGTAGACTCAGTGGGGACTGGCTGATGGCTTCAGTCCTCTGTACAGGGCTGATAGGGTGCTCTGTGAGAAGAGTCAGTGTGTGCTCCTAGGCCCATCTGTAAAACTAGGCAAAGCAGAGGACTGTCCATCATACACCTGTGCCTAAGGAGACCACGTGGCATAGAGTGGACTCGGTGGGGACTGGCTGACAGCTTCAGTCCTCTGTACAGGGCTGATAGGGTGCTCTGTGAGAAGAGTCAGTGTGTGCTCCTAGGCCCATCTGTAAAACTAGGCAAAGCAGAGGATTGACCATTGTACATCTGTGCCTAAGGAGACCACGTGGCATAGAGTGGACTCGGTGGGGACTGGCTGATGGCCCCAGTCCTGTGCAGGGAAGAGTCAGTGTATGCTCCTAGGCCCATCTGTAAAACTAGGCAAAGCAGAGGACTGACCATTGTACACCTGTGCCTAAGGAGACCACGTGGCATAGAGTGGACTCGGTGGGGACTGGCTGACAGCTTCAGTCCTCTGTACAGGGCTGATAGGGTGCTCTGTGAGAAGAGTCAGTGTGTGCTCCTAGGCCCATCTGTAAAACTAGGCAAAGCAGAGGACTGACCATTGTACATCTGTGCCTAAGGAGACCACGTGGCATAGAGTGGACTCGGTGGGGACTGGCTGATGGCCCCAGTCCTGTGCAGGGAAGAGTCAGTGTATGCTCCTAGGCCCATCTGTAAAACTAGGCAAAGCAGAGGACTGACCATTGTACACCTGTGCCTAAGGAGACCACGTGGCATAGAGTGGACTCGGTGGGGACTGGCTGATGGCTTCAGTCCTCTGTACAGGGCTGGTAGGGTGCTCTGTGAGAAGAGTCAGTGTGTGCTCCTAGGCCCATCTGTAAAACTAGGCAAAGCAGAGGAAAAGCAGCTTTTTGGAGTTTCTAGGAATATCTAGGAAGATACTTCTAACATAAACACAATAAGCTTTCTTGGTCCGAGAGTTTATTTAGCCATTTCTGTAAAGGAGCATTACCCAGTGTAATAGAGATGCTCTCTCTTTCCTGGAGAGAGGGATGGGCACGTCTACAAGGGAGCACACACAGAGGCAGGACCCGCCCGGTCAGGAGCCCTTGTACCCTGCACTGATGGGCGTCAGAGTGAGGGGCCAAAGCCGTGCTCAGCAGCTCAACTTTCAGGGCACCCGGTGTCCCTGGGCCTGCCTGATGTGTGGGGGACAGGGAGAGACCAGGCAGCAGGAGAACAGAGCCTGTCCTTGGATGCCTTTCCCTAGAGCAAATCCTATCATGTTGAAACGAGGCTGCTCGGCCTCTTTACTTTCTAAACTCATGGAATAAATTCAGAATTTTTGTGTTTAATTCAAGATTGAATATCTGCAAAATGAAAACTGACCAGAAGATTCCAACACAACCTATCAGACAGTGGATGCCTGCCTAAGACTACCTCTTCTGCTTCTGTAATTGTGCACACCTTTAATAGCTCAGTGCAGGTTACACTGGATGCAATTCCATATTTTATGCTTTATGTGCTAATTATTGATCATTCACATACTACCTTATTTTCTTCATTTTAACTTTCTGGAAATAACTTAGTAGAGAAGAAGTCAGTGGTTTTTTTTAAAGGATTTTATTTATTTGAGAGGTAGAGTTAACAGACAGAGAGAGGCAGAGACAGAAAGAAAGGTCTTCCATCTGCTGGTTCACTCCCAAAATCGCTGCAATGGCCAGAGCTGGGTGGGTCCAAAAGCCAAGAGACAGGAGCTTCTTCCAGGTCTCCCATGTGGGTACAGGGGCCCAAGTGTTTGGACCATCTTCTGCAGCTTTTCCAGGCCATAGCAGAGAGCTAGATTGGAAGAGGAGCAGCCAGGACACAAACTGCCACCCATATGGGATGCCAGTGCTGCAGGCAGAAGCTTAGCCTATGCCACAGTGGCAGCCCAGTCAGTGGATTTTTTTTAAAGTACTAAGGTTTTATAGGGGGTAGGACATCCATCAGAATGAAAGGGAGAGAGAGAGAGAGAGAGAGAGAGAAAGAGAGAGAGAGAGAACCCAGTGATTCAGACAGAGAGAGCAGGGTTTCATGATTACATGGAGAGAATATACCTGGGCAGGCCAGGCAGACAGCTAAGCAGAGAGCAGAGGGCTGAGTGCAGTCTGTGTTTGGAATCCCAGTTTTTAAGGGAATCTCTTTACTCCCTCCCCTTCTCCTCCAGGACAAAGGATGGGGAGCCTTGGGGAAAGGGTTTGTTGGGTGAAATTAGTAAATTCCTCCCCAGATTTGCTGGCTCTGGGCAGAGCAGAGAGGCTTCCCTTAGGGTATCTGAGAAGGTTTTATTGGCCCATGTTATCAGGTCAGGTAACCCATTTGGTCCTGAGGAGAGAGAATTCTCCTGGGAGCTTTCCTTGGGGGAAGGGCTGGGACTACCTGGAATGTTACCAGGTCTGAGCAGGACTTTGAAGTGCAAGATGCTGGGCTTCTGGGGCTTCCAAAGCAGGTGCTAGTTTCTTCAGGCCTTTCTCACATACAAATAGGATATTTTTTAACTTGTTACCTAATATTTCCCCCCTCAAGAGAAAATACCCATAATCTTATGGGGATAAATGGCTGAAGGTCTGTTTTCTGTAGCTATCTGGGAACTGATAAATGGGTGTTGAGATGGATATTTTTCTCTTCCTATCTGTCCTGTGGTGTTTGAGGGTGGCCTCTGGAAACACTGTCCTGCTTGGTCCAGAGGGTGGGTCATCTTGTCTTGAGGTAGGCTGGTATCCCTGTCTTAGAAGCACCTGGAGCTGGGTGGCTTGTCTTCTGTTAGAGACAGAACAAACAAGCACATTAAACCACAGTAGTCTACAGAGAATCAGAGAGAAAGTGGGCGCTGTCTCACCAAGGAGAGGCAATGACCAGGATTCCCATGACCAGATGTGATGTTAGGCTGGATATTTTAGCCTTGTCTGAGCTGGTCCTGGAGTTGTCTGGCCTTGTCCAGTAAAGCATAAACATGATTTTGTACTCGTCTAGTTTGACCCTAGTTTGGGGCACTTTCTTGGGCAGCGGGTGGCAGGTCTAGGGCCTGCCTGTCTGAAGGGCTGAATTAGCAATCCGTTTGGGGGAGTCCTAGTCATGGCAGCTTTTCAATGGATGAAAGCTCTGCTTTATTTGTTTGTTTTTGCCAAAGATAGGGCTCTGCTTTGGTTCCCTGTTGAGAGGCTGATTTAGGAACCATGCTATTTCCCTATATCTAGGAATCTATAACCTGTTAGGGTAATGCTGGGACTACCTGAAGTTTGCAGAAGTAGGAATTTGATGCATGGCCCATATCCTCTCTGGGGCTGGTTTTCTCTCCCCAGGGGTAGGGATGAGGGTTAAGTAATTAACTCTCTCTCTAGTGGACTAGCTATGCTTTTTTCCATCTAGATGCCTAGTAGCTATGTTTTGCTGGGAAGTTAAGCTAATATATAAGACCAGAGTCTCAGGCTGGGAAAGGAAACAGACTGATAAATCATTTACATTTAACCATCTACATTTTGGATTATTTCACACCCCCTTCAAGAGGTAGGTTCCTTAAGTCCTCGGTGAGGGCTTGTCCAAATAGATGCAGGACTATCTAGCCAGCTGTAGCTCTAAGACCTGTTTTTAGGAACTGGCATGAAGACTTTTCAGGTGGATAGGCTTTAAGGCATGGCCAGATATGTGTGAGGCCCAGACCTATCATGGGGTGCTGGGTGAGAATTGCAAGGGAGATGTGATTCTCCTGAAGGGAGGCACCCTGTTGACTCCCATTACATGATGGGAATAGGAGGAGAGCTGAATGGGAAGCTACTACAAATAGGCGACTTAAGTTTCACTGACCCTAGGCCATTCCCTCAATAGCAGTGGTTAGAGTTGGAAGCTGGGCAGAGGCTGGGCAGAGCAAAGGCTCGGGCCACAGGGTCTGCTGTTCTGACCCAGAAATCCTTTGACACCCAGGGCAGTTCCACGTCCAGTGGCCTTGCTCTTGGCAGAGCTGACAGAAGCCGGTTTCTGTCATGACAGCTGCTTGCCCAATGCCCTGGCTCCTCATATCAGAAACAGGTGCTGTTTGGGGTGCAGTGGACTTGCTGGGTCTCCTTGATGGCAGATCACCGTGCAAAGCAGCCATTGATTGGCCTGTTGCCTATCCTTACATTGCTCCTGCTGCTAGCTTGCTCCTCATTCTCCTGGTCTCTAATAAAGTAGACCATGGAGGCAGCCTCCATGATGTCAGAAAAGGGGGTGCTGAACCCATCCCTGATTTTTGAAGATTTCTTTTAATATCATCATCATGAGCTGGAAAGCTATGGTCATGGGCACATCTGACACTTAGTTTTTCCCTGTGAGTTAAAATCGTGTCCATGAGGAGAAGTATGGCCTTTCAGGCAAGATCAAATGTGGTGACCTGTTTATATATTTTGAGGTCATCAGTACAACTTCCTATCCCTAAATTTGGTTTAAAAGGGGAGTTCTGCCCGTTAACCATGCACACAGAAAAATCAGTCTAGCTGCAAAATCATTTCATAGTGTAATCTCTCGTTTCCTGGCTGTGCTACTTGGTCCTCTCTGCTGTGGCCAGGCATTGTTACAGAAAAGGTCAGTCACCCCTTTTATAAGGTCTGGGGATCAAACTGTACATCACAGTGGGGAGCCCTGCGGAACAGTCACTTCCCTCCTGGAGGAGAAAAGAGGAGAAATGAGGCAGCGAGTCGGGCCTCTCTGATAGCTTAGCCTGACTTCCTGGGCTTTCGGATTTAACTGGTGTTTAACCAGTGCTTACTGCATAGCCTGACTTAGAAGAGAAGTAGCAGACATCTCTGCCATCCTTAGGCCTTCAGATTTTCACTGTGTAGCCGGTGGGGTATGGGCCTGGGTTTCCAGGTTTAACTAGTGTTACCGTGTAACCCGTAAGTTTATTCTAGAACTTACCACGCAACTCAAAAGTGAGGTTTTGGATTTATATAGTAAGTTTTTGGGCTTCCAGATTTTCACCGTGTAGCCTGTGGATACTAGAGCTTTCTTGGGCTCCTGGAACTCAGTTCTCTGGTACCTGCTGCATAACCATCTCCAGTTGTCTCCAAGTCTCTTTTGGAACACTTTTTTTTTTTGACAGGTAGAGTTATAGACAGTGAGAAAGAAAGAGAGAGAAAGGTCTTCCTTCCGTTGGTTCACCCCTCAAATGGCTGCTATGGACGGCGCTGTGCCGATCCAAAGCCAGGAGCCAGGTGCCTCCTCTTGGTCTCCCATGTGGGTGCAGGGCCCAAGCACTTGGGCCATCCTCTACTGCACTCCCGGGCCACAGCAGAGGGCTGGACTGGAAGGGGAGCAACCGGGACTAGAACCCGGCGCCCATGTGGGATGCCGGCGCCCCAGGCCGAGGATTAACCTGGTGAGCCACGGAGCCGGCCCCTCTTTTGGAACACTTCCTCCCTTTCGGCTGGACCTCTGTTTGATCCAGTCAGTGGATTTTTAAGCAGGGAAAGTCACAGGCAGCACGGCCAGGCCTGATGTCCTTGCTGGTCAAGGCTGGACCCCGAGCCTGGAGCTCCTGCTGCCATTCGGCCCGTGTACTGCAGGTGTGATGCAGAGGGTCCCCGATACCTGGCCCATTCCTCTGCCGTCACGGCCCCAGGGTCCCCTCAGCAGTTCCCGTCAACCTTGGCATCAGGACACGGTGTCCCTAGTGCCCCTTCAGAAGGGCAATCAGAGCAAAACCACAATGGAAACGAGAGAAGCTGCCGGATTGGTGGTCGGCGCCGGGTTTCTCAGAGCCGCTGCTTCTCACCCTGTGTGTTCTACCCCAGCAGCGTTGACTGCCATTGTTTTCAAAGACCCCCCCCCCCCCCATCCTTCCCCCGTGGCATGAGGGGTTGGGGAGACGCCCATCACTGTGGTGGGTGTTGATGTCTCACTCCCTTATCTTCCACTAGGTCTGAGATCCCAACCAGGAAGTCTCCAGTTCTCTCATCGCACAGTGAGTTAGCAGTGGACATTCTGCCCTGAGCTGTGTCAGCCTCCTCTGAGAGGCGGCTCCCTGAACATCCAAGGTCAGGTTCTCAGCATCTGGCCTCTGCCTCTGTCACGGGACAGTCCACTGGCCTGCTGTGTGATCCAGCGCAGGGGCTCTCAGACGTTGGGAGCGTTGGAATCACCTGCCCTGTGCCTCTGTTTTAGGAGACTTGGTGTTTCTAGC
Source organism: Sylvilagus floridanus (assembly GCA_949820135.1). Lineage (NCBI taxonomy): Eukaryota > Metazoa > Chordata > Mammalia > Lagomorpha > Leporidae > Sylvilagus > Sylvilagus floridanus. Next base: position 4,440,792 of record OX463241.1, on the reverse strand, counting down.
AAGTTCCCGGTCAGCTGCTGTTCTGGGCTCTGGAAGCCGAGGGTCCCTGATCTTACCTTCAGCTCTCTGAGGTCAGGGTGACGTAGGGAGTTTCACTGAATTGAAGACCCAACTGACGCCTGCAACGGATTTTGATGTTGTCTTCGATTTTGAAAAGTTAGCAGCTTTTATGAGGCTCTGGGGGCTCTCACGATGCAGGCAGTGCGATCACAGGGAAAAGGCCTTTCGTGGCTGTAGGCATTCTTGATGCTGTTTCTGTTGTCGTCCGGAGAGAGGCCCCAACACAGACTACCTCCCTGTTCGTCTTACAGGAAACTGGAGTTTGTATGTGAGTGGAGATCTAGGGTTTGTCCATCATAGGAGGAAGCCATGCCCTTGCAAGGATGCTTAAAACCTGCACACAGGTCGACACATCTCCCAGAGCTGACAACCACTGCCCAAAGGCTGTGCACTTGGCCTCCAGCCCTGGGTGGTAGCCCCAGTAGCTCAGCCCACCGAGTGAGAGTTGGGAATGGATTTGAGATTCAATCCTGCTGTCTTACTAAAGGTTCTACTCCCCTGTGACACTTTATAGAGATGGAAGTGACCAAACTATTAACCAGAAACAGTTACTGGTTACTCTGTGTAACAGCCACAGGGCTCTGATGGTGGCCCTTTCTCTGTGGTCCTGTGCTGTTGAATTGATCCAGACGGGAGCCAGGCCCTGTCCCCTCCCTCCTGCTGACAGGAGGCCCGAGTTCCTGGCTTCAGGCATTTAGCCTTATGGATCTGTTTCATTCCCTCTCCCCGTTACAAAGAGTTTCCATTTCTATACTTTAACTTCCGGTCTTCAAAGCTTGCTTCCCCCTTGTCTCTGTAAATTTACCACCCCAGTCCACTGTGGCTGAGGCCAGAGGCCTGGCCACCGTTTTCCGTTCGCCCCCTTCCCTGGCACTGCTGCAGGTCTGTATTCTTCTTGTTTGGACTCTTAGCTGAGATATGGCTCCCCCATTCCCTCTGTTACTTTTCTCCTCTCTGTCTTCCTCAGTAACAAAGTAAAAAAAAAAATCCATGACCCAAACAGAGTTTTTACATTTCTGTTCTTTTTGAATTCTTATCCCGCATGTTTTATTTTATAAAACGCTTTGCCATAGCGTTTGCCATGTTATTCTGTATTCCATAGTCTCTCCTTTTGGTTTAAATAAAATTATAATTTATTATCTCACATAGTAATACATAGTAATACATCCAAGGCCAGTGGCTCACTCTACGACTCCAGAGAGAGCTCCCCTCTCTCTCCTCTCTCACTCTCGTCTTCCAGTGGTTCCATTATTAGGAAGGTCTTCCCAAGTGTAGGTAGGCCCTTGATGCTCCAGGGTGGACAATTCCTGACTCTCCCCAGCTAGAAGAAAAACTTGCTTTTAATTTCTCATTGCATATGGTTTTTCTAGGTTTAATTACATTTAAAAAAAGGTTGATAAATTTCAGTGAGGTTGTACTGGTGATAGACTTATTTAATTTAGTTGATCTTTTAAAAAATTTTTTTTTTATTTGAAAGAGTTACAGACACCCACGGACACACACACACATACATATCTTCCGTCTGCTGGTTCACTCCCCAGATGGCTGCAGTAGCAGGGGCTGGACCAGGCTGAAGCCAGGAGCCTGGAGCTCTACCATGGGTAGCAGGATCCCAAGCACATAGGCCATCTTCTCTTGATTCCCAAGGTACATCATCAAGGAGCTGGATTAGAGGTGGAGTTTCTGGGGCCAGTGCTGTGGTGCATCGGGTTAAAACCTTGGTCTGCAGCACCAGCATCCCATATGGGTGCCGGTTCGAGTCCTGGCTGTTCACTTCAGATCCAGCTCTCTGCTACGGCCTGGGAAAGCAGTAGAAGGTGGCCCAAGTGCTTGGGCACTGCACCCTCTTGGGAGACCCAGAAGAAGCTCTTGGCTTCTGGCTTAAGATCAGCTCAGCTCTGGCTGTAGCAGTAATTTGGGGAGTGAACCAGTGAATGGAAGACCTCTCTCTCTCTCTCTGGCTCTACCTCTCTCTGTAACTCTGTCTTTAAATTAGTAAAATAAATCTTTAAAAAAGAAGTGGAGTAGCTGAGATTTGAACCAGCGGCCATATGAGATGCCTGTGTCACAGGTGCTCTTAACCTGCTGCACTACAACACTGGTCCCCAGTTTAGTTTATCTTAAAAAAAGCCTTTGTAGTTAGTTATACAATTATATAGCTATATAAATATACAATAGATATCAAATATGATATATGGAGTTAATTATACATAACATAATTACATATTCCATTGGACCCTCCCTTCTCATTTTCCATCTGGAAGTCAGCTGTCAGTCTAACTGATGTTTCTCCTTAGGTAATCTGTCCTTTCTCTCTGGATGCTTTTAGGAGTTTTGTCTGTTTTCTTGTATTTTCACTGCAATGAAGGGTATGCATGGAAGGGATGCAGTGAGCCAGGAGGCACAGACTGAGTTGGAGTAAGCCAGAGGTACAGGCTGAGCTTTAGTGAGCCGGAAGCACAGGCTGTTAGCTGGGGCAGCAAGGTCAGGGAGCAGGCGTATCCAGGACAAATCATGCAGGAATATTCACCTAAAGGAGCTTAAATTTTCTGATCTGATGGGAACGAGGAGATTTAAGTAGAAGTTTATCTTGGGCCGGCGCCACGGCTCACTAGGCTAGTCCTCCGCCTGTGGCACCAGCACTCCAGGTTCTAGTCCCGGTTGGGGTGCCAGTTCTGTCTCTGTTGCTCCTCTTCCAGTTCAGCTCTCTGCTGTGGCCTGGGAGTGCAGTGGAGGATGGCCCAAGTGCTTGGGTCCTGCACCTGCATGGGGGACCAAGAGGAAGCACCTGGCTCCTGGTTTTGGATCAGCGCAGTGCACCCGCCATAGCGGCCATTTGGGGGGTGAACCAACGGAAGGAAGACCTTTCTCTCTCTCTCTATCTCTCTCTAACTCTGCCTGTCAAAAAAAAAAAAAAAGAAGTTTATCTTGATTGATTATTTTTAAATCATGCTTGAGTATCATTTTTAGGACACTACTAAGAAATCGCCTTACTCTATATATTTTTTAAAATTGCTTTGCTTAAACTTGTATTGCTTCTTAACTTGACTGTAGTTTGCATTATTTTTGCAAGAGGTGATCCTTTCTTAACCCTTGGGGTCCTGACAGGAGGAGTTAGACTTTGGTATTGAATGCACCTCATGTGCTGCTGGGCTCTTTGTCTTAAAAACACGTCCTGTTTCAGAGACCTCTGTGGTAGACACCCATTTCTGCCACTTGCCACTTAGTGGCGAGGGATTGCTAAAGCATTCGTTTCTAAACATCTGCAGAAAATGATTCCGCATTGCCCATGCTTTTCAGTAGATCACAAATCTTAAGAAAGGCCCTCCGCAGCAAACTCTTTTTTTGTAATACTTTTTGTAGTATTAGCTGTAAACTGTTGCCCCTGAAATCATCATGTTCGTGACCCTCTTATGTTCGCCCTTCATCTATTTAGAGCAAATTGCTCAGTCTTCCTTGAGCCTTTTCTTTTCTAGGTTAAATAAACCCCACTGCTCCGTATCTTCCCCATGGGGGCAGGTTTGCTAATCATTTTCATTGTTCTCTTCTGGACCCTCCAGATTCTCAGTTTTACGGTTCAGTTGCTGGGCCAGAAAATGAGCAATTAGGAAAAACTTCACCAGTGATGGGTGGGAAGCGAGGGTGGCCCAAAGGCCCGCCCTTACATGGCTAATTACGAATCCTAGGCTGGCATGCAGGGCCTGTGCCCCAGGGTCAATCATCTCATTCTAAGCAGCCAAAAATGTTTCATTTCTGTCTTCAGAGCCTTAGCGATACCCCCAGTGGGTCAGCTCCACAATCCAGGCTTAAAACGTCGGCTCTGAGGGCTGAAACATCGGGGTCCTCTGGTCGGGCCTTGCCAAGGCAACCTCAGGCGGGGCTCGCGGCTCAGTGTGCCTCCACCAGGCTGACTTTTATTTTATTTTATTTATTTATTTATTTTTTGACAGGCAGAGTGGACAGAGAGAGAGAGAGAAAGGTCTTCCTTTGTCGTTGGTTTACTTTCCGGTGGCTGCTGAGGCCGGCGCGCTGATCTGAAGGCAGGAGCCGGGTGCTTCTCCTGGTCTCCCATGGGGTGCAGGGCCCAAGCACTTGGGCCATCCTCCACTGCACTCCTGGGCCACAGCAGAGAGCTGGCCTGGAAGAAGGGCAACCAGGACAGAATCTGGCACCCCGACCGGGACTAGAACCCAGTGTGCCGGCACCGCAAGGCAGAGGATTAGCTTGTTGAGCCACGGTGCCGGCCTAGGCTAACTTTTAAGGTGATGACTTTGTATGGCCCGCTAATGGTGTTATAAATATCCCAATGGCCCTTGGCAGAAGTAGGGCTCCACCCCTGATGCTGGGAAGTGGGTTCTGGGTCATCCCGGAAGCCCTGCCTTGCTTTGCCTGAGCTTTCCCTGGTGTCTGAGATTCGTGGCTGTGTCTGTTCACTGGCTTCTGCTCTTGTTTATTCTGTTTTGTTTGAGGTCAAGGGAGAGAAGGAGGTTATGGCCCCTGTCTGTGCCCAGGGCCTGACTCCACGACAGCCCCTCGAGGCTCAGTAGTGCACCTGCCTGCTGGGAGCTTCGCACGATGGTTCCATGACTGAGCGGCAGGTCTGGGGGAATTGGGGTTCTCCTTGGACACTGGGGTCCTGCACCCTTTCCTCAGCAGAGCTCTGGCTGGCTGAGTCAGTCCTGTGCCTTGCACTGAGCGCTGCCCACAGCACATCGGTCACTTCCATTCCCGAACGCGCTGAGATTTCTGTCACAAGTGGAGTTTCTTGGCCCTGACTTCCTGCCGAGTCTGGATAACGATGACTCTGAAAGGCAGAGCCGTGCATCGTTTGAGATAGTATGCAGCATCCTCACTGGGTTTTTTGAGACACAAGTGGACTCAGGGAGCTCAAATTCAAAACTCCTCCCTGCCTCCACAGCCAGCCTGGGCCCAGTGCGCCACAGCCTCCTGGTTAAGTGTCTGCAGCCAGCCTGCCCTGCCTTGTCACTGCTTGAGCGTCTGCCCATCTCAGGAGCTCCGCCTTGGGTGCTGCTGCCCCGGGGAGATGATCTGTGGGCGGCCGGGGAAGGATGCCTGCCCTGTCGTTTGATCTACTTTCTTTTTGGATGAGCTCAAGTTCCTCATTTCAGTGAAAAGCATTATCATTGATCTTTGGAATAATTCCTCTGTTAGCACTGTGGTTGGGCACTCTGATGGAATTAACTCTCTTCATAGCTCTTGTTTTTAAAATAGATTCTATTCTTTTTAAAAAAAGATTTATTTATTTGAAAGAGTTGAATGAGAGAGAGAGAGAGAGAGAGAGAAAGAGAAATAGAGATAGAGAGAGAGAGAGAGAGAGAATAGAGATAGAGAGAGAGAGAGAATAGAGATAGAGAGAGGTCTTCCATTCTCTGGTTCACTCCCCAGGTGCCTGCAATGGCTGGAGCTGGGCCATCTTCTGCTACTTTCGCAGGTGTGTTAGCAGGGAGCTGAATCAGAAGTGGAGCAGCTGGGACTCGAACCAGGGTCCACATGAAGTGCTGGTGTTGCAGGTGGTGTCATTACCAGCTGTGTCACAAAGCCAGCCCCAGATTTCATTCTGTAGGGCAATTTTCAATTTCCAGAAAAGCTGAGCAGAAATTGCTGAGTGCTCCTTTATACGCCCTGCCCTTCCTCCACAGCCTCTCCCTAATTGACACCTGCCGTGCAAGTGGCGCAGGTGCTGGGTGAGGGACCCTGCAATGACACATCACTGTCACTTTAACCAAAGCTTGGGCTTCACCCGGGTGTGCACTCTTGGCGTGGCACCCTCTGGATGTGGCTGTGCATGGGGACATGGACCTACCATGACAGCATCACGCAGAGCACACGTCCAGCCTTTTCACCTACTGCCCAGCCTCCCAACCCTACCTCGACAGCTGTGTCTTTGGCTTTGCCTCTTCTAGAATGTCATGTGGTGGGTGCAGGGTCTTAGTCCACCTGTACAAGGATGGACTGGGCCCACGGAAAGGTAAGTGTGCCGCTTGCCCGGTTCCCAGCCTTGCGATCCCGGAGACAATCACACACAGCAGGGAGTCAAGTCTAGCAGGAACTCGTTTATTGCGCGTGTAGCAAAGTCTTTTAAAGCACAAAACTGCAGAGTCATTGGGGCAGGGCATAAGGGCCAACCGATTTCTTAAATTTTATGGGGTGATTTTGATAGGACTAGCTGTATGTCTATACACACATCATCAGTTGTTGTCACTTCCCCTGATGTTGTGTGGCCAATTAGCTTTGGTGGTGAACAACTTTGTGTTCCACCCACCTTACTTCCTTTGGGCGCCATCTTTGAATTGCCTCGTGTGCCTAATTTCCCTGCAGTGGGAATCAGACAGCCTGTAGCTTCCGATGGTTTCTTTCAGTTCGCTATATGTGCTTCATCTAGACGGGGCAGGCAGAGGGAGAGAGATCTCTTCCGTTTACTGAGTTCCTTGTCAAATAGCCACAACCACCTTGGCAAGGAGGCCAGGAACACAATTCAAGCCCCTGCATGGGTTGCAGGGACTCAGGTACTTGAGCCATTCCTGTTGCCTGCCAGGGTGTGCAGCAACAGGGAGCTGGAGCCAGAAGCAGGGGCGGAACTCAGCCCCAGGCACTCTGATATGGGTGTGGGCGTCCCTGCATCGACTTCCCTGCTGCTGTGGCTGCCGGCCCCCTGCCCGTGTCTCTCAGAGCCCCACTGCTCCTGCCTCCTGAAGAGCCTCATGGCTGCTTGGGTTCAGGCTGCCTGGACACCCGTGCACAGCTTCTCGTGTGCACGCAAGTTTTCATGGTAGCTTCTCAAGAGTGTCGCTGCAGGATCACTGCCTCCCTCCCCGGGCCCCTGTTTGTGCTCGGCGGGCACTCATGTGTGCCAAGTCCCCCTAGAGTCAGAAGTGTCAGAGGGTTACGTCACCACCTCCCCCCTCCTGGCTACCTTGCAAGGTCTTTTTTTTCCCCCTCTTCTTGTCCATGTATAAACTGAGACAGACCAGTTAGGTGAGATGACATTTTATTAATGGGAAGATTGAAACAGAGACACTTCTAAACCTAAAGCGGTGTATTTTTTCTCTTAGTTAGAGCTGGAAGGGCCCTCAGAAAGGACTTTGCAGAGTAGCCATGCCTTGGATCTTCCTGGGGCCTGGGCACCGAGTTTGAATTCGCAGAGGTGGTGAGTCCAGCTGATGCAACGTGAGCTGTTCTTTGCTCCTACCTGGGCAAGAATGCTTTTACAACAGTCAAGAGGCCAGATTTGCACCTGGATTCTCTGCTCAGAGTTCACTGCCGGAACACGGTGGCATAGAAGAACCAGCCTGTGGTCTCTGCCCTTTGCCTTGGTCCTACACTGCAAGGGGCATTCAGGGGAGGTGTGGGTTCAGCCACCTGCATGTGCAGATTCCACCCACACTCTCTGCAAGCAGCTGTCCTAGAGCCCCGGTTAGACATAGGATGCACACGATGGGGTGTGGACTTCCTTTAGAGGACAAACATGCAGCAGAGGTCCATGCTGGCCCTGAATGTCAGACCAGGACCGTATGGGCAGGGAATCTGGGGACACCAAAGTTTGACTGTGAAGTGCAGGCTGTAGGCTCCAGGCAGGCAGAGTTCCATGATCCCGTGCATGGTGTCCTTAGCTCACCTAGAAGGGATAATGGAGGGTGTAGCTAAGATGATGAGGGGACGACTGGGCAGGGCAAGGCCACTCTTGTCCAGGCTTTAAGGTGGAAGTGGATTCAGGGCCCTGTTCACAGAGCAGAGAGGTGGTGGCTCACTAGTGGTGGCCGGGGTGGGGGGCATCCTGAGCTCTTTTTTCAGGCTTGGCCTTGTCCTGTAGGCACATACACATAAACCCGCACTGGGAACCCTCTCAGCGTGGAAAACCTGCCATGGTCTGTTGTTTCTGTGTTTCTCTCGGTGACAACACAGAACTTTCCATACCTCAGGACATTTCCAGAGGCCAGTTCGAGACTTTTGGGTCCGTCATTCACAGAACAGATCCCAGGTATCTGCAGACGGCTTCCTGTAGAGGTCAGTCCATGCAGACGCTCCTCGCCAAGAAGCCGCAATTAGAAATGGGATCAACCCATCTAAGCAGCAGCCAGCAGATGTTCCTGGTGATTTGCATGTGAATCAGTCACAGCTTTAGAAACGCAGCCTATTCAGGGTTGGGATGATTTTGTACCTCTTCCCTTCCCGCGGAATGTGCTGAAAGAAGCCTTCTGTTTATTAAAAGGTCGTGTTGGAAAAGTCTTCCAGCATTCAGGTTTTTACTCTGCATAGGTAATTCCTGACATTAAAGTTCTTAACACTTCTCTGAGCACGAGAGTCCTTCAAAAAGTTCATGGAAAAGTGGAATTAAAAGAGAAGCTTATTTTGGTGCAAAAAGTTTTGAAACCCATATGTAGTGTTTTTTTTTTTTTTTAAATTATACCCATTTTCATGGAACTTGACAGACGCCTTTGTATCTACAGATGTTTGGACAGACTTACTTCCTACCCTGTGTGTGTACTCTGCCAGCTCAGGTTCTCACGTGTGCCCTTTGTGGTAACTGGGGCAAAGATGCTATGACTCCACTGCTTTCCTGATGAGCACCCGAGGCGCGGAGCCTGGCTCACTGCTGCGTGCAGAGAGCTGGAGTCTGCAGGTCTGTGTATTCTTCATATGGAGAAAGCCACCAGGGTGCAGTCCTGTAGCCCTCACCGCAATGACCCAACCAAATCGCCATCAGTTCCCGCAAGGCCTGCCTCTACCCGTGATGGGCTGCCACACTGCTGGGGGCAGCACCACTGGGCCAGCAGTGCGGGGCAGGGTGAGCAGCGACAGGTGCTGTGTGTCTCTGTCCGGGGAGTTTCATGCCGCCTCTTCTGTGGGATGAGCTGCAGGCAGGGATGTGTGAGTAGCCCCTGTGTTCATGGGGCAGGGGCTGTGGATCCAGGCAGCAGGAAGACTGGGAGCCACTCTTGGCTGGGGCCCCAGGTGGGCCAGTGTCCTGCTTCTCTGTCCCCAGCCCACCACCCTCTGTCTGGTTGGGCTACTTGGCTCCTGCTCTTCCTGCCAAGGGCAGAGGCCCTTCACCCGCACCTTTGGCCCCTCAAGGCCCAGTGCTGCGCTCCTGACGGCCGAGCTCTGGTCACGTGCAGCTCGCAGTGAGAACTGTGCCCGCCGTCCGTCACCTTCTCCCGGAGCCTGCCTTGTCCACATCTGCACCTCAGTGCCACCCTTGCTGTGTGTTTCACCCGGCAGCTCTGGAACCTTCCTTTTCTGTCCTCATCCCAGCCTTGTACAGGCTGCTCCGGGTGGCCCTGGCCTGCGGGCTGGCCCTGGCCTAGGACAGCTATGCTTCCTTCCCGCATGGTGGTCAGCACGCCCCAGGTCAGGATGATGACTGAGCGTGCCTGGCAGATTCAGGGACCTTCAGGATGAACTGTGGCCATTTGACCACTCCTTGTGCCTGGGCAGACCTGCCACTGGGCTCATGTGCACAGGGCCTGGGGTGCTGGGTGTGGATGGCAGATACACGGCAGCTGTGGCCCCCCAGGGCAGGTGGGGAGTGGGGACCCAGGACTGGGGCTTCCCCCTGTTCAGGTTCTGTTTCTCTTCATTCTTTTTTTTTTGACAGGCAGAGTGGACAGTGAGAGAGAAAGAGAGAGAGAGAGAGAGAGAGAGAGAGAGAGAGAGAGAGAGAGAAAGGTCTTCTTTTGCCGTTGGTTCACCCTTCAATGGCCGCCGTGGCCGGCGCTCTGTGGCCAGTGCACCAAGCTGATCTGAAGCCAGGAGCCAGGTGCTTATCCTGGTCTCCCATGCGGGTGCAGGGCCCAAGCACTTGGGCCATCCTCCACTGCACTCCTGGGCCACAGCAGAGAGCTGGACTGGAAGAGGGGCAACCGGGACAAAATCCAGTGCCCCGACCAGGACTAGAACCTGCTGTGCCAGTGCCATAAGGCGTAGGATTAGCCTATTGAGCTGCGGCGCTGGCTCTCTCCATTCTAAAGGCCTGAGTCGGGAAGCCTGGAGGCCAGCCTGTCCTTCCCTGGCGTCTCTTCCCAAAACTCATCCTCCTGTCCCTGCTGCTGTCCTTGTTTCTAACAGAACTCCTGGGCCTGGGCCTTGGGAGGGGGGCGTGACTCCTCATGGCTGCCTCTGCGCTGACCAGTGATGTCCACTCCAGGCCTCTTGTGCAGAGTTGGGATGAGAGTCGGGCACTCGTCATCTCTCAGTGCACTCTTTGTCAACATGTTCCCCGTGTGTTTCAGACAATGAGTTGACTTTAAATGGCTGCTGATTCGGAATGGGGACCTAGAATTATGGAATGGAGGTTAGATTTGTTTATTGGCTGATAAGGATGCACCTGCAGGAAGATAAGACATGTACTGTCCCCAGTACTCTCTCTCCTCTTCTCTCACCCCAAGTGTGAAGCAGTGTCCTGTGGAGTTGGGAGCTTGGGTGCTTGTGTCTGAGTCCCTTGGTTCAAATCCCAGCATCAGCATTTGCCACAGACCCCCTCCCGGTTGCTATCAGAGAGCCAGCTGGGTCTGGACAGGGTGCTGTGGACTCCAGAAATCTCTGTGCACCTGCCGTATCTGAGAGGAGATACCTGTGTGCTTGACATGTTGATGTACTAGTTCCTGTGTCGTAAGCTGTTTTACCTTGCTAATTTAGGATATAATTTAGGATATAAATGTAGAGAAAGACAGGATGGGGGCTTGACTCGTGAGACACAAGTCTAGTCCAGCCCGCATGCGTAAATAGATTGTGTGCCTTTTACTCCCAGAAAGTGTCTAGGGCCACTTGTCTCCTTTGGTCTCTTGTCCAGGACAGTGTGGAGTCTTGGGAAATACTCTGAGCCTGGGCCTCAGGCTTTGCAATTCTGAAGTAAGGGTTGTGTGACTGGCCGTCTATGCAGGTTCTTGGCTTGGTAAAGTCAGCTAATGCCGTGACTGTTTTTATTACTAACTTGTTTTGCTCCTTTGATTTCATTCAGATTCTCACGTGAGCAAAAATTATAATTGGAATCTCGGTTGTATCTTGGTGACGCTATAGGTAGATAAAGGACAGAGAGTCAATGTTCCTGATGAAGCATGGAGTTGCTTGCACGTGAAATGGGCGTCTGCTTGGACAGCGTTGTAGAGAGTTGTGCTTTTCCCCAGGATGGCGTGATTTTATTGACAAAGCTGTGAGCAGGCTGCAGCAGAGCACTGTGGGAAGCAGTGCATGCTGGGAAGCTGGTGGTCACACGGGCTCCCTGCCTCAGGGAGAAAGGGCAGACACGTGATGCGTTTAAGCTGAAGCATCTCTACGAATTTCTACATGACTCACCAGGGCTCGCTGAATTTATTGTTTTCAACCTTGAATTATAAAGCGAAAGTTCAAAATGTTTATGATCAGAAATTTTACAAATACTCCAATGGACAGTTATTATTGCAAGTCTCATTAAGAAGGAAAGTGATAGGCCGGCGCTGTGGCTCACTAGGCTAATCCTACACCTGTGGCGCCGGCACACCAGGTTCTAGTCCCAGTAGGGGCACTGGATTCTGTCCCGGTTGCCCCTCTTCCAGTCCAGCTCTCTGCTGTGGCCCGGGAGTGCAGTGGAGGATGGCCCAAGTGCTTGGGCCCTGCACCCCATGGGAGACAGGATAAGCACCTGGCTCCTGGCTTTGGATCAGCGTGGTGCGCCGGCCGCGGCGGCCATTGAAGGGTGAACCAATGGCAAAGGAAGACCTTTCTCTCTGTCTCTCACTGTCCACTCTGCCTGTCAAACAAAAAAAAAAAAAAAAAGGAAAGTGATTTTTTTCATGTGTTTATAATTTCCCATTTTATGGTGAAAGCATAGTTTTTCTGCATTTCAGTACTGCTTAGGTGCTGTGCTTAGGTGCTGTTACCCTGACCGCGACACTGGCATCAGTCGGCACCCACCCACGAGGACATCACTGGCGCAGGGGCCAGTGGTGGGGAAGACAGAGGCACTGTTCTCGGCTCTGGAGAGAGCTTCTGTTGGTTCTCTTGTCAGTTGGCGAACGTGTGACTGCCCCATGCCTGTCTCATTCTGAGAGGACGAGAGGAGAGTGACACACAAGGGGTTCGAGTTCTGGTCGTTGGGTCAAGGGAGAGGAGGACTGACCAATGTGGTGGGAACAGGCACATCTGCCCGAGACAGCCCCTAACTTGCTGAACTGTGACGTTCTGACTCTGGGGTCTCTGTCAGACTCTGCACCTGAACCACACCTGCCCCGGCTGCTCCGCTTTGAAACTGATGGCGTGGAAATGCCATCAGATTGAGTTTTCATCTCCGGAGGCGAGTGGCTTTCCCAAAAATAACTGTTGGCTGTGTGATGTCACCTTTCACTGGCGAGCAGCTGAGATGGGTTTTTAACCTCCTCTCGTCGCTATCTTTGGTTGAGAGCTCAGGAAAGGGACAGAATGTAAGCACAGCGTGGGAAATCTTGGAAGGTTCAGGGGCTTGGGGGTGTCAGGCATCGGATCTGGGTGCCGAGCGTTCTCTCTGCTTGGATTTCTGTCTGTAAAGACACACGGCTTCTCTTTGGGATTCTGAAACCTTCGCCCGCCGTCCTGGCTGCTACCCACTGCCCGCTTCACAGCTTCCAGCGAAGCTTGCGTCACCTTCAGGTTCCCTGCTCTGAGAGTTCACAGCTCTCTGTGGGTCCTTATGGTCCCTTGAAACTGGCAGTCAGTCGGCCGACAGCAAGCCGAAAAGTGAGATGCCTATGGGAGCTGGCACCGCTGTCGGCCTCCTGCAGGAGCCACAGTGAGACGAACGCCACACCTGTCGTCCGGCCTCCCTTGCAGGTGGGGTTGGTGGTGCGGCAGAGCCCCCTCCACCAGCGGCACAGAAGCGAAGTGATGTATGCTCCGGCCTGGCCACAGACCCACCCAGGGCGTTTGCTACCATGGTTGTCCTACCGCTGTTGGAGCTGTCTGCTCATCTCGGTTTATTTCTTTGAAGTGAACGAGAGGAACCTACTTCTTCTTCCACGTGCCTCTGTGGGGCCCTTCCAACTCTAAATAGCTGAGCTCAGAATGCCCCTTTCTTTAAAAAAATTAGTGTTTATTTTATTTGAGAGACAAAGAGACAGACCCCTCCACTCCTGCCTTCATCCACTGGTGCACGCCCCGGATGCTTGGGAGCCAGGAACTCACTGCAGATTTCCCACCAGGGTGGCAGGGACCCGGGCGCCTGAGCCATCACTCGCTGCCTGCAGGGGAGCTAGAACCAGAAACACAGCCAGGGCTTGAACCCAGGACTCTGGTATGGGATGCAGATCTCGGTGTCAAAACCCACCCCTTACGATGCCCTTGCAGAAGGACTCATCGACTGGCATAAAGGGCACCCAGATCGACAGCTGTGATGTATCTGTGAGGTGCAGTGGTTGGGGACACAGACCCTGGAGTCCTACTCACTAGGTCTAGTTCCGCCATCGTGACTTTCTGGCTGTGCGAACTTGGGCAAAGTGTTCACGTTTTAAAGTCAAGTCTCAGTTTCTGTGTCAATGAAACGGGCTTACTCATACCTCCTTGGTTGTGTGGATTAAACAGCTCAGAACAAGCAAAGGGCTTGAGAGACTGCCTCAGGCAAAGGCAGCTGAGAAGTGTTCACTGTCACTGTTAATCCCAACGAGTACAATGGGCCAACACAGCAGAAATCGCCTGTGGCCCTGACCACGTCCCGGCTTGCTGTCCCCAGCCTGCTGTGGGTGCTGGTCAGGGACCTCTGCTGGAACCCTCCTGCCCAGGTCGAGGGCCTGCCGCGGCCGGGCCATTTCTGATCGTTTGACTTCAGCTTTGCTGCCGCCTGTCGCACGCACGGTGAAAGATGCTTGCATGCAGGCAGGCAGCGAGTGAGCTTCAGGACAGTCCTACTGCAGAGGAAATGAGGCCACAGCCAGAGACAGGAAGGGAGTGGGACCCGGACACTCGCCTTGCAAAGTGGCTGCTCCCAGCTCCCTGGTGGAGCAGCCGTGTGCGGTTACCTTGTCTAGGGAGGGAAGGTGTCCTAGGCTCTGCTTCTGGGGCTCCAGTCGTTAGTCTGTCCTGTAATCTGCTCCAGGTATCTGTTTTGTAAACACACCAGACCCACTGACCACTGCAAGTGTGGTCCTAAGTCATGTGGGTTGCATTTTTTTTTAAAGATTTATTTATTTATTTGAAAGTCAAAGTTACATAGAGGAGAGGCAGAGAGAGAGAGTCTTCTATCCGCTGATTCACTCCCCAATTGGCCGCAACGGCTGGAGCTGCACCGATCCGAAGCCAGGAGCCAGGAGCTTCCTCCAGGCTTTCCAACACGGGTGCAGGGGCCCGAGGACTTGGGTCATCCTCTACTGCTTTCCCAGGCCATAGCAGAGAGCTGGATTGTAAGTGGAGCAGCCAGGACTTGAACTGGCGTCCATGTGGGATACCAGCACTGCAGGCGGCAGCTTTACCCGCTATGCCACCACAGTTGGGCTGCAATTTAAACCCACCTAATGGTTAAGGCCTGATGCTGAGGAACCTACAAATATTGTCTAAACCTTGGCTTGGTGCTCAGTTCTCAGGAAATGATTCCCAGTGAGCCCACTGGCGTTAATAAATTGCATGCGGTCCTCCGCTGTCCCTGTGCCTGTCTGAACAAAGGGAGTTTTCCCAGGTTTCTATAACATTATGGGCAAGGACAGCCTGCTGGGGACTAGTGGGGATCCCAGCCCCTCAAGGCTTCCTCCTGGCCAGTCCAGCTCTGGGCGAGAGGTGCAGCCTGTAGACTGCTTCTCCTCCCTGCCTCCTGGTACACGGGGTGTGCTCTGGAAAGTAACCCATTGCACACAGTTCCCGGCTGCAGAAATGTCCTTAGCCTAAAGGAAGGAACAACTTAAAAGTCCTGAAGACTCCCTCAGGAGCTCTGTGCAGGGGGGATGCGAGGTTTGCATAATAATGGCGGAGGAAGATTGGGAAAGACACAGCCATTTCACTGTGGAACTCTCACTTCCGTAAGGGCGGGCAGTTGGTAAGGACTGGGCAGTTGGAGGAGTCGAGGCTGGGGTGAGGGCCTCTGTATTGTCTTGGTGTCATCGCCTCTTCTGCAGTGAGAGGAGCCCGAGGTCTCTCCCTGCTTGTGTACCCGCTGTGTCTGTGCAGGCCTGGGGCGCAGGACCTGCAGAGTGATTCCGAGGGTGGCTCTGCTTCTTACCTGCCATGTGAGCCCTGTCGTGCCGGCCGAGTCCCAAAGCAAGAATGAGAGTTCTGGGGTTGCTGTGGAGTCTAAATGCACTGTGTGAGGGCAGGCTGGAGCGCAGCTGCTGCCACGCAGGGAGAGGTCAGGAAGGGCTTTTCCTGCACGCCGGGGTCAGCTGTGCTCTCAGAAGTCCCACATCTCCCGCGTGTCATCTCCTGCACCCAGAAAATGTCACCTCGGAGACTCGTGGGTGGACTCTGAGCATCCTAAACCGTTCACTTCTGTGCAGCAAAATATTATGTGAGGCGGCCGGTGCTGTGGCTCACTAGGCTAATCCTCCGCCTTGTGGCGCCGGCACACCGGGTTCTAGTCCCAGTCGGGGAGCCGGATTCTGTCCCGGTTGCCCCTCTTCCAGGCCAGCTCTCTGCTGTGGCCAGGGAGTGCAGTGGAGGATGGCCCGAGTTCTTGGGCCCTGCACCCCATGGGAGACCAGGATAAGCACCTGGCTCCTGCCATCGGATCAGCGAGGTGCGCCGGCCGCAGCATGCTGGCTGCGGCGGCCATTGAAGGGTGAACCAATGGCAAAGGAAGACCTTTCTCTCTGTCTCTCTCTCTCTCACTGTCCACTCTGCCTGTCAAAAAAAAATATTATGCGAGGCTTGTAGGGATAACATTGAGTCAACAACAAACATAACCCAAAACCTAGAGAGCTGACATTCCCCAGGCCGCGTAAAACTTCTGTCCAGAGGAGCACCAGGCAGCCTCGCCTGGCTGTCAGCCACAGACGGCTGCACACAGGGTTCCCCTGGCATGGAAGTGGTAGATGCTTCGTTATGGCTCCTTCAGACTTTCAGTCATTCTGCAAGTGTTCAGTTCCAGTTGCTGTCCTGTTGACTTGAATGTTGGAAGTACCATTAAGGCAGATGGGCCTTTGTTCACACGGGAAAGCTTTTGGATATGGAAAATAGGCACCATTTCTGTTTTATATAAATATTTATTTGAAAGAGTTAGAGAGAGAGGTGGAAGCAGAGAGAGAGGTCTTCCATCTGCTAGTTCACTCCCAGATAGCCACAACAGCCAGAGCTGGGCCAATCCAAGGAGCCAGGAGCTTCTTCCAGGAATCCCACGTGGGTGCAGGGGCCCAAGGACTTGGGCCATGTTCTGTTGCTTTTCTGGGCCATAGCAGAGAGCTGGATCGGAAGTAGAGCAGCCGGGTTTTGAACCAGTGCCCAAATAGGATGCCAGCACTACAGGCAGCAGCTTTACTGGCTACACCACAGTGGCAGCCCTGGCAAATCTCTTAAGCAAATAACCAAATTGTTAAAAATCATTGACAACTATGATAATTGCCATGAAAGCAACATAGGTTTCTGAGGCAGGAAGTCACACCCCTTGGGTGGGGACAGCTGCTCTCACTGGAGAAGGGATGGCATCAAGCAGTCCTAAGTAGAAGAGCAGGACTCCGGGGATCCTGCACGCGTGCACAAAGACCCTGGAGGAATGGGGGAGGAGCGCTGTGACCGAGAGCAGCAGGTGCGGGGCTCAGGCAGGGGCGAGTCAGGGCATGCGGGCCCTGCAGCCATGGCAGGGAGTTGAGATTCCGTCCTGCAGACTGGGGAGCCGTAGAAGAGTCTGCTAACAGAAACTGTGTGTGCTAACTGCTCTGCCCTCTGTGGACACTGGGAAGGAGTTGAGAACAGCGGCACAGAGAGAGGTTTGTGGCAGTGGTTCGGTGGCTCGGCCTTGGGCTGGGAGCGGTGGAAATGGGAGCACTGGACTGAATCAGTCAACCTGCAGGTCCTTTTATCTGTCAGGGTTGGCAGAACTTGCCTGGGGATTCCGTGTTCAGCAGGCAGCTGCAAAGTGAGCCTGGAGCTCAGAGGAGAGGTTTCAACTGAGATACAAATTTGGGAGTTGTTGAATTATGTATTCAAGTGCTTAAATCCACATGAAGGGAGAAGATTACCCTAGGACATTGTGGAGGGAGAAGAAAGGAGTGGAGAGGAGGGGGAGAGGGGAACGTGGAGATAACATGTGCTCTAGAATCACGCAAAGTCAGCAGGGGGTGGGTGGGGGAGCAAGAACCCGCAAGGCACAAGGACAATGGGGATGCAGAACGCAGGGGTGAAGGAGGCATCCCAGGAGGGAGCAGGTGACCTGGCTGAGCGCTGGCAGGAGGCAGAGTGGGATGCAGGAGAGCACGTGCGAGTTTCGTCACCTGCAGATCACGGTGCCCATGACAGGAGCCACTTCAGGGTGGGGTTAGATGGGATGGCACTGTGTCAGGATCAGATTAGAGTAGTTTGGAGAGTGAATGGAGGTAAGAATATTGACACGATTTGTGTACACAGTTCTTTCGGGGAGTTCAGCTGTGATGAGGTCAAGGAGAAAGGAGGACACATAGCATGGACTCCAGGGACCCTGTCTGCATGTGATGGGACTGTCCTTCATAGTGACCACTGAAGACACAAAGCACCCCCCTCCCCAGGGGTGGTGGTGACAGGGAGTTGGATCTTGAGCACAGTGGAGGAATTGGTTTGGGGAGAAGCAAGAGAGCTGGGCAACTGGAAAGCAGGCAGACTTAAATGTATGGAGGGCACAGAGCTTGTTAGATTTCTTGCCAGTGAAGAATGGGGCTATGGCTGGAGGAGGGGAGGTGGGGGGGCAGTTGAAAGAAAGCAGGTGTAAAACGGCCCGATTAATGCGAAAAGAGGCCTGCAGAGAAATGGCACAGAGTCGCTGATCTTTGCTGCGTGCACGTGAACCCACATGATTTCAGGGGAGGCTCCTCCTCTAGAATGAAGCCCAGAGAGCAGCGGTCCTGTCTCCTAAGCTGCTATCCTCTCGGTGCTCAAACAGGCGCTGATACACACAGACTCTCCAGGAAGCGGAAGGAGCGATTTCAGTTGCTAATTTGTCTGGCGGTTTCAGCGCTCAGGGAAAGGCCCTGAACAGGACAGAGTAGGACTTAGAGAGAATTGGGGCTTTTCCAGGAAAGGGGAACCAGTAGCAGCCGGGGAGTTGAGGGTCTTAGCAAAGGAATAACTCTAGTGATAGAAGCAAGGGGGAGGGAGCAGAAGGAGAGATGAGGACTGATGAGCTCGTGGGCAGAGCGGCCCGAGTCATGAAGAGGTGAGAAAGTGGGGTGGTGGGGATTCCCAAGGCAGCCTGGAAGAATAGAGGCTGTGGTGGCGGAGCGGCAGGTGGAACTGGGATTTGTGATGGCACAGCTCGAGTGTGACCATGTTGGGCAGCCAAGCAGAGCACGAGAGAGGGCCACCCGCTGTGGAGGGAGGACCAGAGCTGGCCGGTCCCTCTGCCTTCTCTTCCGTGCCATCTAATGCCCGTGCTGTCAGCCCACGTGCAAAAGCAGATGGACTTTTCTAACAACATCACGAACATTATCTACCCTTCTCATTCCCAGGAAATGCCCGTAACCAAGAGTGACTGTCATGGATGTAAGGATATTTACATGGTCACGTAGAGAGCCAAAGTGTACTGTGTTGGGATTGGGTCAACATAACTGAGTCATTTGCAGTGGAAGAATGCCTAGAAGGCAGGCCTCACTAGAAGTATTTGATCCTGCGGAGTGGTGGTTGGCAACTGTATTAATCTGAATGGGTTGTTGGTTTTCCACGAGTAACAGGTCTCCGTTGTTCTCAAGTGGACTGGCACAGCCGTTATGGAGGAGGTAGTGCAGACGGCACCAGGGGAGAGAGGCTCTGCCTTTCTTTGTTTTCATTGCCCTGGAAGGGTGCAGACCACCCCACCCTGTTGGAAGGTCAGAGGCCCGGGGTCAGCCAGCCACATGCGGGCCTCGGCAGAAAGTCAGGGTGAGGCACTCTGGGAGGGGTGTGCAGAGGAGTAAGGTGTCGATGTCCAGAGGACCTGCGCAGTCCGGATACCTCAGCAACGTAGATTGGGGAGAAGCTGGCATATCCTGCGACTACCAGGACCGTAGCTTCCCCTCTGGCCTGGACACTGTATCAGCCCTCAGGAGCCCAGGGCAGGACAGGGTCCTAAATTAGCAAAGAAAGACTTGACTGGGTGACAAGACTCTGACTTCATGGAGATGGTATTTTTTTCACCACAAAATTGGATGAGAGCTTGAAATACAGATTAAGTTGGCCTAACGAAAAATTAATTTGCATTTCTTACACATTGGAAATTTCTACCTATTACGCAAGAGATACTGTCTATTTTGGTTATGGTATTGTCGTGGGTGCTTCCAAAGGCTTAGAGAGATCAGAGTTGACTTTTCTTTCATGTAGCAGTCTGAGCATGAGCAGTACAGGGCTGATAAGACGCCTTCACAGTATTAGGGGCCCAGTTGCCGCCTGTCTTGATGCTCCTCCATCCTCAATCCATTTATTCCACCTGTGGTCCAAGGTGGATGCTGTGGGTCCTGCCATCACAGCCACATTCTGTGGAGGGACCAAGCTATGTTACAAACATCACTTTCTCATCTCATTGGCTAGAACATGGTCACATGGCTCACACGGCTGCAAGGAAGCCTGGTCAACCCTGTGCCATGCTAAAGGAACAGTGACAGATGTATTTTGGGAGGCAACCAGCAGTTCTTGTACTCAGGTGCCCTGCGGGGAGGGTGGACCAGGCAGAGGGCAGTTTCCTTTGGGGGTGACAGTGGGTTTCGGCTGCTGTCCCTTGGCGGGGCCTTCGTCCCCTGGACCGTTTCCTCTCTACTGCGTGAGCTCACGTCCGCCCCCAACCTCCCCTGCAGGGCTGGAGGCTCACCCACGCTGCCCTCGAGGGCTCTGTGGCCGCCTGTGCAGTCGTCCGTCACCACTGGGGCTGAGTGTGCGCATGCTCGGTGGCTCTTCCCACGCGGGCCTGACTTGGTCTTCACACTTGGTTGTCGTGAGCCAGTGCTGAAAGACGACACTTTGGCCGCCCTCCCCACTCTGGGCAGCAGGGGCCATTCTCCTGTTTCCCGGGGTAGGATGTTTGGGCCGTTCCGTTCACTGCACTCGACTCCCTTGCTTTTCTGGTCTTTCCTTTTTCCTGGCTCGCTATTTATTTATTTATTTATTTTAAGATTTTATTTACTTGAGAGGTAGTGTGACAGAGAGAGGGAGAGACAGAGAGGTCTTCCATCCACTGGTTCACTCCTCAAACGGCAACAATGGCCAGAGCCAGGAGCCAGGATCTTCTGGGTTTCCTGTGCGGGTGCTGGGGTCAAAGTGCTTGGGCCATCTTCCACTGCTGGATCAGAAGAGTAGCGCAGGACTTGAACTGGTGTCCACATGGGATGCTGCCGCCGCAGGCAGAGGCTTAGCCCATTGTGCCACCATGGCTGCCGGCCCCCGGCTCTTTCCCAGTCCTTCGCTGGAGTCTTCTGTGCTGACTGTTTCCGCTGCCCTGCTGCCCCGCCTTCCACCCTCTGTGCCTCTGTGGCTCCTCCTGGGGCAGCTCCTTCAGGGCCTGTCCCCCCAGGGGCTTCTCTCCGAGCCCCAAACCTCTGGTGGTCTGAAATGCTTGCGGCATGTGTGGGTGCTTACTGCATCTCCCCACTGCACACTCAGCCCCTCCACACCTCTGTGGGATCCGAGGTCCATGTTCCTGGGGAGGGCGTCCTACAGTGGAGAGATGTGGGGACCCATGGATAGGCCTGCCATGGGACCCCCCCATGCTGGGCTTGGCTTATAGCAGTAATGCAGATGTAGCAGCTGATTGAACTTTCCATCTAGCTGAGGATCGTGGTAAACAACAAGATGGCGCTGATGCCCTGCCTGCTGCGTGACTCCACAGCTGAGCGTGATCAAGTGCCGGATTGGAGAACTCTGTGCATGGACTGTGATTGATTGACTGTGATTGGTTGAATTCTGTACATAAGTGGACTGCGGGAGAGGGAACGGTCACACCAGCTTTCCCCCTTAAGGAATGTGCGCGCCATCTCTCCCCCTTCTCCCGGTTCCCCCACTCTTTTCCCCACTCTTTCTAAGTAAAAGTCTACTGAAGACCGATTAACTGCGAGCAGCGTCGTTCCTTTTGCGGCTGAAGGAGCTGACAGGGATCCAGAGGGAAACGAAGGGTTCTAAAAGGAGGCTTTGAAACTCAAGCTTTTCTGGGGTCTTTGTGGAGTTGTTTTAGTCTGGATCAAGGATTTTAGAGGAAAAGTGGTTTTTCTCACCTAAACAAGTGCAAGTGTGTTATTCTGAACATTTTATTATAAAGGTTTTAAACATGTAGAAAAGTTGAAAGAGTTGTCAACTACTCCTGAGACTCTACAAGTCATGTTTTGCTATATTTATTTTTTCAACATCAGTTTTTCACTCTTTCTATTTTATTTTATGATGGATTTAAAAAAAAAAGATTTATTTATTTGAAAGTCAGACTTACAGAAAGTCAGGGAGAGACATGGGGAGATCTTCTGTTTGCTGCTTCAGTCCCCAGATGGCTGCAACTGCCGGGGCCAGGCCGGCCAGAGGCTTCCAAGTCTTCCACATGGGTGTCGGGGCCCAAACATGTGGGCCATCTTCCTCTGGTTTTCCCAGCCCATTAGCAGGGAGCTGGGTCAGAAGCGGAGCCGCCGGGCTTGAAGCAGTGCCCGTACGGGATGCCGGTGTCCCGGGCCTAGGTTTTACCCACTACACCACGGTGTTGGCTCCCTTATGGCAGATTTTGAAGTAAGGTGACAATATCATTGCATTTCACTCCTAAACACTTCAGCATGCATGCCATTAACTAGAGTTCAGTTTAGCTTACCCTCCCTTCCTCCTTCCATCCTTCCTTCCTTCTTTGCTCTCTCTTTCTTTCTTTTTATTTTTTATTTATTTATTTGACAGAGTTATAGACAGTGAGAGAGAGAGAGAGAGAGAGAGAGAGACAGAGAGAAAGGTCTTCCTTCCGTTAGTTCATTCCCCAAATGGCCTCTGCGGCTGGAGCCACGCCGATCTGAAGCCAGGAGCCAGGTGCTTCCTCCTGGTCTCCCATGCGGGTGCAGGGCCCAAGCACTTGGGCCATCCTCCACTGCCTTCCCGCGCCACAGCAGAGAGCTGGACTGGAAGAGGAGCAACTGGGACTGGAACTGGCGCCCATATGGGATGCTGGCGCTGCAGGTGGAGGATTAACCAAGTGGGCCACGGCGCCGGCCCCAAGCTTACTCTCTTTCTTAATGGTCAGATGCACGTGTAATGAACGTTCATGTCCCAAGTGGAAGTTCTAGCCGTGTATGCACCTGTGTGGCCCTCTGCCTGGCCAGCTTGGTGGTACTGCTGCCGCCTGAAGGGTCCCCAGTCCCTTCCCAGGCCTTGCCTGGCTACCTCCGAAACTGCTGTGATACCCTCCCCCGATAATTCCAGCTGCTGTTTTTTTTTTTTTTTTTTTAAGCTTCATTTATTTATTTGAAAGGCAGAGTTACAGAGAGAAGGAGAGACTAGGAGTGAGAAAAATCTTTTATCCAGAAGTTCACTACCAACATGGCTGCAACAGCTAGGACTGGGCGAGGAGCCAGGAGCTTGGAACTCCATCCAGGTCTCCCAGGCGGGTGCAGGGGCCCTGGCACTTGGGCCCTCTTCTGCTGCTTTCCCAGCCGCATTAGCAGGGAGTTGGGTTGGAAGTGGAGCAGCCGGGACTCGAACCAGTGCTGGTGTGGGATGGCAGCATTGCAGGAGGCGTCTTTACCTGCTGTGCCACAGTTCCTGCCCCCGTTCGAGCTTATTGGTCATCTCGATTTGGTTTTAGTTGGTTGTCTGCTCCCTGGATAGGTCCCTCCCTGTGTCCGTGGTTCTGGGTTGCACTGTGGACAGCGTCAATGCTGTAACTTAAGAGGTTTCGACTACTCTGCGATAGTCCTCGGAGGACCATGGATCCTTGCTTCAGCAGGGAATAATCTTGGCTGAGTTAAAACCCAAATTCTCTTTCCCCTGTGGCTTCAACTGAAACATCCGACTATACCTTTTAGCTTTGAGCTGCTTGGAGTCTGCCATGCAAGCAGAGTTTGGGATCAGAGAACTGGACAGCGTTTACAGGTGGGAGTCTGAGTTCCCTCCTTTCTGGGATTCTGCCTGTGTGTGGTCACCCCAGCCTCTTCCTATGGTCTTCTGACCGCAAGCCTGCAGGTTTCTGTGTGGTTTTTAGCCTCCTCTGTTGCGGCCTGCCCTAAGGTCTACAAACCTGAGAAGTGGGAGCTCCTGGTGCCATCCCACTTGCCGCGTGTTGACTCCCTCCTGTTTTTCCTGCTGCGAGTCACTCTCCAGCCCCTCTGCATGGTTCCGGCTCGTGCGTTGTTGTCCAGAGTTGGTGGTGGCTCCGTGGTGGGCTTGGTCTGGTGGTGGCTACTCTGCCCTGGCAGGAGCAGAACCCGCAAGGCTCTGGATCAGACCTCGTGGGCTGGAAGGAGGAGAGCAGAGCAGGAGGGCACAGAGGGCGGGCTCCGGCAGTGGGTGCCCCTGGGAAGGGACCTGTGTCCTGGTGGTGGAGAAGCCCGAGCATGTGATGCCGAGGTGGGGAGACCTGTGCTTCCCGCAGAGGGAGGGGTGGGGGAGCTGACCTGTCACGGAGTCCCAGACACCCTGGAAGGGTTCATACGAAAGATCGTCCACGTCCTTGTCTGCGCCTTGAACACAGCCTGGGGTCTGCATGTTCCACTTGTCTTGTGGGGTTGACTTGCTACAGTGGAGAGCAAGCTTTGTTTTCATTCTAGATAAGGAACAAGAACCAATGTGTGTTCCCCCAGGTCCCTACCCCATTCCTGGGAGAGCGGACACCCTACTTAGTCACACGAGGACTTCTGAATGAAGGCCACCTTTGTTCAGACTCACTTTTATGGGACCTTGGGAGACAGAGACTGTGGAATCTCCCCAGTGGAGAGGACTCTGACGGGGACCTCTTATGGGGCCCCTGATGAAACTGCTCCAGGGTTTCCCCAACTGTGACACTAGACGTTGGCATCTTTCCCCCAACTGGTGATGTTTTATTTCCTCTTTTTCTGTGATCGTAAATAAATTTTCTGTCCCTTTCTCTCGGCTTGTTGATCAGTTTCTGATGGCTGCATCCTTGTGTTGAGAGTGCCTTGTTGCCCACAGATTCGGCCTTGCTGAATTCTGTGGCTGCCCCGGAAAGTAGCTCTGAATGCTGCAACCCCTCACTGTGGGGCCAGAGCAGAGGAGAGGGAAGGTCACATGTTGTGTCCAGGCGCGGCCCTGAGACAGCCAGGACGTGTCCAGTGGTTCTTACTCACCCACTGAGCAGGTCTGATAAGCCCCTGAAGTCAGGGGCCCAGCAGTTAGGGAAGTCTCCATCCAGGCGAAGGTGTTAGCAGCAGCGCTGGCAAACAGGCAAAACTGACCAGGAACCAAACGGTGCCTGGCTCTGTAGGCCTCAGTGGGGAAAGGTGACCATCAGTGATGGGCAGAACCAGGACAAGGACACCACCACCAAAGGCCACACCCGTGCTGTGAGCTTAGGTGCAACCCAGGGATGAGGGTCTAGGGAATGAGACTCTGGATCTATCGGGTTACCTGGAATGGAGGGATTTGGGTTCAAGACAGGAGTGCGGTTGTGTGTAGAGCTTCCATTTTCCCTTTGCTGTGCTTGGGGCTTGTGGGATGAGATTCGGTCCCCCTACGGGGAGTAACAGCACTCCGCCACGCCAGGAGCCTCGCGCAGCCACCCAGGGTGGAGAATCCCGGGAGGGAACGCGCATCTTGGCTGTGTATCTCCAAGCGTGGGTTTTGGGTTTCATTTCAGATTCCGTGTCAGTCCCTCCAGCCAACCAGTAATCAGGGCTTTATTTTCTTCCTTGTTCTCATTTATAATGCCCATAATTTGCATATATTTGCATTTTAATTCTCCTAGCGGAAAGAACTGGATAAACATGCTGTCTCCGCCCCCAGGGGAGCAGAGGCACTGAACCCCAGCAGCGGAATGGAGTCACGTGGGCTGCTTCCTCCCTTCGGCTCAGCACCACTGTCTGTGGGTGGCTTTCCTTTCTGGCACTTGAATAAAAGAACCCATTGCTCCTTATGTCGCTGGCAGGTCCTAGCCAGGCAGCCTAGGCCAAGTCCTTCACTTCACAGAAGACGAAGTAGGGCTGCCTAAGGGACACACCGAGAGCGTGTGGTTGGTCAGAGGTGGAGGCCCTGGGGATCCAGGGCTTTGTCCACCAACCTCTAAGTCTAGAGGCAGGTCCTTCTTTCGGAAGCCACCATTTAGTCCGTCTGTGAGAGCTGGACCCGGTGTTGTGGCGCAGCATGTGCTAAAGTCGCCGCATGCAACACCATCGTAGGCGGGCACTGGTTCAAGTTCAGGCTGCTCCACCTCCAGCACGCGACGGCCCACGTACTTGGGCTCTTGCCACCGCATGGGAGACCCAGAAGCAGCTCAGGCTTTGGCCTGGCCCAGCCCTGGCCATTGCAGCTGTCTGGGGAATGAACCGGCTTATGGAAGATTGATATCTCTCTCTTCTCTCTCTCTCTCTCTCTCTCTCTCTCTCTCTCTCTCACTCTCACTCTCACTCTCACTCTCACTCTCTTTGTCTGCCTCTCCATCTCTCTGTAACTCTGACTTTCAAGTAAATAAGCAAATCTTTTTAAAAAAAAGTCTGTAAGGAAATAGGAGGACTTTTTTTTAATTTTTTTTTTTTTTAATTTTTTGACAGGCAGAGTGAACAGTGAGAGAGAGAGAGACAGAGAGAAAGGTCTTCCTTTGCCATTGGTTCACCCTCCAATGGCCGCCACAGTCGGCGCACCGCACTCATCCGATGGCAGGAGCCAGGTGCTTCTCCTGGTCTCCCACGGGGTGCAGGGCCCAAGCACCTGGGCCATCCTCCACTGCACTCCTGGGCCACAGCAGAGGGCTGGCCTGGAAGAGGGGCAACCAGGACAGAATCCGGTGCCCCGACCGGGACTAGAACCCGGTGTGCCAGTGCTGCAAGGCGGAGGATTAGCCTGTTGAGCCACGGCGCCGGCCGAGGACTTTTTTTTTTTTTAAGATTTATTTATTTTATTTGAAAGTTGGAGTTACACAGAGAGAGGAGAGGCAGAGACAGAGAGAGAGAGGTCTTCCATCCAATGGTTCACTCCTCAGATGGCCACAACGGCCAGAGCTGCTCTGATCCAAAGCCAGGAGCCAGGTGCTTTTTCTGGGTCTCCCATGTGGGTGCAGGGACCCAAGGACTTGGGCCATCTTTTACTGCTATCCCAGGCCATGGGTCAGAAGAGGAGCAGCCAGGACGAGAACCGGCACCCATATGGGATGCCAGCGCTTCAGGCCAGGGCTTAAACCCACTGTGCCACAGTGCCGGCCCTGACTTGTTTTTTTATTGTAGTTAAAATATAGTGGTTAGAGTTTGCCACTGTGGAAAGCACACACACAGCTCGCAGAGGCTGGGGAGTCTCAGGTGAGGAAGCTCAGGAATGGGACAGGGTTCCCATCTTCATCTTTGGAGTGTCAAAGCCTCTCTCTCAAGTTCATGGAGCAGCAAATGAGGTTTAAATAGAAAAGCAAAGTCGTAAGCTTTTGATAATTATGGAAGATACGACATACGTATACAACAATGTGGTTGTCTATACTATTTATCTATATAATCTACAGGAAAAAACTTTCACTTTGTAAATTTAGTGGGTAATTTAGCAAAGTTGATAAATCAAGCAAGAGGAGAATTAGCATGTGACCTCAAGTCAGGGAGGGACTGTTGTGGTGTAGCAGCTTAACCTACCACCTACAGTTCTGACGTCACGTGTGGGCACCAGTTTGAGTCTCAGCTGTTCCACTTCCAACACAGCTCCCTACCATTGTGCCTGGGAAAGCAATGGAAGATGATCCAAGTTTTAGGGTCCCTGCTTCTACATAGGAGAGTTGGATGGAGTTCCAGGCTTCTAAGTCAGTCTCTTAGGGCCATTTGGAGGAGTGAACCAGCAGATGGAAGATTTCTGACTCATAGTCTCTCTATGCCTAGCTCTGTCTCTCCTTCTCTGTAACTCTGCTTTTCAAATCTTTTTTTTTTTTAAAGAAGTACATAGATGGCTAATAGAACTAAAACCAAAACACTTTTTTTTTTTTATTTGACAGGTAGAGTTATAGACAGTGAGAGAGAGAGACAGAGAGAAAGGTCTTCCTTCCATTGGCTCACTCCCCAAATGGCTGCTATGGCCAGCGCTGTGCCGTTCTGAAGCCAGGAGCCAGGTGCTTCCTCCTGGTCTCCCATGCGGGTGCAGGAACCCAAGGACATGGGGCATCCTCCACTGCCCTCCTAGGCCACAGCAGAGAGCGGGACTGGAAGAGGAGCAACTGGGACTAGAACCCGGCACCCATATGAGATGCTGGCACCACAGGTGGAGGATTAACCAGGTGAGCCATGGTGCCGGCCCCCAAAATACTTTTCAAAAAGGCTGAACAAATGTATGTTGCAAAACAACAGAGAGATACTGTTTCCTTGACATACTTGCCCCAAGTTCACACTGCTCATTCAGTATGCAATGAACCTGCCTATTGTATGCTTAGTTTTTTAAGTCTTCTTAAAGATTTTATTTGAGAGTGAGACACACTCACACACACTCACTCACACTCACACACACTCACACTCACTCACACACACACACACACACACACACACACACAAAGGCAGGAAGAGAAGGGCTGCTCCTGTCTGTTGGTTTGCTCCCCCAAGTGGCTGCACCATGGGCATGCCTAGAGTGTGCCTGAGCCAGGAGCTGGGAATGTAATGCATTTCTCCCTCATGGATGACAGCCAGGCTCTCCATCGGTGGGCAGCTGGAGTCAGTAGTGAGAGTCGGGAATTGACCAGGTACTCCGTTGGCACGTGGACATCTTGACCACTGGCCTCAGTGCCTCCCCGCCTATTGTAAAAGCGTCTGTAAGTCTTTCCTGTGCAAATGAAATGAATGAATGCTTTTGAAAGATCGAAGTTTGTTGATGACAAGTTAGCTCTCCGTATCCCTGCTAGTGTTACATTTGAGTAAGCTGCAAGTCACTGGGCTTGGAGTTGAAACACCATTGATGGCTCTTCGCTGTTCTGTCCTTTTCCTTCAGACAAGGGTGTGAAGTATTAGCAAGCACAGGATAGAACTGGTACACATGGCTCCCATTGTTTTCAGGGTACATACCCCACAATCCCTGGGAGTCACCTGAGACCCCCAGCAGCAGAAGGGCCTGTGTGCACGGTGTTGTCCCCTGTGTGCCTGGCAGCGTGGCCCCGCAGGGCCAGGTCACGGACCTTCCACGTCCTCTTTGCTCACGCTCTTGGAGGCCGTGGTGAAGTCAGTCAATCCCCGTGCCAGTCACCGTGATGACTGCTAAGTGGGCAGAGAGTGAGTTCAGTGCCAGTGCCTTCTACGAGAGGTGACTCACAGCCTGGGAGGGCCAGCGAGAGGTTTTATCACACGACTCAGATGGTGTGCAGTTTAAAACTTAATGACTGTTGATTTCCTGAACTTTCCTCTCGGTATTTTTGGACCAGCGCGGAAGGCGAGAATGCCGGTCCAGAGGTCTGCTCTGTTTCTTGTGACTTGCTGATGTCGTCATTGTGTGCTGACTTGGCTACAGCAAGTTGAGATTTTGGGCTTACAGTAGGATTCTTATTCTGGGATAGTACGTCCAGGCAGTAAAGGAGGAGGGGTGGTGACCGTGAGAAGGTGCCTTAGCACCCTAGCTTTGCTCTGACAATCTGTATTTCTGTGCACACTATGCTACCCATGGCTACTCCCAGCCAGTGACCCAGGGCAGCCAGCAGACTGAGGCCAGCCCAGTCCTGGGAGGCAGGGGGCTCCTCTGACGGCCAGCTTTGGCTCTGGGTCCCCCAAATCCATCCAGCCTTCCTTCCCAGGGCTAACTCGTGGGATCTGATGCAGACCCTCCCAGCCTTCTCCCGCCCTCTCCCAGTTTTCCCTGCTTCCTTGACAGAATTCTTGCACATTGAATCCTGTCTTGGCATCCCCTTCTGAGACCTGCATGCCCAGAGGAGGGCTGCTCGTTTGCTGACTCAGCGGCTGATGATGTCATCAGAAAGGCCATCCTTGGCGTTTTTCTCTGGGACCGGCTCCCGTCACGGCCACTGTGGCCACTACAGGGGCAGCCGGGATGCACATTTTCCAGTGTCTTGTTGGACTTGGGAAACTCTTTCCTAGACGTGCTTGTGCTGTTCTCAGTTTCCGACAGGCGCCTGTCCACTTCCGCGTGAATCATGGGTGTGTGACGAGGTGCGGGGGGCTCTGGGATTGTTCCTGAGTAGGTATGACGTCTTCCATTTCTGGGTTCCCTCGTGCAGAAGTGGGCAGCTCTGCCGCGTTGGTTGGGCACTCAAGCGTCTGTAGAGTTCGTGGCATTGCAGCTTTGGAATGCATTTTCTTAGACATCATGGTCACCTTTGTAAAGTTAGCTTTTTTTTTTTTTTGACAGGCAGAGTGGATAGTGAGAGAGAGACAGAGAAAGGTCTTCCTTTTTGCCGTTGGTTCACCCTCCAATGGCCGCCGCGGATGGCACACCGCGCTGATCCGATGGCAGGAGCCAGGTGCTTCCTCCTGGTCTCCCATGGGGTGCAGGGCCCAAGCACATGGGCCATCCTCCACTGCAGTCCTGGGCCACAGCATAGAGCTGGCCTGGAAGAGGGGCAACTGGGACAGAATCCGGCACCCCAACCAGGACTAGAACCCGGAGTGCCGGCGCCGCAGGCGAAGGATTAGCCTAGTGAGCCCCGGCGCGGGCGTAAAGTTAGCTTTTGCTGGCCTCCTTCTCTATCTCTTTATTCCCTACTTCTCTTTGTCATTTATCTCATATCCACAACATATGTCTCTATTTTGTTTAATTTTTTCCCCGAATCTGAAAGTCTTTTAGATAGTGTGATTGACACATGTGCACTTACTTGAATTATTCTTTTAAGTGGACTTATTTCTTCTGTTTGATTTTCTGCTTTTAAACAAATTATAGTTGACTTTTTTTCATTCTGCTTTTTTTCTGGCTGTCTGAATTTTTTATTTTTACTTTTTATTTGAGAAATTTCAAACACAAATAAAAATAAGAAAATAGCATCACAAACTCAAATGTTCTCACATACATGTGACCATTACCAATGTTTTGCCATTTATACTTAATTTACCCCTTCTCTCTTTTGTTGAGGATTTTAAAATAAATCATAAATAGCATTATATATCATCTTCAATACTTAAGTTGAACATTGAGCTTTCTTTATTTTTCATTTTTCCCGTAGTTATTTGAAGGCATGTTAATAGTGTGTTCGTTTTAACATGTTAGTTTGTCAAGATAGCCAGTATTCTGCTGAACAAAGCAGAGACCCTAGAGGTCTTTAACTTCCTTATGAAAACACGGCTGTTACCTGGTTTCTTAATTCTATCTTGGTGTAGTATTTCAGCTAGGCATGACTGTGCTATGATGAAAAACAAATGAATGCCGACATCTCATTTACTTAACGTGAGGCCTTCCCTTGTCCCCATTTCAGCCGGGTGTGGATGACGGAGCTCCTCCCCTAGCAGGATATCAGGCCCCACCCACCTCCACGTTGCAGCTGCGTGGTCTCGAGCCTGTGACCTCTCACGTGGCTATGGAGGGGCAGAAAGAGCCAGAGGCTGTGGGGATGACGTTAAGGACCAGGTCCTTAAACTCCACCCATTTGCCATGTCACTAGCGCTAACTCAATCATGCATGCTCTCAGCTATTTGCAGTGGTGGCTGGCAAATATAATTTCTCTCCATTTTTAGAAAAAAAAATCTTTATAGCCTATTAACTTATTTTTAAAAGATTTCTTTATTCACTTGAAAGGCAGAGTTACAGAGAGGCAGAGGCAGAGAGAAAGAGAGAGAGAGAGGTGTTGTCCATCTGCTGGTTCACTCCCCAAGTGGCCGGCCAGTCTGAAGCCAGGAGCCAGGAGCTTCTTCCAGGTCTCCCACATGGGTACAGGGGCCCATGGACTTGGGCCATCTTCTGTTGCTTTCCTAGGCCATAGCAGAGAGCTGGATGGGACTTGGAGCTGCCGAGACTCAAACCAGCACCCGTAATGGGATGCTGGCACTGCAGGCCAGGCCTTTACCAGTGCCAATCCCCTATTAAGTTATTTAAAATTCATTTTTACTGTTTTATTGCCACTCAGGTGAGTTGGCTTGGGCTCTCCTAGCAAAAATACCACAAACTGAGTGACTTAAACCACAGAATTTTCTTCCTTCTCTCTGGAGGTTGGGAGGTCGAATTCTGGGGGACACAGTTCAGCCATGGTACCCAGGTGTGAGGAGCAGGAGCATGCCCAGAGGAGTCAGTGGGAGTGTGTGTGAGAATTTTGGAGATGCTGATGGAGAAAGAGTGGTCTCTGCACCTGACGTTAAGGATATTTCACACTGGATCTGCTGAGAGTCACTGACCTGCTGGGGGCGGGGCCTGACTGATGTCAAAGCCAATGGAGTGACAAAGAGAAGGGAGGCAGGTGTGCAGAGGGCAGCGTCCCAATGGTGCCATGGAAGCTCCTTGCTCGGCTGGGACCTGGGTCTTTGGAACCCACCATTCCTGCTCAGCATTTCTGCCACCTGCATGCAAATGAGCTGGCGGCTGTGGATAACACAGGGAAATGCGACGCAGGCATCAGTTTGCCAAGGAGCCTGTGTGGGCTCCCGCAGCACAGTGGGCTGTTTCTGACCCGTCCTCTGCTGTTGACGCCCCAGGCTCTCCTGCACTGAGTGACAGCTGGATTGAAAGTTCCTGTGATGCTGTCAGGCTGTGCCTCAGTGTGCCACGCTGCACCAGATCGAGCACCTGCCAGAAAAGCGAATCCAAGTCCTGGGCTTGGAGGAGGTGGGGAACGTCATTTCTCCTTCGGGCCGAATCCCGATCTTTGAACAGTGTTAGTGAGGAAGCTTTGGCTGCTGGCGTCAGAAAATCCTGACTCAAAGTGATTAATCAAGAAGGAAATTCATTATCTCCTATTTTGCTTCAAGTGTGGTTCCAAGCAGCGGCTTAGTGACGCCATCAGGCAGCCCGGATCTGGGTAGGCATTTCGTGCAGCCGTGAAGATGCCACGTGGGACTCATGCATCCCGTGTCAGTGCTGGGTTGAAGTCCTGGCTCTGCTCCGAGTCCAGCTCCCTGCTAACGCACACCCTGGGAGGCAGGGGTGATGGCTCAAGTCCTTGGGTCTCTGCCATCCATGTAGGAGACTGGGCTGAGTTCTTGCCTTCCAGCCTTGGCTTGGTCCAGCTCTGGCTGTTGCAGGCTATTAGGTGCTACTGTTTCTCTTTCTTGCTGTTTCTGTCTGTATGCATTTTGGGTACCCATGGTGGCAGTTGAGGAGTGAACCAGCAGATGGAAGATCTCTCTCTCTCTCTCTCTCTGTAATGCTGCCTTTCACATAAATGAGTAAATCTGTAAACCTGCCTGCCGTCCTGCCAGTAACAGTGGCCAGGGAAGTCTCATACTCGATTGACTTGCAGGGATCGGGAGCTGAGTCTGGTGTGCATCAGTGTAGGTCACAGCTGGTCTCAGCGTCTCTGAGTTCCCTGGTTCTCCTCTGAGGCACACGGTGGGAGTGTGGGTAGTTGTATAAAGCTGAGGCTCTGCTGTGGAGGAAAGAGAAGGAAATGGAATTGGGTTGAGAGAAGGAAGTGGATATTGGGTTGAGAGAAGGAAATGGAATTGGGTTGAGAGAAGGAAGTGGATATTGGGTTGAGAGAAGGAAGTGGATATTGGGTTGAGAGAAGGAAGTGGAATTGGGTTGAGAGAAGGAAGTGGAATTGGGTTGAGAGAAGGAAGTGGATATTGGGTTGAGAGAAGGAAGTGGATATTGGGTTGAGAGAAGGAAGTGGATATTGGGTTGAGAGAAGGAAGTGGATATTGGGTTGAGAGAAGGAAGTGGAATTGGGTTGAGAGAAGGAAGTGGATATTGGGTTGAGAAGGAAATGGAATTGGGTTGAGAGAAGGAAGTGGAATTGGGTTGAGAGAAGGAAATGGAATTGGGTTGAGAGAAGGAAGTGGATATTGGGTTGAGAGAAGGAAGTGGAATTGGGTTGAGAGAAGGAAGTGGATATTGGGTTGAGAGAAGGAAGTAGATATTGGGTTGAGAGAAGGAAGTGGATATTGGGTTGATAGAAGGAAGTAGATATTGGGTTGAGAGAAGGAAGTGGAATTGGGTTGAGAGAAGGAAGTGGAATTGGGTTGAGAGAAGGAAGTGGATATTGGGTTGAGAGAAGGAAGTGGATATTGGGTTGAGAGAAGGAAGTGGAATTGGGTTGAGAGAAGGAAGTGGAATTGGGTTGAGAGAAGGAAGTGGAATTGGGTTGCTACCTGCGAGTCTGACTTCGTTGTAGTCAC
Organism: Sylvilagus floridanus; assembly: GCA_949820135.1. Taxonomy (NCBI): domain Eukaryota; kingdom Metazoa; phylum Chordata; class Mammalia; order Lagomorpha; family Leporidae; genus Sylvilagus; species Sylvilagus floridanus. The sequence goes on along the minus strand of OX463241.1, from coordinate 4,407,289 downwards.
AAAGAGGAAAGCTGAGTCCACACGTGAGTTCGGTGGAGGGGCCAGCGTTGCCTCGCTGCCAAGACCACGTCTTTCACGTGTGTTAGCATCGCTCTGATAGTTTCCATGACAACCTGAATTCTGCAAGTCAGCCTTGTCTGTAGCAGAGGGGGAGCATAATGCTAACTGTTCTTAGTTTGTGAGTGAGTATCCTGTGGGTCCCACCTTAACTTAGGGACCCAGAGTGCATTTCCCAACAGCTGATGATGATACCACAGGGAGGAGAGGACTTAAGCCAGTCTTTGACCACAGTGGGAGCTGTGGCATCTTTGGAACTTATGGAACAAGGGGACAGCCATTGAAAGACAGTCTGGTTGGATAGGCCTGGCCTTGCGTGGTGAGAATTTTAGTAAACCATGTTAGAATATGTGAAAATTGAGCTAGTGGTTTATTTCTGAATTGCACAGTAGAACAGTTCATCTGAAAAGGAAGTCCCGTGTTGGTGGATACCTGCACTGCCATGTGCTCCTGTGTGGGGGCTTCCCTTCCCCCAAATCAGAAAGTGTTAGGCTCCTGATGAGTCTACACAGCTGCTCCATCAGGCTGGTTTCCAAGTGGGCTTTCACCAGCATTGTTGTTGTTCGACACCGAGGGAAGTGATTTTGGTGTGAATGTGAAAATGAATTCATGTTGCTTGTCAGGAAACAAACCCCGTGCCAGCAGATCAGCTCAGTACAGCTGAGGATTGAAAGAAAACCATGGGCAGCCAGAGAGCATGGAGACAGTGATCCCGAACATGCAGTGGTGTCGGGGCTGGAGGGTCTGTGCTACCCTCTGTGCCAGAACCAGCCTCAGGTCAGGCACTTTTGGCCCTCAGCAAGGTAGTCTTATTCCAACCTGAACACCAGGTAGGAAGAGCAATTGCTTGACCATCTGAGCCAAGCTGGGAGAGTGCTTCCATATTTAACAAATCAAAATTCAGGGTGCCTAGACACATTTGCATTTTCAATAAACAATGAATAATTTTGGGCCATAAGTATGTTCCAAATATTGCATGGATGAAATTATCCTGAAAAAGTATTCATTGTTTATCCAAAGTTCAGATTTAACTGAATGCCTTGCATTTCATGTAGCAACTCTAATTTGAGATAATTAATACTCTTAGCCCGAATCACAGAACATTATGATATGGTTGCTAATGTTGGACTCCTGCTAATCCCACATGGCAGATTGTGTTATCTGTTCTACCCTCAAAGCCTCTTACAACACGCACTGACTCCTTCACAGAGGGTCAGGGTCCCGGTGGACTGTGGCAGAGGATGCCCTGTCCTCAGGCTGTGCCATCACAGGTGGTGCAGTGCCCACCAGGCACTTGTGCCCATGCATGCCCTTGGAGGGAGGCGGGAGAAGCCATGTAGGGAACCCCTATCGGGAGAGAGGATGCAGGGAACCTGGTGCTGGCAGCCCCCAGATGTTTGAGTCTTCTCTGTTTCAATGAGCCCAGCTCTGAGATGACCCCAGCTTCAGTCCCTGACTGTAACCTCCTGGGAGATTCACCTGAATTGCTCAGCCAGGCCACTTCCAAATCTCTGACCACAGAGACCTGTTAAGAATGCATATTATTGTCATCCACTAGGTTGGGTTGATTTGTGACCATCACAGGTAACTTCATATCCTGTTTAGGGAAAGAGGAATACCACCACGTTTTAACTTAACTTTTCTAACTTAATATTTCATTTTTTTGAGAGAACATTTTTAATTTGCGTCATAGTCAAATGCTTAGTGACAGTACTCATTGAAGAGTTCTACAATAAGAAGTAAGCAATACTCAGATGAAAAGATGTTCAACCTCACAGAAAGTACATTGTTAAAAAAGGTTTATTTATGTATTTGAAAGTTGGAGTTACACAGAGAGAGAAGGGGAGGCAGAGAAAGAGACAGACAGAGAGAGAGAGAAAGAGGTCTTCCATCAGCTTCGCCAATCTGAAGCCAGGAGTCAGGAGCCTCCCCCGGGTCTCCCTTGCAGGTGCACGGGCCCAAGGACTTGGGCCATCTTCCACTGTTTTCCCAGGCCACAGCAGAGAGCTGGATGGGAAGTGGAGCATCCAGGACTCAAACTGGCGCCCATATGGGATGCTGGCACTGCAGGTGGTGGCTTTACCTGCTACACCACAGCACCAGCCAGCTAGAAACTACATTTTAACATAGTTGCAACATCATTAAGACTATAGTAGTGGGCTGGTGCTGTGGCTTATTTAGTTAATCCTCCGCCTGTGGTGCCAGCATCCCATATGGGTGCCAGGTTCTAGTCCCGGTTGCTCCTCTTCCAGTCCAGCTCTCTGCTGTGGCACCTGCACGGGAGACCAGGAAGAAGCACCCCGGCTCCTGGCTTTGGATCGGTGCAGCGCTGGCCGTAGCAGCCATTTGGGGAGTAAACCAATGGAAGGAAGACCTTTCTCTGTCTCTCTCTCTCTCACTGTCTATAACTCTGTCAAATAAAAAAAAAAAGACTATAGTAGTTTATAATAAGTTAACATTTTTTAAGAAGAGCTTTTCAAAATAAGCACCTTTGTTTTCAGGGGTTTTTGACTAACAGTATGCCGACATTTTTGTTTAAGTCTGGTTTGATGGTTCTGCTTTTACTGTCTCTTCAACTACCTTTGTTTAAGCCTCTAAAACAGGGTTAGTATTAAATTGAAATTGACTCATCCATAAGAAAAAAATGAAAACCAAAAAACTCAGTCCCAGACCAAGTACTGTGTGATGGAGTAAACTCTAACACTGGAGGCCTGGCTTGTTTTGGTTTTCACATTAATTTGGACTGAGCACACGACTTAGTCTCTAAAGCCGAGTTCCTGTCACTGCAAAATCAGGCGTTGTCCTAGATTAAGCATAGTGCATACGGGGCACACAAGCTGCTGGGTTCCCTTGCAGGCATCACTAATACACTGCAGATCTCTTGCCTGGGAAAGGGCTGAGAGCCCTGTGCACGCCGAGCTCCAGGCAGCCGGGAGTGAGCAACAGTGAGATCTTGCTTGCCTGGTCAGGCCTTGAGCAGGTCTGCTGTCACTTTCAGTGCCGAAATGTAATACTTCTGTGTTCTAAGTGGTTTACTCAGGTTCTTAAAACAAGTTACTGAAGAGAGTATGGAGGAATGTTGGAAATATCTGATGCATCACAGAGTAGCACTGAGCCCCGCTGTGACACAGGCTACACAGGCACAAAGTTTAAAAACAAAAACCTCAATCTGTTTTTGGAACCCTTGAATCATATACCTAAAGACCCATTTTGGTATGATCCACAGTGCCACGTTTAGATACTAATCTTTTCTTAAATATCTGCCGACATAGGAGCCAGATCATAAAGTAAGTGATATGAGAAAGCACAGAGCAACTCATTTCCAGTGGGGAGCTTCACTCGGGAGCTGGAACATCTGCCTGGGACCCTGGCGGGCTGCTAGGCAGTCAGGAGGCAGGTGTAGAATGGGGTGGGAAGAGTCCAGGGCAAGGAAGAAGCAGGAGCAAGGTGTGAAGATGGAGACGGAGGGTGGAATGGGAAGTAGTCACGGAGTAGAAGAGAGGTGCGGAAGCTCGCGTCCCAGGGGTCCTTGCCAGCGGTGGCTTGATCAAACAGTTGTAGGCCAGTCCTTCTCTTGTTTGTTTTGGGGGAGTGGGTGGTATGTGTGCAAGTGTCTCTCTGGTACTCAGTCTCTGTTCTGTTTTTGAAAGTTCAGGTTTGGGAAGGATACCTCCCTTGTCGGTGTCTCTGGTCTTCGCTGTGGGAGAGCAATGTGGCAAAGGCAGAGGCTCAAAGTACTGAGCATTCACTGTGCATTTCAGTGGCCATTGGAGCAGTTGGCTTGAGTTCTCCTCTCACTATAGACGTTCTAAGGTCCATCTTTCTAGCTTACACGTAAACAAAAAGGCGCACAGTAGGTGTCCCAGGCACCTCCGGGGAAGCAGCTCGGTTTTTGTGGAGCAGGTTTTCTCTTTTGATTCATCTGTGTGTTGAGCACCTATCAGGAAGAGGCAGTGCCCTGGATATTGGCTGTGGAGCCATGTGCGTCATAGAATGTCCTTTGCGTTGAGGGGCCTGAGAGCCACGTGTTAGCCACAACCCATCAGGGTAGACTGACACCTGACACACAAAGATTGACCGCTGCATAGCAGAACGCCAGCAGGCTGTAGAAGTAGAAACTCACATGGGCCAGAAATTGGGAGACATCGTGTTGACACGTTCTAGACAGCAGCAGCCTCAATCCTCAGGTATCACAGAAAGGCCTTTTAGTGAGTGTATTGGAGGGATAGCACTCGTTGCTGTAACATAAACCCTAAACTCACACTGGTTGTGTGAGTTCTCTTATGTAATAGTTGTGTGAGTTTCTATTATGTAATAGAAATGTATGTATTTTTCATGTAAGATTCAAAATGAGCATTTGGAATGAACTAGGAGCTTTCCTCCAAGAGAGATTTTGGTAATTCTGACTCCCTCCATCCTGTGGTCTTGTTTTTTCTGGCATTTTGGCTTCCAGCCTGCCGTGTGTGTCATTAAGCCTTAGGAGGAAAGACCTTGGTGGGTTCAGAGTGGAAAGTTTTTGTGGTCCAGACCTGGAGGTGGGTGCTGCTGGGGTTGGAATGCATCCCCCAACCGTGAGTTGGAAACCTAATCCCCTAGGAGGCGGCGTTGGCAGGTGCAGGCTGAGGCGAGGTGGGTAGGCCGCGTGGGCTCTGCCCCCATGCTGGTAGGTTGATGCCACACGAAGACCTCTCCACATGCGGCCTTGTCCTTCTTAAGCTTCCCAGCTTGGGAACTGTAAATCTGTTCTCCGTAACATGCCTGCTCCTAGGTGTTCCGTTACAGCATCGCAAAATGGGCTGAGACAGGCATTCTGCTTCTTCCCTCATTCTTCGGCCTCCCCTGTCTGGCAGGGAGGAGGGCGACTGTGGTCCTTGTGTGTAGACAGAAGAGGACATGGCTTTCGTGAGAGCACACGTGCAGGTATGCCCAGTCACACACAGCCTGGCTGCGTGGCAGTTGCTGCCTGACTCAGTCCACAGCAGCGACCTGGTGGATTGTAACAGAGCGATGCCCTAATGATAATGTCCAGTGTGATGGGCTGCTCATGCCTTGCCGTGGAGCTGAGGGAAGCGTGCAGCACCTGCAGCTGTGCACAGTGCATGCCACTTGCTGATGACTAATGACTGCGGCTGGCCTGTGCATTTACCACACTGGAATGCTTCACTGTTTCAGAGCATGCTCCTTCCGCTTTATCAAACGCCCTCTAAGACTGCACGGTGCATTCCACTGGCAGCGTATGTGTCGTGTATACCATGCCTCCTGATTGTGTCATCTTCTCTGTGTACGAGTTTGTCTTGCGTTGCTGGTTCATCGTGGGCCATTTTCTCTGTGTATGAGTTTGTCTTGCGTTGCTGGTTCATCGAGCTCCTAGGAGCAGTAGGCTATACCATATACTCATAGTTACCATGGAGATGTATGGTGGGCTAGACCTCCTGGGTGTGGCGTTTGCACAGAGACGAAGTGGTGTGCCTAATGATGTATTTCTTAGAACACGCCTCCAGGTCTGGCTTTGTGGTGGAGCCGGTAATGCTGTGACACTGGCATCCCTTACGGGTGCCTGTTCATGCCGGCTGCTCTGCTCCCCACCCAGCTCACTGCTAGTGGCTTGGGAAGAGCAGCAGAAGACAGCCCAATTATGACAGTACACAGCCCCCACACCCCCCACACCCCCACACATTTGTGTAAAATGTTCTCAGCAGACCGTGTATTAGGACACAAAGAAAACCTTCACGGCATAAGAAAGGGAAAGTGCCATCAGCCCTGTACGTTGTTGTCTGTGCCTCAGTTGGAGTAGAAATTCTCAGCAAAAGGTAGTTCCTATCTTCCAAAATCTTTGTAAAGATAGAATTCTTAACAATTGTGGCTTATACAATTATAACAACAGAAGGGACAAAGTGTTTTAAAAACAGTACTGAGAAAATTATGGATCACATCTTTGCTTTAAGATAGGGCCGGAGTGGTATATAGAGGAGTATTTCTGGCTTTTACATATACCCATTAAAACGTGAGAAAATAGAAATTAGTTGAATTGAGTGCCCCGTATAAGAAGTTAGCAAAAGAAAAAAATTGAACTATAAGATGGGTGGCAAGATGCCAGTGTCCCATGCTGGAGTGCCTGGGTTTAATTCCCAGCTGTGACTCCCCTTTTTTTTTTTCTTAAAGACTTATTTATTTCCAAGGCAGAGTTACAGAGACAGGGAGAGATAGAGAGATCTGCCATCCACTGATTCACTCTCCAAATGGCTGCAGTAGCCAGGACTGGGCCAGCCTGAGGCCAGGAGCCAGGAGCTTCTTTGAGTTTCCCATGTGGGAGGCAGGGGCCCAACCGCTTAGGCCATCGTCCACTACTTTCCCAGGCTGTTAGCAGGGAGCTGGATTGGAAATGGAACAGCTGGGACATGAACTGGTTGTGCATAGGGGATGCAGGCATTGCAGGTGGCGGCTCAGTCCGCTGTGCCACAACGCAGGCCCCAGCTCTGACTCCTGGTTTCAGCTGCCTGCCACGCAGACCCTGGGAGGCAGTGATGATGGTTCAAGCCGTTGAGTCCTTATCACCTGTGTTGGAGATCTGGATTGAGTTCCTGGCTCCCAGTTTTGGCCTCGGCCTGTCCCTGGCTGCTGTGGACATTTGGGGAGTGAACCAGCAGAAGGGAGTTCTGTCTGTCTCTGTTTCTCAAAGAAATTCTTTAAAGTATTAAAAAAAACTGTAAGGAAGGACTAATAAAAATTAAAAAGCAGGAAGTAAACCTAAATCCATGGAAGTAGGTTAGTAACAATAAAATAAAGTAAAAAAACAAAAACAAAATCCCAAACTCCAAATAAAGTGGCGAGTTTATCTGGGAAACGGAAAAGACACAAGTACAACCAGAATGCAAAAATGAAAATAACTTAGGTATGGTGGAGATAGAAAGAAAGCACATTATGGCTGGTGCTGCGGCTCACTAGGCTAATCCTCTGCCTGTGGCGCCGGCACCCTGGGTTCTAGTCCCGGTTGGGGCACTGGATTCTGTCTTGGTTGCTCCTCTTCCAGTCCAGCTCTCTGCTGTGGCCCGGGAGTGCAGTGGAGGATGGCCCAAGTCTTTGGGCCCTGCACCCCATGGGAGACCAGGAGAAGCACCTGGCTCCTGGTTTCAGATCAGCATGGTGTGCCGGCCACAGTGGCCATTGCGGGGGTGAACCAACGGAAAAGGAAGACCTTTCTCTCTGTTTCTCTCTCTCTCTCTGTCCACTCTGCCTGTCAAAAAAATAAATAAATAAAAATTTAAAAAAAGAACCTTATGGATACGTATTATCAGTAAATGTGAACATTAGATGTTAAAGTATATGTTTAGGAAACATAGACTACCAAAATTAGATAAGAAGTGGAAAATCTGAGTAAGTCTAAAACCATGAGAAAGAGTACAAATGTGCAGTATCTTCTCTAGACCTGAGTGTTTCATCCGTCCAGGGGGAGGTGGTCCTCATTTTCCAGACTGGAGTTGGGAGTTGGGGAGGAAGGTGTGAAATTCAACTTTTTTTAGGGACCCGAAACTTCTCTGATTGCCAAAGTGGACTGGTGTGCCAAGTCCATAAAAATAAGCTTGTTTATGAGCAAGGGTGCAAAATACTAAATGAAGCATTTTTAAATGTAAGTTAGCTGTGAATCAAAAGGTTAATTTATTGTAATCAACGCTGGAGTTCTTACAGTGATGGAAGAAGAGCCAGCTTTTAAAAAATCCACTAATTGGGGCTAGTGCTGTGGCACAGCAGGTTAATGCCCTGGCCTTAAGTGCTGGCATCTCATATGGGTGCCGGTTCTAGTCCAGGCTGCTTCTCTTCCAATCCAGCTCTCTGCTATGGCCTGGGATAGCAGTGGAGGATGGCCTAAGTCATTGGGCCTCTGTACCCATGTGGAAGACCAGGAAGAAGCTCCTGGCTCCTGGCTCCTGGCTTTGGATCAGCGCAGCTCTGGCCATCGCAGCCGTCTGGGGAGTGAGCAAGGGATGGAAGACCTCTCTCTCTGTTTCTACCTCTCTCTGTAACTCTGTCTTTCAAATAAATAAAACAAATCTTTTAAAAAAATCCACTCATCAATCATCAAAGAATTAATGAAGTAAAAGCAACCGATCATCTCATTTTACACTCTCACTAGATGAGGAAAATCATTTGGTAAAATTGCTCCCCTTAAAGAAAAACCTTCAGAAACTAGGAATAAATGGGCCTTCCTTAAGTTGGTGCAAACATCAACATCAAATTGTTCCTGGAATGGAGAGAACTGAGGGCTGTTGCGTAAGACCCCCTACCTCTCTCTCTTCCAGAGAATGGTGCAGAACACCTGGAGAATGCATGCTTCAGCAGAAGTCAAGGGACAATTCGCCAAACTTCCAGTTGTGTTACCACAAAAAATGAAGGCTCACGGAGTCCCAGGGAGTTCACGTGTGCATGTTTTTGGTGCCAGTGTTTGTGGCAAGCAGGGCTGTCCTGTGGGCAGCTGGGGGAGTGAGTAGCAGAGCAGGTGGGGACCGGCAGTGCCCCAGGTGACCACTAGAAGGAACAGGCTCACTTGACTCACAGAAAGCACAGGCAAGTGTCCTGTAGGTGAGACACGGCGACAGGGAAGGGTTACAATGTGCCTGATAGGCAAGGGTAGCCTATAAAAAGCAAAGCTCTGCGTTAGGGAAGGGAGAGGAGAGGAATGCCCCCGAAGCCCGCTGTAGGGACTGGGTAGCAAAAGGGAAGAGCAGGCAAGAAAAAAGGAAAGAAAAAAATTAAGTCACAATTCCTCCCCAACTAAGACCAGACCAACCAACCAACTGAACAAAAACCCCAAAACGGGGCGAACAGTACCAGGAAGTAAGAGGTTTTGCCAAGAATCAAAGAATGACAGCAAGTCAAAGGCACACAGGAGCTGCTTGGAAGGATTCCCAGTGACCACACTGAACCATTTTGAGCAGCAAAGTAAACAGTGTAGTACCGGAACATTAGCCCAAGTATAAAATACAGACAAGGCCATACTCGTTGAAATAAGTGAATGAGCAAAGCCACACATGAATGCAGGGGAGACAACTTCCCAAGTAGAAGAGCTGCAAATCATGTCAGCTGACATTTCCCTCACTGGGAGGTAGAGGAATCCCTCTCCCCTTTTGTCTGCAGGCTGCTGGGTTACAGCATTTTCTTCCAAAGAATAGATATGGAAAATGAGAAAGGGTGTTTTCCAGTGGGAAGTGCTGTCAGACAGCATCTTAACCCAGCCACCAAGTTCAGCATCACCAGTGGTGTCATGGCCATTGTGTCCCCAGATGCAGTGTCATGTGAAGTGATGAGAGAGACATTGGGTCTCTGTGCTAGTCTTCCCAAGTTGTCTGGGTTTTGTTTTTATTCTTTTTAAAGTATTTATTTGAAAATAAGAGTTACAGAGAGAGGGAGAGACAGAGAGATTTTCCATCTGCTAGTTCATTCCCCAAATGACTGCAACAACCAGGGTCGGGCCAGGCCAAAGTCAGGAGCCAGGAACCTCACTCCCATGTGGGTGCAGGGGCCCAAGCAGTGGGGCCATTCTTCACTGTTTTCCCAGGTGCATTAGCAGGGAGCTGGATCAGAATGAGAGCAGCTGGGACTTCCACTGGCACCCATATGGGATGCCAGCCTTCAGACAGTGGCTTAATCCACTATGCCACAGTGCTGGCCCCCATCTTGGTTTTCTCCAGGGTATTTGATTAATCCTCCTCAAGACTGGTAAGGTCATGAAAAACCAGGGAATGCTAAGAAACTAGCAAAAACATGGGAGATGACACATGGTACCCTGGACTGGACCTTGGAACAGAAAAGGACAGTAACAGAAAAGCTTACGAAATTCAAATGAAGTCGAGAGTTCAGTTGATGGTAATAAACCAATGTTGGTTTTTTACTGTTACAGTTAACACTGGGGGAATCTGAAACTGGCTGAAAATATATAAGAGGTCTTAGTAGTAACTTTGCAACTTTTCCATAAACCCCAAATGATTCCAAAATAAAGAGAATATATAAACAAGCCAACAACAGACTTTCTCCCTGATAGCCAGTGGTGCCTTTACAGTAGGAATCTAGAAATCCATCCCAGGTTCACAAAATGAATAGGGAAAGACTGCAAATGGGCATGAAATTACCGGATCAGAAAATGAGGTTCAGTCTACCTCAGCTGCCGAAATCCCCTCAAACAAATCAACATCAACAAACAAAGCAACCAAGAAGCATGGGGAGGACTCCAAACCAGTGAAACAGGCTCAAGTGGGCACTTGGAGATAGGAAAACTTGGCTTGAATCAGACATGCACAAATTTAAACAGAAATAGAGAAAACCATTGAAAGAAATGAAATGAGAGTTGATTATAATCAGGGACCCAATAGAAAAAGAAACAGGAAATCATCTCAAAATAAAGACTAAATTACGTTGCGTCAGGGAGGCTAGAGCAGGCTCCGGGGAGGGGCCCCTCTGGCTGTATTATCTCATGGCTGATGGTGGAGATGTTGAGTGTGTGTGTGAGGAGGGTCTCACTGCCCCAGTGTAAGCCAGAGAGCTGGTGGGGCCATGCCTCAGGCTTTTAAAGCCGTCCTTTCTGGGGATAGCTACCGGAGGGTCACATAGGAACTACCTAGATCCCATCCCCAGGACGGCACCCTCAACTGACCACTAGGCCCTGTCTCTTAACACCCTCACACCCAGGCCAAGCCTGCAACACTGGGACCCCTGGGGGACAGACCACACCCAGGTATCAGGTGACGCTGGCCTCCCAGGGTCTGCACTAGTGGGAAGTCAGAATCAGGAGCCAGAAGTGTAAATCAAACCCAGGCACCTCCGTGTGGGTCGTCAAGGTCCCACCCAGCATCAACCACTGGGATAAACAGCCGCCCCTGTGCCAGATGTCTTAGTGTGTGCAACAGGGAGAACCAGATGCATGATATGCATATGGTAGAAGGGAAAGACACATTTATTTCGAGACATCGTGTTTGTCTACTTAAAAATCAAAACAGAATCTGGTGTCACGAGAAGAATATTTCTAAGAATGAATCAGAATGAAGGCACAGAATGCACAGCTTTCCTGGGCCTGGTCAGCAGACAGGAGAAGAGAGGGAGAAGGGGGAAGAGACAAGGCTGGAGTGGCTCGAGCGGGGTTGGGAGCCGGTCAGAGGGGCTGCGTGGGCAGCCTGCTCTGGAACGGTGTGTGTGTCAAGCAGTGAATGGCTGCAGAGTTACGTGAAAGAGAGTAGCCCTCCGCCCCCGCTTTGTCTTTTATTTCTCCAGGATGAGATTTTTAGAGGAGTTTTTCATACTGTTGGAATAGTCAAGGAGAGGGAGCCTATTGGATGTTGCTGCAGAGTTATAGTAGCCGAGTCCCTGTGAAAGTATGGGGTAACCTTATGACCGGTGCCACAGCTCACTTGGCTAATCTTCTGCCTGCAGCGCCGGAACCCTGGGTTCTAGTCCCGGTTGGAGTGCCGGTTCTGTTCCAGTTGCTCCTCTTCCAGGCCAGCTCTCTGCTATGGCCCGGGAGTGCAGTGGAGGATGGCCCAAGTGCTTGGGCCCTGCACCCGCTTGGGAAACCAAGAGAAACACTTGGCTCCTGGCTTCGGATAGGCGCTGGCTGTGGCTGCCGTTTGGGGGGTGAACCAACGGAAAAGGAAGACCTTTTTCTCCATCTTTCTCTCTCTCACTGAATAACTATGCCTGCAAAAAAAAAAAAAAAAAAGTACAGGGTAACCTTAGACCAGAATGGGCCACTTCCTGAAAAAGTACAGGGTAACCTTAGACCAGAATGGGCCACTTCCTTAAAAAGTACAGGGTAACCTTAGACCAGGATGGGCCACTTCCTTAAAAAGTACAGGGTAACCTTAGACCAGGATGGGCCACTTCCTGAAAAAGTACAGGGTAACCTTAGACCAGAATGGGCCACTTCCTTCACGGTGGTGGGCAGCCTGTGGAGGATGTGCCTACCCGGGCACGGGTTTGCAGGGGTGGGAGTGCGCTTGAGGAAGCAGTGACAGACACAGCACCAGGCCAGCTTCAGAGGCTCAGATGGGGTGGGAAGTGTGGGGGGAGAGGCAAACTTGTGGAAGAGTCACGTCAGAAAATCAAAACTCGCTAATCCTCCGCCTGCAGTGCTGGTACTCCAGGTTCTAGTCCCGGTTGGGGCGCCGGTTCTGTCTCTCTGCTGTGGCCCTGGGAAGGCAGTGGAGGATGGCCCAAGTGCTTGGGCCTTGTGCCTGCATGGGAGACCAGGAGGAAGTGCCTGGCTCCTGGCTTTGGATCAGCGTGGCACGCCGGCCATAGCAGCCATTTTGGGGGTGAACCAACGGAAAAAAGGAAGACCTTTCTCTCTCTCACTCTCACTATTCACTCTGCCCGTCAAAAAAAAAAAAAAAAATCAAAACTCAAGTTTGCTATAGAAATGAGTAGAATTTCTACACTGTTGAGGTTCTCTTTGCAATATGAGAGCATGAATTAAAAATGAAATCACTCTTCCTGGTCGATTCCTGGAATTCATCTAGCAATACAAAGCTACTTGGGGGTAGGCGCAGGAAAGATGTGTGGTTGCCCCACCTTCAGAGCGGTGAGGTTTCCAGGTGGAGGGGGAGAAGGGCAGGGAGTTGACGGTGTTTGCGAAGATAAAAGTATCGTGATGGCACATGATGGAAGCTGAACAGGGAAAGGTGACGGGGGTGGGGCCCTAGAGACGGGACCAGTGGATTAGAAATCACGTGGTGCTTCAGGAGGTGTGCGGCAGTGTGTGCAAGAGGGCAGTGCTATGACAAGCTCTAGCCATGGTATGATCATGAGAGGGGGGCTACGGTTAAGTCACAACATGTGGAGGTCGAGACTTTGAGTGTCTCAGGGAACTGGAGGGGGTCTTCCATGTGTATGCTGGTTTAAAAAAAAGATGAAGGAAGTCGGAGTGAAGAGGGAGGTTCTGAGCCAGGAGTCAGGTGAGATAGCCAGACGGGTAACCCTGAAGAGCAGGTGGTCCCCAAGAGGGTGAATGCAGCAGAATGGGCCTGCAGTGGACAGCCACATGACCCATGAGACAAGACAGCCAGGGCTGGAAGGCCGTCTGGGGCGCCTTGTCCTCACCACACAAGCAGATCCCAACTGTGTGAGAAGGTGGAGGAACCACTCAGGGAGAGACTGGGTGTGTAGGGTTGTCTGATCACGGCAACCATGGCTGCAGGAGCCGAGTGGAAACTTTGGCAGAGAATGAGCCAGAGGGAGACTGGCTGTAAGAGTTTTGGTCGGAGCAATCAGGGAAGCTTGGGCAGGGAACTGAATCATGATATGATCAGTCCTGGTCATTTCCCAAGGGCACATATGTTTGATCCATGATACTTGGGTGCAAGACACCCACTGCTTGTTTTATTTTTCTCTATTAAGTCGTACGTGGCTCTGAGTCTCCTCTGCCTTCTGGAAAGCGTGTTTGGGGATCCGCTTCTAATCTCCAGGGTTCTCACGCTGTTCACAATGTTGGGAAGAACTTCGCGCTCCATGTCCTGACTGGGGCTCATGAGCTGCTCTTCGTCCAGGCTGTGTTCTCTGAGGTCTTGAGTTATTCTACTTAAAATTTACTTGTTTCACTCCCAGTCCTGCCCCATGAGGTATAAATGTGGACCCTTGGGCTTGTGTCCCTGGGTCAGTCCCTGGGAGCCCGAGTTCATGAGCACATAAGTCCTTGTATGCCCAGGAGCACTGGGTGGGGTTGGGGCCCTAAACCCTGCCACTAGCAGAGCCTGCTTCCTCCTTGGCCTCACCCTGGGGCTGGGAAAACCTCCACTTTTAACCGTATATTCCCACAAGTGCAGGTTTCTGAAACAAACTGCTGCGTTTTTGTCTAGGGGAGATACCTGGAGGAGAGAAAGTGTTGCTTGGCTCCTGGGTGGCAGGAGGAATGAACTTGGCATTCCTCCATCCTTAGGACGTAGTGGCACTCTTCAGTCAGCTCATCCTCACCCGTTTCTGTGTTGGGTGCCCACTTGAGTCTAGTCCTGGGGTCTGGATACCTGGCCCTGGTGCGGAAACCTCTGGGTTAGCTGCTCCCTCTGTTCTTCAGGGCTCTTGTGGTTGGATTGAGGTAGTGTGGGGGGAGCGGAGGCACTGCTCCTTCCAGGAGGGTGGGCTGACCTGGCTTCCATATCCGATGCCCCTCCCTGACAACCAGTGAGGCGAGTAAAACTTCAGAAACTGCAAAGACTTCCCCGAAACACGACTCTGAGAATTCTGCACCCGCACGCCAATCGCTCGGCACCAAACAGTTGCTTCTGCTGTCACGCCGCCGTCGTGCCCAGAGTAATCGTTTCCGTTCCCACCGCCGGGTGGGTGTGAGAGCGGGGCTCGTTTTAACACATATGACTAATGAGCATGTGTCCGGATGGTGCATCTGGTGTCGACGGAGCTCCCGGAGCAGTCGCAGCACAGCTGATTCCTGGGAACACAGCGTATGGGCCACCAACTGACTAAGCCTCCGTGGCTTTCTCTTAAAGGGCGGTGATGAGAAGGGAAGGGTTTCCGTGTCTCCGGCTTCATTCAGCGCATCTTCCCTTTCGAGAGCATTTGGTTCAGAGTTCCAGGAGCATCAGTGAACAAATCCGTTCATCTTGGAAGAATGAAGCCTTCTGCTCTCTCTGGAGGCACAGAAAGGCATCCCGCAATGGCTTTGGTGGGACCAGCCTGTGGCTGCTGATTGATGCCCCCTGGCTCTTAATCGGGACTTTAGTTTGGAAAAAGTGCATGAGTGCAAGGGACACAGTTGAACGGGGAACACCAGGCCTGGAGGGGACAGAGGTTCAATCCCCACTTAACTACGTAAGGATGGGAACATGGGACCCTCTCTGAGGGCATGCCACGTGTGCTATAAAAACGTATGTTAATTCCCTCTTACCTATTAAGAAAGAGGTTAGAGAGAAAGTGTTGTAAGTGAAAGAAAAAACCAGAGAGAGCTAGAGAATGAGAGGGGAGAACAGGAGAGAGAGAGTACCTCGTGCATGCCTCCACACGGGGTAACACGCATGCTCTTTCTTTGCTCTTCCCCTCTTGTTTGGCTCGTCTCCTTTATTTTCTGACTGGCTGAGGGATCTAAATCTGAGCAAAATCACATTTTTCTCTTATTAGCCTGAATATTATCTTCCCTTCCCATTTGTTGTTTATGGGATTTGGATTTGCACGATCTTTAGCCCATGTTCTGGCTCACAGAATTGTTGAAGGACTTTCAAGCAATGGCTATAGCCTGTACTGTGTCCTTTGCTGTAAAACAACACCACACAAACAAAGTGGATTGAACAACACAAGTTCATAATTTCATAGTTCTGAAGGTCAGAAGTCTGACATAGTTCTTGGGCCCAAATCCTGGTTCCTGGGCTAGATAGAACCAGGGTGCCGGCGGGCCTGTGTGTGTTTTCGGAGGCTGGAGAAACCCCTGTCTTCTTGCCTTTTCCAGTCCACTCAATATTATGGCTCGTGCTGTGTCAAAGCAGCGACACTGCCTCTCTCTGGCGCTTCTAGCCTACCCCGCCTGCCTCGTCCTGCAGCCGGCAAGGCCCTCTGCTCCAAGGGCTCCCGTGATAGTCCCCACCTCCAAGCCGGTTGACGAGCAAGGTGACTGAACTGGTGCCTGTATGGGATGCCGGCACCGCAGGTGGTGGCTTTTCGGGCCACATCACAGTGCTGCCCCCCGCCCCGCCCACATATGTTTTTTAAAGATGCGTCTGTAATTTTGATCTACTTATTGTGTTCAGTGTTTCTTGGTTTTGCTATCTGGTGCTTTTTGGAATTTGTTTCTCTGTGCTTCGGCAGAGGTGGAGAGAGGGAGGGTCTATGCTGAGAGGACTGTAATCTGAATTTCTGACTTGAGTTCTTGATTATACAACATCCTACTCCATCAAGAGAGGACACATGTCCTGAAGCACTCTGTTATCATTTGAACATAAACTGATCAGGCACTTAGTGATTTTGTTGACATTACTTGCAGTTACTTGGGATTTTTCATCCTTCTGGCTGTGGTCATGCCTGTTGTGACGAGGTAACTGGAAATTACCTTGCCATTGTCTCCTACATCACATCCATCCCTATCCCGGGAGCCAGGGAGCACTGTGTGGGGAAGCCGCCTCTTACATCAATCACATCTCTGGGTGCTGCTGGGATCGGCCTTCCTCCCTCACCTACCCCCTCCCACTGAGAATGTCCTGATCTGAGCAGTGGACATCAGGTCTGAAGGGGTGATTAATTCTGCAAGAACTGACACAAATATTCCGCACTGGCTCAGCCGCTGCAGAGAGCACGTTACACCTGGGCTCTCCTGCAGTTAGCACCTCTCACCTGTCCTTCAGCAAACGCCAGTTAGGGATGTCCACCTAGGGCGCCATCTGTCTGTGGCCAAAGTAGTAACGAACAGGTGGTGCCAGAATGCAGACATGGAAACTTCTAGAAGCTTTGATGCTTTGGAATCTGATTTCTGAGTTCAGAAGAGTGCAGTCAGGATATATATATACATATATATATATATGTATATATATGTTAAAAAATATATGTAGGCTGATTCCTGTCTTTGAATTCCTCTCTCCCTCTCATTCTGAGGCATTATCTTGGGTGGATTCTGTAGTTTCTCTAGTCGCTTTTGAGTTTTATATGAAGTGACCATCACACCTGCCCACATCTGATTTAAACTTGTAGGATCTTGTCGGCACAGGCCCTCCGCAGGCTTGACCAACCGGCAGGGGGAAGGAGCACACATGGTCTGGTCCTTTGCTCTCTTCCCCCACTTGGTCCGCGACTGTGCTTGGCAGGCACAGAGGGAGAGCGCGTTAAGGAAATGAAGTCTCAACTTGCGTTGTCCAGATGGTGTCTCTCGCTGCACCGCGGTCTCTCCTGCTCCTGGTAGTTTATGATCTGCAGGCTGGGAAGTCCGTGATCCTGGAGAGGCATCTGCCGGGAGGGGACTTCTCTCCTGCATCACCTGCAGGGAGACATTGTGTGGGCAGGAGGGAAGAAGGGGGCTGAGCCTGCTCTTGGTCAGGAGCCTCCTGTGACAATGAGCCCAGTTCTCTGTCACTGAGGGCAGAACCCTCCGGAACCCTTCAGCTCGGGAAGACTCCATCTCTCCACACTGCGCGTGGAAGCTCCCTGCTGGCGTCTTACTGAGATGAGCTCTCCTAGGAGGACGGTGCTGGGGAACGCTGTGCCCAGAAGAAGAAAGGCTGGAAATCCAGTGTATATTTCAGAAACCACCAGAGCAACAGCAGCGCTGGGCAGGATAGGCTCCGGCTGACAGTGAAATGTCCAGTGTGGATCCACGGGGCTGAACGTTAGTCTGACCAGAAGTGTCCGCTAGTGGTAGGGGCTCCAGGGGCCCCTGGAAAGGAAGGAATAAAGCACATGATGTAACTCTCCGTATCCCGAGAGAGGGTAGAACGGAGGGGAGGGGCATATATAATGTATCCTGCAGATGTTGAGTCTGCCCAACAGACCTGACTGGGCACTCTGCTCAGGTCTATGTAAAACAAGCTGATTCAGCATCAGTTTCCTGATTGGTTCACATAGCATGCCTCATTAGCATACACTTTCAGTTCCCTGATGGGTTGCTATCCCTGCCTTCTGATTGGCTGTTATTCTGGCTTCCTGAGTGGTTGTTATTCTGTTCCTCCCCTGTACTTACTTTTCAGAAAGAGGCCAACCCGAGAGCCGCTTTGTGTACGTAAGAGGCAGCTCTGGCCTCTCTGGCGGCTCCGCCCTGGGAGTCCCCCTCCTGCTGGCTGGGGCAGGAGATTTCTCACTTTTAATCAATGTTGTTTTGCTCACTGTCTCTGCATGGAAATTCTTCTCTGAGGGGAGATCATCCTGCAACACTAGGATCAGGAGCTGATTATAGTGGGCATGGGGGCAGGAGTGTTGCAGAAGGCTAGAGACTAGGAAAAGGCCCAGCGTGCAAGTCCACAGTGGAAAACATCCACACAGCTACCCAGAGCACCTAAGAGACGGCTGTGGTGTCGGAGTGTCTGGGTTTCATTACCAGCCCATCTCCTGACTCCATCTTCCTACTAACATGCCCCACCCACCGGGTGGCAGCAGTGATGGCTTAAGGAATTGGGTTCCTGACTCCCACATGGGAAACTTGGATTGAGTTCTGGCTCCCAGGCTTTGGCTTGGCCTGGTCCCATCCATTGTGGTCATTTGGGTTATGGACCAGCGGAGAACTCTCTCTCTCTCTCTCTCGCTCTCTTTCTCTCTGAGTGTGGTTGTAGGTGTGTTAATGCACTTGTAGGCTGGAGTGTGGCCTAGTACAACCTAGATATCAGTGACAATAATGTGAGGCACAACAGTCGTATAGTAAGGGCACATCAAGTGTGCCGTGAAAGTGTGGAGGAGGGAGCTCAGCTTCAGCTCAGAGGATCAGTGTTGGGGAGGTTGTGTCTCCTTCAGGACTGGGGAAACTCTGCAGGAGCTGGCCTCACGTTCTTCGTATGAAGAACAGTGTGAACGTTGGTGCAGTCGACTCAGTAAACACTGAGGTTTCTGAGTGTGCACCACGTGGAAGCCTCTGTGTTACTCCCATTGTGTTGTTCACTTTTCACCTTGAGCTTAGGAAACCAGTGCCGTTTTTATGTCACCTTCTCAGCCCAGGGAACTGAGGTGTCCTTGGCCGAGGTCACTCAGCCAGTGGCTGATGGTGCTGGCATCAGACAGCAGCGTTTTCCTGAATTTAAGGCCTGTGAGTTACAGTGTCTCCACAAAGACAAACACGCACAAACCAAGGCATGAGTTCAGGAGAGAAACTGCCATTAACCAAAGGCTGCCCCTCACAGCCGTAGAGGGGAGAGCTGCTTGTGGGAGGTCCTCCAGGGGCTGCTCCCTTACTGGGCTGTCCTGAGGCTGATGTCTCCATGTCCTCCCCTCTTTCTCTGCTTGGGCAGATCCTGGCTGCTGAAGGCCAAATGGAGTTTGGGTGCCCCTTCCTGAAATGCTTGGGACCAGAAGTATTCTGTTTTGCAGGTGTGTGTGTGTGTGTGTGTGTGTGTGTGTGTGAATTTTGGAATGTTTCTGTATACTTTGAGGATGGAACACAAGTCTAAATAGGAAATTAATTTATGTTTCCTATGTACCTGCTACAGCCTGAAAGTGCATTTATCCAATAGTGCAGATAATTTTGGGCATGAAACAGTGTGAGCCTTGAACCATCAGACCTATGGCATCATGTCAACACCCAAAGAGTTTTGGATTCTGGAGCATCTTTGGTTTTGGATTTTGGCATGAGGCAGCCACAGCCCAGCACACACATGGGCTGGGTTTCTCCACTCTCTCACCATCTGTCATTCCTGATCACATCACGGAGAACCAGGGGCATGCTTTCTCTCTCGTTTCTAATTTACTTCTCAGATAAACTGTAAACTCTTGGAAGATGGGACTCTGTTTTTTTGTGTGTTTCTCCTGGTGCCTGGTAGATCTGCTGACGGGTGGCCAGGTGTGGACCACTTTTGCAGGAGGACCGATTGCTGGGGTGGAAGGTTCTGTAGAAAAGGCTTGACCTCCCGTTTCCCAAAGCTTGTGTTGGGTAGAACCACAGGGCTGAGAGACAGCTTGTGTGTTTTGACCGAGAAGGGAAGTTGCTTGCTCTCTGCGGAGTTACCGGAGATGCCAGGCGAGCCACAGCGACAGCAGGGGGAGTCCAGAGACTCATGAGCTGGGTCTGCTCTGAGGGCGTGAGAAACTTGGCATTGTGTTTCTGTCTAAAGCATTCCCCTGCGTGGGGAACAAGCCCAGGGAAAATGTGGGTTGAAGAGCTTCCCTTCTGTTCTCCAGCTTTCCCAACACCCGGCGAGCGTGCTGCCTCGTACACACACGGGTTTCTTAGCTGAGCAGAAAGGACAAACACATCCTGTACAGGGCCTCCCTGGCATCTGAGAGGGGCTCTGCGAGGGAACAGGAGCCCCTCCTCTGTGGATTCTCGGAGGACATCCGTGGGAGGCATTTTCCGTAGCAAATCTGTGCACGCTCTCCACCCTGCCAAGCGGGGAGCCCGCACAGCCAGCATGATCAGGAGGGTTAGGGCTGCTCCTGGGACACCCTGGCCCCCTTGCCCTACAAAACACACCATGGGGTGAGTGGAGAAATCGTGTGTACCGTCCTCAGGAAGCCGCAGAGAACGAATGGAATGGAAGGAAACTAGGAAGCAGCAGATTGGGGGACAGCGGAATTCCACTCTGAGGAAGCAGGAAGTCTCCAGTGGGAATTGCTCTTCTGAAGAATATGACAATGTTGGCTTTAGAGAAAAGGACAATCCACAGTGCCTCGGTGCCCAGACTGCCGGGGGAGACCTTGAGTCCGGCTCTGCGGAGCGTCCCTTGAATCCACGGTCGCCGCCTTCCCAGAGGAGAGCTGGGCGCTTATCTTGGCCGATATATTTAGATTTGCTCAGCACATTCTCAGCAAAGGAACGCCTGCCAAACCAATCCAAATTGGCTCCAATTAGAGCTTATTCATGTGGATCTTGAACTGGAGGAAACGAACTAATAATAAATGTCAGGATTTTAAAATGATGAGTGAAACGCCAGAAATGTAGATGAGAAGGCAGCTTGTGGGCACCATGTCTCCCTCTTCAAAGCGCTGTTTTCTCTACCCTTGCCGGAACAGGGGGGCTGGGAACAAGGGTGCTAACCCTGGGCGTGGGCACGTGTGCAGCTGCCTCAGCAGTCTGACCTCTGCGGCTGCCTTCTCTTGACCCCTTTGCCACATAGCAGAGTTCAAGGTTGAGTATCTGTAGTGGAGCCCTGCCCATCTTGCGCAGCTCCAGAACTTTGCAAGGCTGCAGCTTGCTCTGGAATTGGTCTGCTCCTCAGGGCTAGGACAAGGGCTCCGTCAGCCTCGAGTGGTGGGACTGTGCAGTGACCAGCACCCTCCTCAGTGGTGGATGCCACCCTGTTCTTCTTTTCTCCTCTGTGTTGGCCATTGTGCTGCGTGTTCATCTCCTGAGCCTATTGCTGCAAGCATAGGCGGTTCACCCTTGATTTAGTGAATTATTTGAGCAAAGCAAGTCTTTATGACAAGCACAAGAGACAAAGGAAAATTAGATGAGGTTCAACAGGGCTGGGCGGCAGGAGAAGAAATTGCAGTGGGGACGCACACGCTGTGCTCACGGCATGTGCGGGGTGCTGCAGACACAGAGTGGGCTAACCCAGCGGGGGGTGGGGGGCTTCTGGAGGGGCTGATGTGTGTGACGAGGTCTGATGAAGCGTGGGAAGGGACACTCCACTGAGTGGTCCCTCAAATACCTACCCAGCCCTCAGCAGACCCCGGCACGTGGCTTGTTGTTGGAGAAACAGCGGCAAACAATGTCAGATGTAGTAGCCCCCGCTCCCCCCAGGGAGGCAAACAAAGTCAGGTCCTTTAAATTCTAAGCTGGAGCTCTCCTCGCTCTGAAACCCCCTGCTCTGCACAGGCAGAGCGGCAGGCAGGGAATCACCCTGGCATCTGGAGGTTCCCCGACTCTGTTTCTTTGGGGTACTCGGTCAGCCTCCCAGAGCGTCTTTCCTTTCTGTCACGGGTCCTGGGGCAGAGGCGGAGTTTATCTAACACCCTGCAGTTGGGGAGGTGAGTCTGGTTTAAAGGCGTGTCCTCACTGCCGACTCCTCTCACCTCCCTTTATCTATGGTGGATGCGTCCTAGGGGCTCTGGGCCTGGGGCGTGGAAGGAGTGATCCTCGTGGTCTGGGAGCTGGGTAGGCATCCCCTCGCTGTCACGGTGCTGGGCGTCTTCCAGTTATGAGTCCTCGGGTTGAGACCCTTTTGGCCTTGGCAAGTTCTCAGTCTGCACTCTTGGCCACCTTCTCTGTCTTTCCCCGTCCCTTCCTCCTGGAAGATCCTGGAACTTCTCTGTTCCTTCCCAACGTGGAAGCCAAGGAAGGCGTGGGGGCGCCTTCTTCCTTGTGCTCTGAAGTGACGCCTTTCCCCGGCGCTCCGACTCCCTCAGATTCTGGCCCCCCGTCTCCCTCTGATTCCCATCTCTGTGACACAGGCCCTGGCTGAGGGCCCAGGCCTCGTCTGCCCCCTGGGTTGGTCCTCACTGGCTCCCCCCTCCAACAAGAAGGGCTTTTGGTTTCCTTGGAGACCAGTGGGGGCTTCTGTTGAGTCATATCCTGAATGCTATCATGGCTTGAGGTAGAATTGTATGCTAAATCTCTGAGCTTTGTTCTTGGAAATTGTAAAACGCTTCATACTGAACAAAGCCCATCTTTTTAAAGGATTGTATCCCTCTGCCCTCAGAAATTATTTTAGGGGAAAAATATAGGATTAGTTCCTTTCATTGAATTTCTGCTGTGTTGTTTCTAATCATCCCCCAAGTGTTGTAGGCTTCAGGGTTAAGGGAGGGGGGTTAACCCACGCAAGGAAGAACAGAGTGGGCACGTTAGCACACAGTGCGGAGTCTTGCAAGCTTTGCTTGCCTGCGTTGAGTTTCTGTAGAGTCGAGGGAGATTGAACTTGTCAGACGGTTCCTCACAGTGGTAGAAGCAGTGCAGATAGTGCGAGAAGGGAGGTGGTTGGGCCGAGCAGTTAAGACACGTCGCACGTCAGAGGGCCTCCGTTCAAGCCCCATCCCTGCTGCAGACTCCAGCTTCCAACACCCCACGAGAATCAGCAGTGACGGCTCCTGTCCCGCCACCCAGGCGAGCCCAGGATGGAATTCCTGTCTCCGGCTTTGGCCTGGTCCAGCCGTGGTTACTGTGGGCGTTTGGGGGATGAACCGGAGGATGGGAGCTCTGCCTGCTGCCTCTCGCCCTCCCTCTCCCCCTCAAATAGATTTAAAAACGACAGAGAAAGCAGGCTGCATGCAGCAGCAGCATGGAGTGCATGAGTGGGACACGGGCTCCCTCGGGCCGCCCTCGTGGTCTCTGCGTGCTTAGTGTCCCGCCCTGCCACGCTGTAGGCTGCTGGCACTGCTTTCCCCACACAGCCTTTCTCTGCTCCGTATTCGTTCCTGCCTTGCAGTGTCGGCGTTGCTTTTCCCGTGTCTAAGGCATTCCTTTCAGTACTCATTTGAGACCAAGTCTCGTGGTGATGAACGTTTTCTTCCTGAAAAGTTGTTATGCCATCTGAGTGTGTGTGCGTGTTGATTTTCTCTCGGTACAGTATTCTAGATCGTCAGTCATTTTCTTTTAGCACTTCAATATGGCATTCTGTTATCTTCTGACTTGGGTAATTTCTACCTAGAAGTCCGTGTTAGACTGCGTTTTCCTCCAGGGAGGCCTCCATGCTCAAGTCCTGGGTTAAGAGACTGTGATGTGACTTGGGGTGTGAGCTAACTCACTTGGGCATGGACGCTCGTAACAAGTCGCTGAGCTCGGCCCATCCCAGCTGGCCGGTGGATTCGCCCCAGGCAGGGCGCGAGCAGGTGCCCGTCTGGCTGTCTCCGTGTCTCGTTGTGTTTTCTGTCCGTCAGCACTATCTGCCCACGTGAGGCCAGGGTGGAATGGAGCCCATTCTTCTGAGGGAGGCCACATTGGTCAACTGTTCTTTGCTCAAGTAAAATTGGTTCAATTTGCTTTGTCTAGGATTTTTCCTTTTAATATCCATTAAAATTTCCTATGACAGCTGTATTTTTGGATGGGTTTTATTTCTCTGGCTTCTTTTGAAAACTATTCTCTTTGTCTTTGATGTCCAGAAGCTTGATGGACACTTGGGTTGTTTCCACTTGACAGCTTTCTGAGCCACCCTGTCCACAGTGAGTAGCATTGGCACCAACTCGAGTTTGAATTTGGATTAAGCATGTTTGATTTCTGTGTAAGGAACTTGTGTTTTTGTACTGAATATTTTTTTTTTACCATAACTTTTCCATCCTACCACTCTAAACTATACAGTCCTGTGGCATTAAATGTGTTCATGTGTTGTCACCATCACCACCATCCATCTCCAGAACCTCGCCATCTTCCCCAGCCGAAAATGTGACCTGTTAAACACTCACTTCTCATCCTGTCTCGGCCCTGCAGAATCCACCTTCCGTTTGTGTCAGTTCTGCGGCCGCAGGTGCCTGCTGCGGGGGCACTCGTACTCACCGACTCGTTTCACTCAGGGTGCTGTCTTCAACGCTATGGCCTGAATCAGAGTCCACGCCACGTGTGCGCCACCGTGTCTGTCATTCATCTGTCAGACCTTGGCTTGCTCCTCTTTTGGCCGTTGCAAATAAAGCTGCAATGATAAGAGCAGGCATCTTTGAACCCTGCTGTTAATTCTGGATACAAACCCAGAAGTGGGGTTGCTGGATCTTACAGTGGTTCTGTTTGTCACTTTTTTGGAGAGTTCACATGCTGTTTTTGTTTTTTGTTTTTTGTGGTTTTTTTTTTTTTTTTACATTTTAAGCTTTTATTCAGTGAGAAAGCTGCATAGGCGTGTGAAGGCTTTATCTATAGGAGAGAGGTAGATCTGGGTTCACGCCAAGTACCAGGGACCAGCCACGTGGAGGAACATCCAGGCCAGGAAGCATGGAAGGCCACCACGCCCTGAGGCGCAGGGCTGCAGCTAGCCCCCCCATGTTGGCAAGAGGCCAGGGAAAGGAAACGGGCAGAAAGGGCCGGACACACCCTGTCCTAGGCTTTTAATCCACTCTCAAAGGGGAGTGGTTAATTAACCGGATTGGCCAGTGAGCACTCAGGTGTGGCCAGGTAGGGCATGAGGTCACACAGGGCCATGATGAAGGCATGGTCTTCCAGCTCACAAACCTTATCAATTTTAACCTGTATGCCTCTCTACTTCATTCCCCCCCCACAGACTCCATCCCCTTAATCCTAAGGGAAGTTCATGGGCTTCGAATCATCTCTGCTGTAACTGCTCCCTGCTTACGAGGGGCGTAGTGCAGGCCCTGCCTGTCCAGGGTCTGTACATCCTATCTAACACGTTAGCTTTGTGAGCTGGAGCAGTCTTGGTCATTGCCAACGTCTGTGTCCCCTGCATGGTCAGTCACTCCTAGAAGTCGAGTTCTGAAATGTGTAAGTTTGTTAATTCGTAAAGGCAAACTTGGAACAAACCAATTATAAGTGGGGTGCCTCATAAGATGGAAAGAACTTATCTTACAGACTCTCAGATAGAGGGTGGTGATAGGCTACCTTTACGTATATTAAAAACCCATTTAACTTGACATGGAGAATTATAATACAAGAGCCTATTAGGTAGCTTTATCGTCAGTAACAGTTCCCAGAGATAGTCAAGAAAGGCAGGTACAGTGTGTTGGCGTTAAGGTGCAGCAGTCTTGATGTGACAAAGGCAGAGCTTTACTTACCCTTTTTGCTTTGAAGAGGTACTAGTGTCTCTGACCAGCTTACAGGAATGCTCAGGTATGCCTTTCGCATTCACCTGTGAAGACTTAAGAGGTACAAGTTTAATCCTAATTTCACGTGGTAATCATGCTTAGTCGCTCCTGGTAAGGTTCTTTTTATTTAAGCTGAAACTGATCTGAAGAGGATCTTATGAATGGCTTGCTCAGGAATTTTGTCAAAAACTCCTTGATTCTTTGGAACACCTTCTGTAGCTCCCCTGTC
The DNA here is from genome assembly GCA_949820135.1 of Sylvilagus floridanus. Taxonomy (NCBI): domain Eukaryota; kingdom Metazoa; phylum Chordata; class Mammalia; order Lagomorpha; family Leporidae; genus Sylvilagus; species Sylvilagus floridanus. Next base: position 4,381,716 of record OX463241.1, on the reverse strand, counting down.
CAGCACAGTGTGTCTGTGTCAGAGGTTTTGTAAGCAAACAGAAGGCTTAGAATCCAAATCCTGGAATCCATAACAACTTTTGTAGCTACCCTTTTCAATACAGAATCTGCATCAGGACCTCTTTAAAGCCAAATACAAAAGCTTGGAATCACATGCCATTTTTCATAGTGGTTTATGATTTATTTTTATTTATTTGAAAGAGAGATTAAGAGATTAGCCTTCCATCTATTAGTTCACTCCCCAAGAGGCCCCAAATGGCCAGGAGCTTCTTCCATGTCTCCCATGTAGGTAACAGGGGCCCGACACTTGGGCCATCTTCTGCTGCTTTTCCCTGGACGTTAGCAGCAAGCTGTATTGGACATGGAGCAAGTGGCACTAGAGCCAGCACCCATGTGGGATGCTGGCATTGTAGGCAGCAGCTTAACCTGCTACACAACAGAGCCAGCCCCGCCATCTTAGATTTCTAGTAACAGTGCACAAGGGTCCCGATTTCTTCCCATCCTCACAAACACTTGTTTTTTCTTTTCCTTTTGATTGTGGTGATCCTGTGTGATCCTATAATCACGTATCTTGTAGTTAGGGCTTGAGTTTCTCTAATAGGTCATGATCACTAATGTTTCATACATTTGTTGGCCATTTGTATATCTTCTTCAGAGAGAAATATACATTCAAATCCTTTGCATGTTATTTAAAAAATATTTATTTATTTGAAAGTTGCAGAGAGGGAGAGGTGGGAGGGAGTGAAGGAGAGTTCTAATCCATCTGCTGGTTCACTCCCCAAGTGGCTGCAGCAGCCAGGGCTGATCCAGGCTGGAGCCAGGAGCCAGGAGCTTCATTCAGATCTCCCACATGGGTGCAGGGGCCCAAGCACTTGGGCCATCTTCTGCTGCTTTTCCTAGAACAACAGCAGGAAGCTGGATAGAAGTGTAGCAGCTGTGACACATGGTGGCGGCTATATGGGATGCTGGCATTGTAGGTGGCAGCTTTACCTGCTGTGCCACAATGCTGACTCCTCTTTGCTAATTTAAATTAGATTTTTAAAAGATATTTATTTATTTGAAAGTCAGAGTTACACAGAGAGGAGAGGCAGAGAGAAAGAAAGAGAGGTCTTCCATCTGATGTTTCACTTCCTAATTGGCTGCAACGGCTGGAGCTGTGCCGGTCTGTAGCCAGGAACCAGGAGCTTCTTCCAGCTTCCAGCTTCTCCCACGCGGGTGCAGGGGCCCAAGGACTTGGGCCATCTTCCACTGCATTCCCAGGCTATAGTAGAGAGCTGGATCAGAAGAGGAGCAGCCAGGTCTCAAACCGGTGCCCATATGGGATGCCGGCGCTTCAGGCCAGGGCTTTAACCCACTGTGCCACAGCGCCAGCTCCTGGATTTTTGTTTTGTGTTTGAGTTGTGATGATTCTGGACATGAACTCCCTATGAATGGATGAATTGCAAATATTGTTTTTTCTTATTCTGTAGGTGTCCCTCTCACTCTTGGTTATTTTTACTGGCATATAGAAATTTTGAAGTTGTCATGGTCCCATTTGTCTGTTTTTGGCTTTGTTGTATGTGCAGTTTGGCCAGCTTGTGATGCAGGCACACAGCTCTGCTGTCAGCAGCAGCAATAGGAGGACGCTGAGCTCACAGGACTCCGCACACATGGAGTTCGCTGAGCTCACAGGACTCCGCACACATGGAGTTCGCTGAGCTCACAGGACTCCGCACACATGGAGTTCGCTGAGCTCACAGGACTCCGCACACATGGAGTTCGCTGAGCTCACAGGACTCCGCACACATGGAGTTCACTGAGCTCACAGGACTCCGCACACATGGAGTTCGCTGAGCTCACAGGACTCTGCACACATGGAGTTCACTTCTGGGCACTTTTCTGAACGGAGACGGCTGTGCAGAGTCCTGGCAGGAAAACTCCGTCTTCAGCGGGCTGATACGCCGCTGAGCCTCTGTCATAGGACAGAAGCAGCTCCTTTCAAATTTGGTAACACACACACGGGAGCAGTTTTGTGGAGATTCCTTGGACGCAGGAGCGTTTTGGAAGCAGGTGAAGGACACTAAGCCTCTTCCTCCTCTGACGCCCTGAGCTCCTTTTCTTGCTGTCTGTGGTGGTGTGCAGGTGCTCCGGAAAGACGTCTACACTTTCAGTTACATGAGTTGTTGTTTCTCTAAAGTTGTTGCTTAAGTTACAGGCTGCGATTCTTGCAGGCCAGTGTTCCCAGACGTCATCTGTGTGATGTTTGTGTAACTGCAGATTTTTCCTCAGGCATATACCACCTCCACTGTAATTTATTTTACTTAATATATTTAAAAAATATATTTTAGGGGCCGGCACCGTGGCTCACTAGGCTAATCCTCTGCCTTTGGCGCGGGCACACCGGGTTCTAGTCCTGGTTGGGGCGCCGGATTCTGTCCCGGTTGCTCCTCTTCCAGTCCAAGCTCTCTGCTGTGGCCCAGGAAGGCAGTGGAGGATGGCCCAAGTGTTTGGGCCCTGCACCCGCATGGGAGACCAGGAGAAAGCACCTGGCTCCTGGCTTCGGATTGGCGCAGCGCACCAGCCGTAGCGGCCACTTGGGGAGTGAACCAATGGAAGGAAGACCTTTCTCTCTCACTGTCTAACTCTGACCCTTCACAGTCAGCCTGAAAACTGCACCTCTGCAGTACCAGTTGTCCTGCACACTCCAGAGGAGGAGTGGCCCCGTCCTCCATCCAGCTAAGCAAGCTGGAAGCCCAGCAGCCGTCCCTCAACCCCACCCTTCTCCCAGCATACCCAATGCATCATCAAGTCCTGCCGTAATAAATGATGAAAGTCGCCTCTTGAATCCTTCATGGTCTGAAATAAGATCATCTTGGTTTTAGGCGATTCCTCAGTTATATTGCAGTCAGCCTGTAATTGGCACTAGATACTGCAAGCACTGGGGTCATTTCAAAGAACGAAGTCCTCAGCAAGACCCCGTGGTTCCTGTGTGAGTTCACACTGCACTTCTCCAAAGTCTCCCTTTCCCGTGCTGGTCCCTCCATCTCCCTCTGGTCCTCGTGCTCTGTTCCTCCACCCCAGCATCAGAGCATCAGGTATGACCCCTCGTCTTCAAGCCCTTTCTCCTCCGCTCACTTTTTAGCTTCATTACCCCCTACCTCCCCTACTGATCTCAGCTCAGTTGCTGCCTCCTAAGGGAGGTTACTAGTTACTGACTTCAGTAACTAGGTTGAATCCACCAATTTTTAGTTCTCGAGCCATCACCACTTTATCTCACCCCATTTGCCGTGGTTTGCATAGGATTTAGCTTCCGAACACCTGCAGAGCATCAGGCCTCAAAGTCATGGGTTGATGGCCTTTAATCCAGCTGAAGTCATGGGTTGCAGGTGGAAAGTTCGTCCAGTTATGGGATGAGTGGGAGCCCATAGGCTCCTAGGTGTATGCCCTCAGAAACTAATTTTTTTAGAAGATTTATTTCTGTATTTGAGAGGTAGTATTACAGATAGTGAGAGGGAGAGACAGAGAGAAAGGTCTTCCACCCACTGGTTTACTCCCCAAATGGCCAAAATGACCAGAGCTGGGCCCATCCGAAGCCAGGAGCCAGGAGCTTCTTCTGGGTCTCCTGCACGGATGCAGGATCTCCAGCACTTGGGTCATCCTCTGCTGCTTTCCCAGGCCATGGCAGAGAGCTGGATGGGAAGATCATCTGGGACTAGAACCGGCACCCAAATGGGATGTCAGTGCAACAGGCAGAGCATTACGCTGTATGTCACCCCAGAAGCTAACGCTTGTACAAAGGTTGATGTAGGAGCCCAGTGGGGCCTGCCTCTCTCGCTTCCAGACTCACTCTGTGATCCTTCCCGGGCAGCAACTCCACTTTGCCATTCCTTGGTCTCACCAGAGACTGAATGCAGGGGACCTCTGATCCTGAATGGTGGACCTCCTGAACTGTGAGCTGGACTGCACCTCCTTCCTTCTTAAGTAGCTTCTCTCAGGTTTTCTTTACAGAACAAAAAGCCGACAAATCAAAGCTGCAGTTTTGCCTGTGTTTGAAGGGTCTGTGCTGTTTTTTGCTCTTTTGTGCAAGCAGTGCCAGCGTGATTCCTGGTGCATGGAATGTTCTCGAGCAGTTCTCTCTGAAGAGGTGGGTGGATTCGTGATGGGCTGTGAGGCTGGAACCCGAGATACAGACGCAGGCTATGGGACTTGCCAAGGGGAGAAATTCGCTGAGGACCGAGTTTGAAATTTGCCCCACAACAGGTCACTGGCTTCCCTCGGCAGCTGTGAAGGTTGATTGAAGCAGCATTGAACACTGAACTTGACAATGTTTCAAGTAAAGAGGAAGGAAAGCAGAAATGAAGACAGATATTGATTGGCAAGAGCAATGGTGAATAATTGAAGGAAGCGTGGGAGGAGAGCTGAAAAATAGGTTAGAGGCAGAATGCAGAGGAAGAACCGAAATGCTGGTCCATTTAATCTAATGACTCAGTGCCTGAGGTGGCATTTAGCAAATGCCTCCACAGCCCGCTGTGCAGACCAGAGCAAGAAAAGGAGCAAGAAATCGCACCCGGAGAGCTCGCCTTGACACAGGAGGGCTCTTGTGTGCATGGGTGGTTTACCATAGAGCAGACTAACAGGGAGAGCTGTTGACTGCTAACCAAAGACGCTTTCAGGATGGGAGCGACTGTCCACCAGGGACAAAGGCAGCTGATAAGCCTGGCCCTTAGCTCCTTCGCAGTCCGGAACCAGTGTTTCCCTCCCCGAGGAACTGATCTGAAATGTCCCGTGTCAGAGAGGTGAGAGTTTTTTATTTTTAAACTAGGACTCCAGCACAGTGACGATGTTTCAGAGGACGTCACTGTGTGTGGCAGGAGTCCTGGGCTGTGGCAGGCAAGCAAAGCCGTGGTCCCTCCACCAGGAGGCGCCCGGTTAAGGGGCTTGTGCCCCTCTGCCCAGTGGTACTCTGTCTCCAATCTCATGAGAATCTGCCAGAGGCCACCCTGTTCCTGGGGTCTGCACTGTTCTTGCCCCCTACCCCAGACGCTGTGACCTCCAGGCAGCTGTCCCCTGCTTGCACGCCCCACTCTCCATCCCAGACCTTGTGTTCTGCTTCCCTTTCTCTCCTGGCTCTTTTCACTGACACGTTCATTGGTTCCAGCGCTACCATCCTGACAAATACAGGTTCCCCCTGCCTGCCCCTGCCTCCCTTCTCCTCTGTGCGCCCAAAGCAGTGTAAGGCTTTGTCAGTGTTTGCTGACCTTATTCTTTCTCTACTTACTCCTTGGCTGCTGTATTCTTAGTCCTTTACCCCTGTCTTCTCTGAAGGGTTCACTCACCAATACCACCCATGGCATCCTCTGTAGTGTGTTTGAAAATGGACTCATCTATGGATACATATATATATATTCACATATAATAAAAATAAATCATATTTATTTATATCTTTTGAAAGTCGTAATTAGAGAGATAGATCTTCCATCTGCTGATTCACTCCCCAGATGGTCACAACAGCCAGCACCAGGCCAGGCCAAGGCCAGGAGGCTGGAGTTTTATCCCCATCTCCCATGTGGGTGCCAGGGCCCCAAACACTTGGGACATCTGCTGCTTTTCCCAAGACATTAGTAAGGACCTAGATCAGAAGTGGAGCAGCCAGGACATGAACCGGGGCCCATGTGGGATGCTGGCATCCGAGGTAGTAGCTTCACCCACTATGCCACTACACTGCCCCTTCTCTGAACTCTTAAGAGCAAATATTTGAGCATGCCTTCCTTCTTGAAGCTTTCTTTCCTTGCGCTTTTTGTTGATTTATTTTATTGTAGTAAAATACATAGCATGAAATTTGCCACTGTACCCATCTTTAAGGGTACACGTCCATGGTGCTAATTATGCTCACAGAGTCGTTTGACCATTGCCAGCGTCTCTTTCCAGAATCGTGTATCATCACTCGGACAGCACACTCACGTGGCCCCTGCTCTTTGAGCTGGCTGTCCCTTGTTTCCCATGCCTGTGTCTGGTTGTGTTTTCCTCTGCCTCTCACCTCTGCCCTCCTGGGGGCTGCCCTAGGCCCTGTCTCTTCTTACCGTGTGACTTCCCTTTGGCATCTCTCAGTTTGTCCCACAGTTTCTGTGCGCATCTAAAGCCTGTGCCCGCCCCGAGCCCTTTGGTGTAACCCCCCTCTTACCTCCTGCCACCAGTCAGAGCCCTGGTCCCTGCTGTGCCTCCAGAGCTCCGTGCTGCTCCTCACACACTTCCTGTTCTTGGAATTTGTCTCTCCCTTTAGCTCCTCTTATTCCTGCGATCCCGGCTCTGAAGAACGTCCTCCAGGAAGCGGCGTAGGAGCCCCTGCTCACTCCCTTCTTCCACACCACTGTCATTCCCACCCTCATCCCTGAATTCCACGACCAGTAGACAGAAGGAGCAGTATTTTTGCTGGATGTTTCCAGCCCAGACACGCAGTTGGCAGTTGTTCGGTATTTGATTCAACTGCCAGGACTGCTATTGAGTGCAGTTAGGGGGACTCAGGACACCTGACTCTGTTAGTGCTCACACACGGAGAGGCTGTAGGTGAACGGCTGTTGAAGCTGCCTTTTTGTACAGAATGTCAACATGCTTTTTATTTTGTTGAGGAGCAGTAATAACACTTACAGGGCCTTTATGGACATTTAACTGGAAGCTTCAGAACCTTATTTGAGACTTAGATTTGATGGGCATGTTAGCTTGACACTCCTTACTTAAGACAAAGCACTCTCCAGAATTGTTTATATTGAGGTTCTGCTTTTCTTATTTTTTATTTTTATTTTTCTATTTATTTAGAGGGAGGGAAGGAGGGAGGGATAGAGGGAGGGATAGAGGGAGGGAGGGAGGGAGGGAGAACGCAAGAGTGAGCTGTCATCTGCTGGCTCACTCCCCAAATGTCCACAATGGCCAGAAGTACATTTGCAAAGGTATGGAGGAGAAACAGCCTGAAGCTTTGGAGAAACAAAAAGGACTGTGGGACTGGGAACTTAATGCAGGTCTCCCTGTGGATGGCAGGAACCCAACCACTTGGGCTACTGCTGCTGCCTCCCAGGGTCTGCGTTAGCAGGAAGCTGGAGGCAGGAGCCAGAGCCGGTATCCACTGAGGCACCCTGGGGTGGGTTGTTGGCACCTTGACAGGTGACTTGACCACTAAGCCAAATGCCTGCTCCTGCCTTTCTTTTCCTTTTTAATTGAAAGAAAAGGAAATGACACCTCCCGTGAAGCAGGCTGAGTTGCCTTGGCTCTGCTTCTTAGAGAGTGTGCACCTTTTCCCAGTGGCTGGCCTCGGCGCATTGCACACCAGAGGGTCTTGTGGGAGGAGACCAGTGGCACTGACAGGGTCAGAAGGGGCAGTGTGACCTTGTGCACTGCTGACGTTTCACAGGGGGAGGAAGGGCCACGTCCTTGTTTTCGGGAGTTCTGCAGCATTTTCTAATAAAAGCATGAAGTGTTTAATATATACATTCGTTTACTTATCTCTTTTACACCCCAGATCTTATTTTATGACCACCAGATTTCAACTTCTAGTTTCTTCTTATTTAAAATGACCTTACGATTTTGGTGTCTGGAGTTAAACTTCATAAAGTTTCTGTGTTTGCAAGATGCACTGTTAAAATTCTTTTTTTAGAAGAATATACTTTAATCTCAAAATTCTTAAAAGCCAGATCTCATTCTTGGAAAAATATCTACACATTAGTAAGAGGAAATCAATAGGAAAAATGGAGAAGGGAGATGAATCAGTTCCTATATAAAACTAATAACTGGCTTATAGGTCATGTAAAATGTTCACTGTACTGAAAAGATAAGTGAAAATTAAGGTGCCAGTGAGTGTGAAATTGGAAACATGGGGGAGATGTGCGTATTTGTAAATTGGAGACCGTTCCCCGGATTGGCAGTAATAACAGCTCACCAGCTCACCTTCCCTGAGTGCTCACTGCTGTGGTCCTGACGTTACTTTGGGTGTTGACTGTTCCCCAAAGACCCGTATGTTAGAAGCTTAGTCCCCGAAGTCTTGTGTTTCTGGTGCTAAGTGCCAGTTATGGCGGTTGAGGGTGGGTTCTTGGAAGGTGATTGTGTTGGGTTGGGTCACCGGGGGGCGCCCCATGATTAAATTCTCGACATAGGCTCTGCACCACCTTGGTACTTGGCTGTCAGCAGAGGCTGCACCTGTGGGGGCCTGCCTGATCCTGGACTTGGGCCTCCAGGACCATGATGGGAATAAACCCCTTTCTTCATGAATAGTGTGTGTCGGGTATTGCCAGATAGTAACAGCAGCAAAGACCCCAGTAATAACTTAGGACACACTAGACCCGGGTCTTACTATACTACCTTAATCATCACGCTCAACATCTGTGGTAGCCCTTGTCAACTGTAAATCTATAGTCGCAGAAACCATGGCAGAATGTAGGGCTACTAAGGGACAGCACAAGGATTGTGTTAGGATTGACAAAACCCGCTGGCCGTTACATGTTGTGAACACTTAGCTGGACAGACATGGCCACATCGCTACCGGGGTGTACATTGTTATAAAATTCTGGGAAGTCAGCATTGATCCCACTTTATGAAACCCCTCGTTTATCTTTCCATTTGCACTTCTGTCACTAAGAACACCTCTTTATGTCGTTTTCCTGCATATTTTATGCTTCTCCCCCCAATATCATCTCTGTAACTCTAACTTACACACATATCAGAATGCACTTGATTAGACATGCATCGTTGCTGTCATTGTTCAAATCAGTTTAATCTTACAATGTCAATCTTTTCATCTCAGTTACACGTAGCGTACGTGAGTCTAAACATAATTATTACCTCGCAAATATGAAAGCTGGAGCCGTGCGCAGTCATTTACATTACAGTGCGTTATTTGTTGTCTCAGGAAGCACCTGCAGCGTGAGAAGCAAAGTGTCTTGGAGATGGAGTGGGAAGACAGGGTCTTCCTGGGTCAGGGTTGTGGTGAAGACCCTGGGCCTGCAGGTGCAACAGACAAGTGTGAGGTCTTGAGAAGTCAGAGCGGGGAGAGCAAAGGCCCCCGGGGCTTAGCAGAGACGTGGCTGAGTCACTGCTGCCCATTACCACTGCCCCAGAGCTGGCCCAGGCCTGCACCTCCCCGTGCAGCTCATCTTCCGATTCCCGGTATCTCCCAGGGGCTCCCTCTGTACGCACAATCCCAACTACCGGGAGCAGATGTCTCCACGTTTCTCTCCTCTGCACAGAAGAGTCCACTCCTCGGACAAAATGCTTCTGTCTCCTGAGTCATTCACTGCAGCTCTGCCCCTTCTCTCCTACTGAGAAGGTGTCTCCTGCACTTTCCAAGCTGTGTCCCCTCCACCTGCTCCTGGAGAACCCTGTTCCAGACTGAGAGGGACCTGGGGAAAAGCTGACACATGCATTTCATCACGCAGGAACTCCGGACTTGGAAGAAAACAGCGCAGCTTTGTCTGGAGGAGCGCGGGTTCCTCCCCATGCAGCTGCTTGTGCTGATCCAGCCTCCCCCCAACTCCCGCCCGTGTCTGGCACTCCCTGTGGTGTGCTGTTCCCTTGTGGTAACTGCAGTGCCCACAGACATTCTCAGGGGCTCTGCTTATTTGAGCAGGGACACGCTTTGGTCTTCACGGCCGTGTTGAATGACCTCGCTTTACCTATCGGGGTAGTTCCAGGTTATTCCCAGAGGGCGGTTAGTGGAGAGGGCACCCTGCTGCCAGACCTTTGCAGTGAGGAGAACGGGGAGAAAGCAGAGGAGTAGGGGTGCGTTTGGGCATCCTAGGGAAAAGCTTCCATTCATGAAAAACAACACAGTAAAATGATCACTCGCTTTGGGATGGATGAGAGAATTAGATTCAGTACATTTAGGACTTTGCTATAAAATTAAATGGTAATTAGAAACAGTTAACAGTCATAAATAAGTTTAAAATATGTGGATTTTGATGAATAAAAGTTGTTGAAATATGTATTTCAAAGAGTTCCTGGAGGATGAAATTCAAAGATTTGTTCGTTTTGGTTCAAAACATTTTTTGAAATCCACACCTAGATTTTTATGATCTACGTTTTTTGTGGACTTTTTGAAAACACTGTATATGCAGAGATCTCAACATTTTTTTGCCCTGAAATAAAGTTTTAATTCCATTTTCCACTAACTTTTTGAAGTACCTTCATATAGCAGCCCAAAGCTAGTATTATTATAGTGACATTCCGAGAGGGCTTTTCTAAAGCACCTTTTCATTTGCATTACTGGTGTTTTTTGTCTCGTACATGAAGTAGCAAATTGATGTGTTTGTTACTTTAGAATCTATCCCAGTTTTATCTGCATCCCGGCCAAGCTTTTCCCTTGGGGTTTTTCCTCTTCCTCTTCCCAGGGGGCAGGGGTTAGGGCGGGTGCAGGATCGAGTTTGTGTTGAGCAAGCTGACAGCTTCCAGAGGAGGTGGCCGTGGCTGAGTGGAGAGGCTCCTCTCTGCCGTGGTGCCTCTGTGGCTGTCAGGGACACTGGTTGTGATGGAGAAGGGAGGTGCTTGACGCCAGAGATCAGTGTAGTACGTTGATAACTGCAGGAGGTGGTGCAAAGTGAACCTGATTTATCAAAAGTGTTTTTTTTTTTAGAACGGATTTGGGCCAGGAAAATCTCCCAGGTCGTTACAAGCCACACCGGTCCTTGCCATCCCCGTTTCCTTGGCGGTGTTAGGGACCGTGAGTGATGGAGGCCACCTCGCTGGGTGGGCACGTGCCGTTCCCTCCATGTGGAGCCAGTGTCCGGTGCCAAGGTTCCTCCTGGCACTGAAGCAGCTGCACCAGTCCTCCTGGGGCTGGGCTTCTGTGGTCACGACTAGGCTGTCACCAACATTGGACACCCCCCCCATTTCCTGTTTCACTGTTAATGTCAGAATCACGACATTGTGGGGGTCACAAAATCACCAACACTTTCACCCAGAAGACATTTGTGCACCTCGAAGGAGAGCCCAGGAGTCCCTACAGTGCATTTTAGAATAGCTTGGGCCATGGGGCCTCCTTTACTTTGTAGGTTTGGCTTCTAAGCTTTTTTTCTGAACACTATTAGAACATTTTAGAAAAAGAATACAACAAAATAAGTTCAAAATGTATTTAATACTACCAGTATTCAGAATTTTAAAGAATTTTTAATCAGTGTATAAAATTATACATATAAAAACCATAGGTTTTTCCCATCCTTTATTTTTGAAAAATCTACTTTTTGCTGCCTATTTTATTTCACTTTTTCAAAGAAAATCTAATGTGTAGGAAATTACTAATTATACTAATGCACTATATACTTTAGAAGAATCTGTGCTTAAGCGAATCACAGTGCTTCCGTAGGCAGTACAGAGACTCCAGTAACCGAGCTTTGCTGTTGAGCAGATTCGGCCGCTGACTCCCGACACACTTGCTTGGTCTCCACACAGTGAGTTCCCAGCGCTGAGAAGGGAGCGCGTGACAGCAGGTGTGGCTGTACCACCGCCTGGCACGCGGCGATTCTTCTCGTGACGATGCTGCACATAGGCAGCACAAAGTGCTCACATTTGCTTCTTCAGTTGAATGTCCTGACTTCGTAGTTGGTAAAAGTCAGCCTTCTTCACTTGCTCTAAGCCAAAGTCTGGGAAGTGATGACCATTCAGCATTCGTAAGCGGGGTGCCACGCCGTGCAGGTCAGTGCAGTCTACCAGGTGCTGGGACATCTGCAGTCAGGGTTAACTTGTAAACTCCAAGGAGAGTGACAGCGTACTTCCAAACTTTAACTTACGTAAGTCTGACCTATTGAACCAGAGTCATGTGGACAGATATTATGAGACAATTTCGTTTCTGAAAAGATGGTGTTTGACAATTCCTTAGAGAAGACACTGTTTAAAAGAGCTACAACCATGTTATAACAGTTAGTAGATCGCAAGACAGTGGTTCACGGCAAATATCAGTTGATGTTCTAACAGGGCCTACCCTTAGACAACGCCCGATGCTGAGACACAGAGGTGGAGGTGCCGCTGGGCCCACCAAGAGCAAACGCACCGTGTATTTCAGTGCAAACGCTGTTTGGTTTATACTTTGTTTTCCCATGAGAAAACATGTGTTTATATTCTTTAATAAAGCTAATCCTCACCAGAATGTAGCAATACTGTCAGCATTGGGGCCACGCACATGAACAAGAAGCGCATTTAAAGTCGTTCTGACTGCATACGGAATACCGTGTGTTGGATAAGAACATCTCGACAGCATTACAGTCCCACGTTTACAGTAAGAAGATCTAAAGCTGTGTGTGCCGTGCACAGCAGAGGGGTTTGTAAGCAGTGCCTTCCAGCTGGGGATTGTCGTAGGCAGGCAAAGCTCAAGATAAAGGATCTGTGCCGTGTGGCGTAAGGGCTCCTAGAGGGACAGGCTGTCAGAAGCCTCGGAGTAGCCACGGCTTCTCCTGCAGTCTGGGCACCAGAGAATTCCAGAGATGAGCACGGGCCTTGCTCAGCCCAGCTGCAGTTTCCCGGATGGAAGCTGCAGGACTGGGGCCCTCGCCCACCAAATGCTGGAGCTCACAGTCTTTCTTACCCACCCGCGCCCTGCAGTGTCACTGCTGCCAGTAACCGTTCAGCCTGTGGAAGTGTCAGCCAGTCCGCTCCGTTGAGTCACACACGCGTACTCGTGCACCCTCACATACACTTTGCAAACACATGGTAAAAAAAAAATTTTTTGACAGGCAGAGTGGACAGTGAGAGAGAGAGAGAGAGACAGAGAGAAAGGTCTTCCTTTGCCATTGGTTCACCTCTAATGGCTGCTGCGGCCGGCGCACCACACTGATCCAGAGCCAGGAGGCAGGTGCTTCTCCTGATCTCCCATGTGGGTGCAGGACCCAAGCACTTGGGCCATCCTCCACTGCCTTCCTGGGCCACAGCAGAGACAGAAACGGTGCCCCAACCGGGACTAGAACCCGGGGTGCCGGTGCTGCAGGCGGAGGATTAGCCTATTGAGCCGCAGCGCCGGCCTCACAACTCACTTTTCTATCAATTTTGGGTCTTTTGATTCTCTGTAAACTTTAGAATTAGTTTGTTAGAATTCAGAAATTAAGTAGCTTAGATTTTGATTTGAATTGCATTCAATCTGTAGATTACATTGGGGGAAACTGACAAATTGACAGTATTGAATTCTCCTATATGATCATAGAATATCTCTGCATTTATATAATTGATGTCTTTTAAACAGTTTTGTAGTTTTCCCCCTATAGATCTTACACATATTGAATTTGATTTATACTGAAGTATTTCATTTTGTTGGGTGCTAATATAAATGATACTGTGATTTTAATTTCAAAATCCACTTGTCTGTTGCTGCTGTATAGGAAAGCAATTGATTTTTGTATATTGGCTTGCATCCTACAAACGTGCTATAATTTTTTACTAGTTCTAGGAGGGTTTTTTTGGTCAATTATTTTGGATTTTCTATATAGATGATCATGTCATCTGTGAATAGTTATTTCTTCCTTTGCAATATGAATAATTTTTATTGTTGCATTAGCTGAGGATATTAAAATGTAGTGGTGAGAAGAATAGCCTTGCTATTTTCAGTGATAAAATTTTAGGTTTCTCACCTTTAAGTAAGATTTTAGCTGCAAGATTTGGGGGAGGGTAGATGTGTTTATGAAATTCAGGAATTTTCCCTCCACTCCTGATTTGTTAAGAATTTTTTAAGAAGACTTATTTATTTACTTGAAAGGCAGGAATATATAGAAAAGGAGGGATTGAGGGAGGAAGGAAAGGAAAAGTAGAGAGATAAATCTTCCATCCATTAATTCACTCCCCAAATGGCCACAGCAACTGGGGAAAGGGCTGATCTGAAGCCAGGAGCATCTTCCTGGTCTCCCATGTGGGTGCAGGGGACCAAACACTTGGGTCATGTTCTACTGCTTTCCCAGGTACATTAGCAGAGACCTGGATTGGAAGTGGAGCAGCCGGTTCTTGAACTGCTGCCCATATGGGATGCCAGCACTGCAGACAGAGGCTTACCTTTCTGTGCCACAGCGCCGGCCCAAAGTTTTTTTATTTTATTTATTTATTTTTTAATCATGGATGATTGTTGGATTTTTTTCAAATGCTCACTGCATCTTCCAGTATTACCTTATGATTTTTATTCTTTAGCCTGTTGATATGATGGCTTAGGTTAACTGACGTTGTTAATGTCGAGCTAGTTTTGCGTACGTGGGATAAATCGTGGTTGGCTGTTGTCTTAGTCCAGCTGTGTGACATGGTATCACAGATCAGGTGGCTTGGGGCAGCAGTAGTTTGTCTCCCGCAGCTCTGGAGCTTAGAGGTGTGCGGGAAGGGGACTAGCACAGTGGATTCCAGTGAGGTCTTCTGCCTTGCAGACTGCTGACTCCTTGACCCTCCCAAGGCAGAGATGGGGGGCATGGAGCCAGCACTCCTGTGACTCCTGTGAGGACACTGATCCTGTTCACGAGGCTCTGCCCCGTGGCCCTGCCCAGTCCTTCTTACCTTCCAGAGTTCCCCCTCCTCATACCATCACACTGGTGGGACAGCGTTTCAACACATACATTTTAGGGACAAAAGCATTCAGCCCATAACAGTTATGGTGTATAATGCTTTTTACATATTGAAACTTATGAAATTGGCTGGTATTTTTTTAGAGGTTTTTGCACATCTGTTTTCAAGGTCTACTCACATATGTCTATAGTTTTCTTTTTAAAGAATTATTTATTTTAAAGGCAAAGTTATAGAGAGAGAGAGGGAGAGACAGAGAGGGAGAAAAATCTTCCATCTGCTGGTTCCCTCCTCAGATGGCCACAACGGCTGAGGCTCAGCCAACCCAAAGCCAGGAGCCAAGAGCTGCTTCCAGGTCTCCCACACGGGTAGCAGGGGATCAGGCACTTGAGTTATCCTCCACTTCTTTCACAGGAGCAGGGAGCTGGATCAGAATTAGGGCAGCCAGGACTCACACCCGTATCCATATGGGATGCCAGTGTCGCAGGCAGCAGCTTTACCCACTAAACCACACACCAGCCCCGGTAGTTGTCTTAGAAGGTCTTTCTCTGATTTTGGTGTTGAGGTAATGCTAGACTTATAAGAATGAGAAAGTGTTCCTTCTGCCTCTCGCTTCTGGGAGAGATTAAGGAGAATGTTTCTTCACGAATTTGGTAGAATGTACCAGTGAACTCATAAGGGTTTGGTGCTGTTTTAATAGATTATTATTTATTAATTAAATATTTTTAAAAATTTATTTGAAAGGCGAAGAGAAAGAGAGAGAGAGAGAGAGAGAGAGAGAGAGAGATATCCTCTTTCTGCTGGCTCACTCCCCAAATAGCCACAGTGGCCAGGGCTAGGCCTGGACCTGTCTGAAGCCAAGAGCCAGAAGCTTCTTCTAGGTCTCCCACCTAGAAGTATGGAGGCCCAAGGACCTGGGTCATCTTCTGCTTTCTCAGGTGCATTAGCAGGGAGCTGGATCAAAAGTGGAGCAGCCGAGATTTGAACCAGCATCCATATGGGATGTCAGCACTGCAGGACCCCAGTTAACCCACCGCGCCACAACACTTCCCTGATTAAATTTCTTTAATAGGTCTATTCAATAATATCTTTCAAGGAATAGGTCCATTTCATCTAGGTTACCAAGTTTATGACTATCTATAGGTATAGAATTGTTCAAAAATATTCCTTTATTATCATTTTAATGTCTATGATATTTAAAATGATGTCATTTTTAAAATTTCTGAAAATAGTCATTGCATTTTTTTCTCTTATTAGAAACTAGTTGATGCTATGTAGATCTTTTCAAAGAATCAGGTTTTGATTTTGTTCATTTTTAAAAAGCAATTTCTGGTTTTTAACATGATTAATTTCTGCCATAATTTTTATTATTTTTTTCCTTCTGCTTACTTTGATTAATTTACTCTTCTGTTTCCCTAGGTAGGAACTCAATAGTGTTGATTTTGTATCTTTCTTTTCCTCTGATAGAGCCATTCAGTGCTGGAGATTCCCCTATGCACCACTTCTGCATCCTACAGATTGTGATCAGTTGTAGCTTCATTTTCATATGATTCAAAATATTTTAAAATTTTGTTGATATTTCCAATTTGTGTGTTATTTAGAAATGTGCTGTTTACTGTCTAAGTGTTGGGGCCGATGTGGTGGTGCGGCAGGTTAAGCCGCTGCCTGCAATGCTGACATCTGGCTTGGGGGCCAGTTCGAGTCTCGGGTGCCCCACTTTCTATCCAGCTCCCTAGTAATGGTTTGGGAAAGCAGCAGAAGATGGCCCAGGGGCTTGGGCTCTGCCACCCACATGGGAGACCTGGAAGAAACCCCTGGCTTCGGCCTGGCACAGCCCCAGCCGTTGCAGCTTTTGGGGACAGCGGATGGAATATCTCTCCTTCTGTCCTGTAACTTTGCCTTTCAAATCAATAAGTACATCTTAAAAGAAATCTAAGCGTTTGGGGTTTTCCCAGTTATCTTTTGATTAGTTATTTAATTTCACTGTAGTCTGAGGGCATGCATTTTATGGTTTCTGTTATTTTAAATTTGTTAAGGTCTGTCTGCATGAACGTTCCATGGGGGCTTGAGAAGGATGTGTAATCTGTTTTCAGGTGTGGTTTCTTATGTATCTTGTATTCAATTAGCTGATAGTTACTCAATTCAACTTTGTCTTTACTGATTTTTCTGCCTGCTAGGTGAGCCCATTTCTGATAGGGGAGTGTTTAGTCTCCAGCTGTTACAGTGGTTTCATATGCTTCTGTTCCCTACAAAGTAAGCCTTCCAGCCGCCAGACAGTTGAGGCAGCTTCGCTCTCTCCCCTGGCACCTGCCTCCAGACTGGTCCAGCCCTGGCTTCCCAAGGGGTCTGCCCGAGTGATGTTCAGGATGCTGGAATCCCTCTGACAGCGCCCTGCAGGCCCGGACTGAAGCAGGAGCGTCCTGTTAGGAGTCCACGCCCGAGTCCTCCCGTCTGCCTATAGAAATCTGGGGCGCCCAGGCCTTGACCTCTGCACTACTCCAGCCTTTCTTTAAGCCACTCCCCTTTGCCCTGACACAAACATTTAACCCATCCAATGGGTTTCCCCGTAAAACGCAAGCCCTGTGAGGCAGGGCCCATGCTGCTCCCCTAGCCTCCCGCATCAGTCAGCCCCTGGACCCTCACTGCTCACATGTGGGAGGCCTCTGTGCACCTCACACGTCCTGTGGGCTGCTCCTACCTCAAGGTTTTACGGGGAACCAGAGAGACGGAGGCGCTGCCCCCACGGACTTTGTGTACGTCCTGCGGCAGTGCGAGCTGCAGTGTGTCCGGTGTCAAGGTCACTTGGGGTGGGTTCTAGGAGGCCGGGGCTGGGGTGCTGGGGAGTTCCGGGAGGCTGGGGTGAATAGGGCATGGAGGGATGTGGAGGAGCTGTCTGTGTCAGCCCCGCGCGGGCCTGGGGGCTGCTCTGAGTGAGGGGGACACACGCTGGTGACACGTGGCCTGTGGCCCTTTCTGAAAGGGCTGAGAGTGGAGGTTGGGGTGGTGGCGGTGAAAGGGGTGCTCAGAGTCGTGCTGGGGGCCACGCAGAGGCGGGCTGGCCTCGTGGCCAGGAGGAGCATGTTACGGGGCCCAGGCAGGGGAGCCGCAGGGTTTGGTCTGCGCAGTCGCTGTCACTAGGCTGGAGCAAGGCTGTGGGGCGTGCAGGTTTGGGGGAGACATCAGTATGACGTCATCCTCAGAACATCACTTCTAGACCTGCAGAGTTGCTGCAGTGGGTTTTCAACCGAACATCTCCCTGATTTGAAAGTATTCTCAAATTTTAAATTTGTTAAAAATGCATTTGTGAGTGTGAGAGTATGTGTGTGAATGTGTGTGTGTGACTGACTGTGTGGCTGTGTCAGTGTGTGTGACTGTGCGCATGTGTGACAGTGTGTGTGTGTGTGTGTGTACAGGCAGCTGGAGGGGTGAATCAGTCGTCCAGTGCCTGCGAGGGCATGCCTCCTCTGAGTACCTGTGTCCTGGTGGTATCAGGATTTGGCCTCTAAAATATATATGAAATATATATATAATATATATAAAAATATATGAAATATATAAAGTTCCCCAAAAGTCCCATCTGAGCTGCCATATGATATCGGAACTTCGGGGGTGCCATACGATATCACTATATGCTTATTAATAAATCCCCAATATTAATAAGCCTGAGTGAGTTCTTGCCTAATACTCAGAGAATTCTGAATACTGGCATAAGTGAATGAGGCAGCGTGGTACAGTTTAAGCTTTGATTTAGTATGAAAGATGCATAGGAGAGTAAGGGCTTTCACTATAGGAGAGAAGTAGATCTGGGTTCATACCAAGTACCAGGGACCAGCCATGTGGAGGAGCATCTCGGCCAGGAAGCACAGGGCAGGTTGGCCCAGAGGCCACGCACCCTGAAGGCACAGGGCTTCAGCCAGCCCCGTCCTGGCAAGAGTCCAGGGCCAGGAAAAAAAGATGCCACAAGCTTTTGATCCACTTTCAAAGGAGAGTGGTTAATTAACCTGATTGGTTGGTGGGCACTCAGGTGTGGCCAGGTAGGGCATGCGGTCAAACAGGGGCGTGGTGAAGGCGTGGTCTTCCAGCTCACAAACCTAATCAGTTTTAACCTGTTGGCCTGTCTACTTCACTGGGATAGCACCCTCCTCTTCCCACCTAATTTTTTTTAAAAAGATTTATTTATTTATTTATTTGAAAGGCAGAGTTACAGAGAGAGAGAAGGGGAGGCACAGAGAGAGAGAGCAAGAGAGGTCTTCCATCCACTGGTTCACTCCCCAGTTGGCCACAACAGCCAGAGCTATACTGATCTGCAGCCAGGAGCCAGGAGCTTATTCCGGGTCTCCCACATGGGTATAGAGGCCAAAGACCTGGGCCATCTTCTACTGCTTTCCCAGGCCATAGCAGAGAGTGGGATCAGAAGTGGAGTAGCTGGGACTCGAACCAGTGACCATAGGGATATGGGCACTGGAGGCAGGTGGCTTTACCCCCTATGCCACAGCGCCAGCCCCTCATATTTTTTTTAAGATTACCTTTTTTATTTATTTATTTTATTTATTTATCCACCCACTGGTTCACTCCCCAAATGGCCACAACTAATGGGCCAGGCCAGGCCAAGCCAGGAGCCAGGAGCTCCACTGGGGTTTCCCACACAGGATTGAAACTGTTAGTAGAGACGAGTAGTGGGGTTCTTGTCTTTGTGAAAGAAAGAATGCAGGTGTGAGACAGAGAGGAGAGGTTTATTGGGGCAGGGCATCCATCAGAATGGAAGGGACAGCTCATCTGGCTTGTGAACAGCATACTGCGTTGTACCAAGGGGTTTGATATGGATTAGGTCAGAGGTCACACTTTGGAGTTGATGGCCTCACTGTCCTGCCAGACATTAAAATGTTTGGATTTTCTTGTCTGCATTTAAAACTGAGAAGGTTTTTGTAATATCCTGTGTTTCAGACTTTCCTTGACAATTTGGAAGAGCTGACAATATTCGGCCCATATGCACAGAGCAGTGGCCAGCAGGAGTGAAGCCATGGGGAGCCTGGCAGGAGGTAGGCCCTGGCGTGTCCTCTACAGGGTAAGTTCCACAGGAGTGAAGCCATGGGGGACCCAGCAGGCAGTGGGCCCTGGCGTGGTCTCTATAGGGTGAGCTCAGCAGGAGTGAAGCTGTGCGGGACCCGGCAGGCAGCGGGCGCTGGTGTGGCCTCTGCAGGCTCAGCTCCAGAGCCTTGTACGGACACATCCTGGGCGTCCCCCGTGGGTTGGGGTTGACAGGCCCCAGGATAGATACCGTGCAGTGTCCAGAGTGTCACTTTGACTTGGACTCTGGGGCTGGGTGTTGGGAAATTCTAGAATCAAACATGTGAGTGGCTGACTTTAGAAATGAAAGTGAGGTTTTGGAATTGAGAGGGTAACGTGTGGCTGGAGTAGACCACAGGCAGAATGTCGTAGACCACGGGCAGAATGTCGTAGACCATTGGTAGAATGTCGTAGACCACAGGCAGAATGTCGTAGACCACAGGCAGAATGTCGTAGACCACTGGTAGAATGTCGTAGACCACTGGAGAATGTCGTTATGGGGGCCAGTGTCTGTGAGGCGACACAGAAACAGTGTTTTGAGGAAGCAGCTGCCAGGCTGAACTCGTGAGAAAAGAAAACTCGAGAACTTGACAGGTTCCGCTATGAGCAACGCAGAGAAGACCCCGAGCTTCCTGCTCAGCCTGGGAACATCCTAGAGAGCTCTGCCTGCAGCCCGTGCACAGGCTGTGTCCGGGGTGCCTGCTGACTTCCTGCAGCACATGCTCTGTAGCGATTCCAGGGGAGAGAAAGTGGATGAAGTGACTTGTTGGCTGCTCTGGTTCATGCCCGGGTTCATAGCAGGTGCTACAGGGAACCGGAGGGTGGGCATTTGAATAACTGGACCAGCTTGTCGCTTCTGTTTTTCTTTTATTTATGTGTTTTTTAAAAACATTTTTGTTTTAATTATATATATATATTATTTTTAAGGATTTATTTTATTTGAAAGTCAGATTTACAGAGAGAGAAGGAGAGGCAGAGAGAGAGAGAGAGAGAGAGAGAGAGAGAGAGAGAGATCTCCCATCTACTGGTTCACTTCCTGCTGGCCACAATGGCTGGAGCTGAGCTGATCTGATGCCAAGAGCCAGGAGCTTCTTCCAGGTCTCCCACACAGATTCAGGAGCCCAAGGACTTGCACCATCTTCTGCTTTCCCAGGCCACAGCAGAGAGCTGGATAGGAAGTGGAGCAGCTGGGACATGAACTGGTGCCCATATGGGTTGCCGGCGCTGCAGGCTGCTTCCCCATCAGCTATGCCACAGCGCCAGCCCCAGCCAGTTAATATTAATACCTCACTCAGTGAGCTTTCTTTTGGTGGTGAAAACATCTAAAATCTATCCTCTTAGCAAACTTCCTGTATATGATACAGTTCTATGGACTGTAGCACCCACGCTGTCCGTTCAGTCTCTGGGCTGATGCACCCTATGTATTGCAGGTTGGCGTCCTGTCACCCGGTTCTCCCCTGAGCACTCCCAGGGTCCTCAGGGGGACAGTCCTCTGCCTCCGTGTGTCCTCACTCCGTCTGGTGCTCTGTCACATCCGCTGCAGGGTAGCATTAAGTGCAGGGCTTGCGTGCGTGTTTCTGTCTAAGACCACTTCTTTTCAACATGTGAGTTTCTGCCAGCTTCGATGAACTTGAGCATATCATGGTGTGGAACGCCTCCTATCGCTTGACTTTACCACCTTGTTCTCGTTTATTTTCCACAACCAGAGGGGCTCACTGTGTGAGCAGTCCTTTTTAGCACCTGTCAAGGAAACCTCATTAGCATCTCAAGTGCAGAGTGAGACCTGAGTGTCTCGTGTACAGAGAAGGGGGAGTGAGCAGAAGAAGCAGTGGCTGACAGCTCTTCTCACGTCCAAGTACAGTGAGATGCCAACTCCCTCTGCTGACTGGGAGCGGCCACACACACGTGGACCCGTCCCGTCTGGAGTAGCCCCACTCTGTCTCCAGGTGTCAGGAGGCTGCTCTTCCGGGTGGTGTTGGTCCTCCGTGCTGTACGGAATCAGGCGCCTCTTTAAGAACCAGTGGATTCCGTTTGTGGGACGTGACAGATGTTTATGTCATGTAGCTCAGGGCTCTGGAGGGTCAAGGCATGGTGCTAGTGTTGCCAGAGGGGTCTGCGGCTGCAGGCGCTCACGTCGGCATCTCCTCCCCGAGAGACCCGGGAGGTTCTTCTCTGCACTGGGTCCTAGTGACGGCAGAGCTGTGAGCATTGCAGCCTCTCCTCTCTGCCGGACCCCAGCTCCTCCTCTCTGCCGGACCCCAGCTCCTCCTCTCTGCCGGACCCCAGCTCCTCCTCTCTGCCGGGTTCCTTGAGAGTTGCAGTCTACTGCGTTGCGACTTCTCTTCTCTCCCAGGTTCTTTGTCTTGTGACCCTGAAGGACGAGGCATACAGACAAGGAAGGAGCGAGCAAAGTGCAGGAGGTTTGTTGAAAGAAGCAGAGAAAGCTCCTGGCAGCCATGGTGGGGGGTCTGCCCTGCATGGTTTGGTGTCTTGGTGGCTCTGGTGAAACCCTGCTATGGCCTAGGAAAGCAGTGCAGGATGGCCCAAGTGCTTGGGCCCCTGCACCCATGGGAGACCCAGAAGAAGCTCCTGGCTTCAGATTGGTCCAGCTCTATCCGTTGTGGCCATTTGGGGGAGTGAACCAGCAGATGGAAGACTTCTTTCTCTCTCTCTGCTTCTCTGTAACTCTGCCTTTCAAATAAATAAGTCTTAAAAAACAGAATAAAGGGAGCCTCATGGCTGACGGCGTCACAGGAAGAGCGGGCGTGGGAGGGCTCATCCCTCGGTGAGAAAGGAGGCTGGGGCATAGAGGTGGCCAGGCGTGTCCATTCACAATAGCTCTCCCGCGCACCAACCATCCGACTCTGTGACAGTGCTGCCAGTCCCTTCCAAGGGCAGTGTCCCCAGGGACTCCTACTAGGCCCCACCTCCTCCAGGCCTCCCCACCTCTTTACATCGCCACACTGGGGACCAAGATGCCAACTCATGAGCCCTCAGCAACAAAACAGCATTAGAAACCACACCCAGACCATGGCGTTGTCCAAGGACAGCAAGACTGGAGGACACTGCAGAGAAGGCCAGGCCTCTGACTGTCACAGCAGCTCAGTCCTTGTCAGCCGTGCTGGATCAAAGCAGCAAGGACAAAGGGAAGAGAAGTTTAGTCCCTGGATAGATGCCACATGGGAGAGCATGTCAGGAGCCACAGCCCTGCTCAGTGCGGATGGCTGGGGCTTTGAGGAGTGCGACAGGGAGGCTGGGCTGCCACCAGGTGGTGATGCTGGGTGTGATAACGGGGTGTCTCGGACGCCAGCGCAGTTCCCTGGGAAATGTGCCTGTTGGCTTGGCTCTACATGAGGACGTGGAAGGACAACTGTACAACTACAGCTACAACTGTTATTTGCCTGGGATCTCAAAGAGGCACCGTGGTGTGCTGGGAGATTCCAGTTCTTCCTTGATCAGGATGAAGGCCACTCAGCCTGGAGCCCGTGCCCATCGTGCCGTTTGTTCCTCCTTGCCCTCTGCATCCTGTTACAGCAAATCCAAACCTGGGGTCGTGCTGGCCAGGCAGGGCCAGATTACTTTGCAGCTGTTCTCTTAAAGCCAGTTTCTGGAAGGCATAGCAAGTGTCGTCTGTTGGAGCAGACCCTCAGGTCAGTCACACGCCCAGTAGTTTGCTTTTGTTCATCAGAATCTGGAAAGGAAGTGAAAGGACCCTGCGTGGCTGCATGACCTTCACTGTGTCTCTGCAGGGTCTGAGTCCCCCCGTACAAGGATGGACTGGGTCCGAGGAAAGGTGAGTGCGCCGCTCGCCCCTTCCCCAGCCCCCTGATCCTGGAGACAATCAGACGCAGTTGGGAGCCAATTCTAGCAAGGACTCATTTACTCCATGCGTAACAGAACCTTTTATAGCACAAAACTGCAGAGTCACTGGGGTAGGGCTAAGGACCAACCAATCACTTAAACTGTCACTTTGCGGGGGGATTTCTATAGGACTAGCCATATGTCTATACACTTGTTACTAGTCTTGTTACCTCCCCTGATGCTGCATAGCCAATTAGCTTTTGAGTTCCGCCCATTTTACTTCCTCTGGGCACCATCTTCTTTGCCCCTTCTTGGCGCCGCCCAGTCCGTGGGCTGGAGCCCCCACTGCCGCACACCCCGTGAGGTCTCTGTCCGCCATGGCAGTGGCTGGGGCCACATGCGAGCACCAGGTCCCTCCCTGCACTGCCATCCCCGGGACACCCGCCAGCTGGCTCCGTGGGCCCTGGCTTGGGTTAGTTTGTGGGCCCGGCTGCCGGGCCTGGCCTGGCCGTGCCATAGCCGCGCTCATGCCCCGCATGTCTCCCTGTCGGTGCGGTTTCCATGGGCAGTGCCTCATGGCATCCTCTTCCCGGGACCAGGAGACAGCAGGTGCACCTGAGGAAAAGGTGTGGATGGTACAAGTGAGGATTAAGACCCGAGCTGTCCCCTGAAGCCACAGTGAGCCAACAGCCCACACCGTGCCCCACTTCTGCAAGGTCCCACCACATCTTGGAGCTCCCACTGCATCTCGGTACTCCTACCATATCTCGGTACTCCTACTGCATCTCAGTACTCCCACCTCTGCAAGGTCCCACCACATCTCGGTATTCCTACCGCATCTCAGTATTCCCACCGCATCTCAGTACTCCCACACCGAGGACCCACAGCCCGCACCGCACACACCGCAGAACTCTGCCCAGCACCCATGTCTGTGTTCTTCCTGCAATGCAAAGTGCATTCATTCCAGCCCCAGTAGTCCCAGCACCTTAACTCTTCCCAGCATCACACACAAGGCCAAGGCCAGGGCAGGTATTTAGCACATGGGTAGGAATTCAGTTCCCATGTCCACAGGCCACTGTGGAGAGTCGGGGTTGGAGGCTCGACTTGGGCTCCTTGCACCAGCTTCCTGGGAGGCAACAGTGATGGCTCAGGTAATTGGAGACCTGGATTGTGCTCCTAGCTCCTGGCTTTGGCCCTGCACAGCCTCGGCCGTTGTGGACATTTGGGGGAGTGAAGCAGCTGGTGAGCTCTGGGTATTTCTTTCCCCTCTGCACACGGTCACCTCCCCCCTCCCCCCGGCCCCGCCCTGTGGTGGAAGAGGCAGCTAGGTACTGCCGAGATGCCCTCGATGCTCAGGTACTGCCGAGACGCCCTCGATGCCTCCCATTGTCCCCACTGCAAAGCCGTGGCCGTTCTCGTCTGTGCTGAGCTCTGGCGAGTGGCCACTCGGCTGCCCCCTTTGTCTTCAGTGGCTCCCTGGTCAGGTTGCAGGTTTTCAAATCCTTCCACGTGCTTCCTTTTGCTGTCAGGTGCCACTGTAAATCTCACTGAACGTGGCCACAGCCTGGTGCTTTGCTGTGCAGCGAGTTCTCCCGCCAGATGAACCCGTCTGTCACTCCCGCACGTGGCCTTCCCCAGCCTGCTCCTGCCGCCCTCCCAGCCTCTGCCTGCTCCTGCAGCCCCTCCCAGCCTCCGCCTGTGGTCCAGCTCTGACGCTGCTTCTCCCTTTCTAGTTTAGTTACAGCGACAGTCCCGCCCCTTGGTGCCAGCTTTCTGTGTGAGTCCATTATGTGTCGTTTTAATAAAGTCCCTTGTGCTCAGTCAGTACCCGGACGCCTGCAGGGTGGGCTCTTTGTCTTCTGTCATCAGCTTAATTATTCTGAGAATCTTCTGTGTTGTCATGAGGGACACACATCATTTATTTTATAGTCAAGTGACATTGTCCTATGTGCTTGTACAGCAGTTTGCTTGTCTGTGCACTGGTTGGGTGTTAGGGTGTTGCAGGTTTTGACTATCATAAAACCACTGCTCTGTGCTGATGTACAAGCCTCCTGGTGGGCATATGCTTGTTTCATTTCTCTAGGGTCGTACCCAGGTGTGGAATGAGGGGGTCGTAGGATAGCTGTGGGGTTAGCTCTCGAAGACACTGCCCAACTGCTTTTGATAGTGTTTGCATCATGTACACTCTCACTGGCGGTGTGTGAGTCCCTATGTTCCACGTGGCATAGGCGTGTCTCACCACCACTTTGTAGTCAGTCTTTTTAACTGTAGAAACTAATAATGCTAGTCTTTGTATAGTGCTGCCAAATTATGTTTCCAGTTCAGATTTTTAAATGATGTTAAGCATGTTTCCTGTGGCTGTCACCTGCTTATCTTATTTGATGGTATGTCTGTTCAAATTCTTTACCTATTTTTTAATTGGGTTATATGTGTACTTATTGTTGAGTTCTGTGAAATTTGTAGGTGTTCCAAACACAAGGATTTTATCAGATATGTGACTTTTCCAGTATTTTCTCCCAGTCTCTGGCCTTTTTGTTGTCTTTATGGTGACATTCAAAGAACCGAAGTTCAGAATTTGATCAGCCCAATGTATTGTTTTGGCTGTGATCCTGAGCCAGGATTACAAGGGTTTCCCCCTGCGTTTTCTTCTGTGAGTTTTATTGTTTTTCTGGTTTCCATTTGGTCGTGGCCTACTTAGAGTTCCTTTTGGTATACTGTGGAAATATGGAGCGGAGTCCTGTATTTTGTCTGTGGACTTCATGTCGCCCGAGCAGCTGTCCCTCTCCCCACTGAATTACCTGGCGCTTGTAAATTTTTTCTTAGTTTCTTTGAAGCTGAGCATTGCATTTCAGTAGCTGCCGATTATATTTTATTTAGTGTTTCTGTGCTTTTAAATTTTGTATGATTTGCATTACTTTTCATGATATGCTGCATACCTCACATATTAAGTGAAAACAAAGTCAGATTTTTTTTTTCCTGTTTGGAACTGAGACTGACATTAGAACACCCACCAGGCCTGTCTGCTAGGTGTCAGGATGTCTTCCAGTCACCAGGAGCTGCAGGTGTGGGGCAGCGCCACTGTGGGGTGGCTGACTGAGGTACTGCGTTCATGGTGTTGATCACGGGGTATCGTGGAGAATAGAGGTTGTGTGCATGAATTTATACTCGAACTTAACCTCCACTGGAAGATGCAAGCATGCCTTCTGCAAAAAACCATGACCTGAAACTCCATGGCTGACGTAAGCTCATTGGAACAGCTGGAGAGCGGCCGGGGACTCTGCTCGCAGGGTGAGAGCCTCATCAGCTCCACTTTTAGTCACTGTGGGAGGTTAGGTCACTTCCTGTTGTTTCTATTTTGTTTTCTGCTGAGTGAGGCCTAAAGAAATTGCCAGGCCTCTGAGACTTTGCCACATGGCTTTTCTGTTTGCTTTCACGGGCAGTGGTGCACCCGGGTCCTCCTGGGTTGGAATTCTGGCTCCATGTCTCCCACCGTGGAGACCGTCCCCATTCCTTTACCCCAGCGTGGCTGCTCTGACATCTGCCTCCTAGGCTGCCCCAGGAAGGGACGGGTGTGTGCAGGGCTCCTGTCTTGGTGAGGTCGATGAGATGCTGCATGTTGAGGAGCTGCGCTGTAACCGGACCCGGGACTGAGGGCAGGTCTCTAAGCCAGGTGACCTTCTCTAGAGGAATGATGGGCAATCTGGAGTTTTTCTAGAGGGTAGAAGGGAGAGGATCTTGGCCAGCGGGAAGATGTTGAGGAAGATTCTGGCCCCGTAGCATCAGGTGAACATGAACTCTGTGCTACTCTGGTCTCACATACTCCGTGGTTCAAGGTATTAAGATGAACATACCATTGGCAAGCAAACATGGAGGCCTCGTTTCTAGAAGGTGCAGTGAACTGGAGCCCAGTTGAACATCTCGAAACCTTTTTGAAAAGATGTAAACAAACATTTCAATGTATGTCTAGCGCTTCAGCAGGGCGATGGCTTCTCATTCAGCTGAATTTTTAAAAATGGCAAGTTGTGCTAACATATACATGATATAAAATGTGCCACTGTCACCACTTTTTCTTAAAGATTCATGTATTTATTTGAAAGAGTTACAGAGAGAGAGAGAAGAGAAAGAATCTTCCATCCACTGGTTCACTCCCCAAATGGTTGCAACAGCCAGGGCTGGGCCAGGTTGAAGCCAGGTGCCTGGCGCTTCATCAGGGTCTCCCACGTGGGTTCAGGGGCCCGAGCACTTGGGCCGTCTTCTGCTGCTTTTCTAGGCACATTAGCAGGGAGCTGAATTGGAAGTGGAGCAGCCAGGACACGACCCAGTGCCCATATGAGAGGCTGGTGTTGCAGACAGTGGCTCTACCTGCTGCACCACAGCGCCAGCCCCAGCTGTCACCATTTTCAAGTGTGCAATTCAGTAGTCCACCACTGTGCAGCCATCTCCAGGAAGGGCTCATCTTGTCAGAAGTGAGTCCCTGCACTCATTCAGAAGTAGCTCACATGCCCGCCTGACCAACTCCTGGGGCCAGCACTCCGCTTTCTGGGCCTGTGAGCTCCCTGCCCCGTTCATTAAACCTCACACTGCCTGTGAGTAGACTCAGCGCCTGGGTGTTTGTTCTGAGTTTTGGACGCATTTGTTCTGCGGCCATGTGGAATCATCCCATGGAACTTCGGAGTGTCCCCAAGGATCACAAGGTGGGGTGAGCATGTGCATGCTCAAGGCAGAAGCAGGGCCTGTGTCCTGCTTTTGGTTGAATGAGCTTGGTAGTAGAGCTGTTAGGAATGCGGGAATTCACTTGTTCCGTGTTTGGTCAACTGAGGACTTTGCTGTTCAGGCGCCCCCTCGAAGGCCTGGTGGTGACTATGGCCGACACGCCCTCACAGGAGGGCCTCCCTCGCTCTAGTGGGCACCACTGTATGAGTCCTTCTCATCACAAAGCTGGGCGGAGTCACTTTTGGGGGACAGTGAGTGGCCACTGGGGCCCTCTAGGAATCATCCAGGTCTTAGATTCTTCCATCATAATTTCAGGGTAACTTTATAAACATTCCAAGTTTTCTAACTTCAGGGCCCAGGGAAGCTAGATTGCAGTGTCCCCCTTAGAGGGCCTGGTGTGTAGTGAGTGCTCCGTGGGTGGTTACTCTGAGGACCTGTGTGGCAACAAGCAGCTCATTGAAATGACTCGAGTTTGCTGCATCAAAGGCTCTCACACAGTAACCCAGACAGCCAGTGGAAGGGGATGATCATAAAGTGAGGAAGAATCGTTACTCATCACTGATTGATTATTGCAGTTATGTTGTTGGATGCTTTATCACCTTTAAATATGTCATTGGCACAGAAATCCACGTAGATTTTAAATATTTAAACATAATGGTCACTTACATTTGTATTTACATGTGAAATAAAGTGTTGGTGTTGGTACTAGTGGACAGAGCCGTATCCCACACTCAGAAATAAGCAGAAGATTTGGCCTCGTTACGCCCAGAACATTGCAGTGTTCTGGGAGCGCCAGCACACACGGTTTTCCTGCCTTCCTGACACTGCCCGTGGTGTGGGCGTGGGACCAACAGGCTCCTTCTCTGTGCTCCCACGACATCTGTCCCGGGTGGGCCCTTGAGGAGACGGCGGGCGTTTCTTTCCAGCCTCAGGGTGAGGACAGAGTTCTCTGTCCTGCTGCTCACCAGGATCCCACGTGGCAGCTGAGCGGGCTCCTCTCCTCACAGCAGGACTGGGGCTGCTGCAGGTGTGCAAGGCCACGCTTGGGAGCATGTCCTATGTCATGGTCAGTGCCTTTGGCTGTGCTCTGCTTTCGGCCCCTTCAAGGTGAGCCTGGGCTCCCCATGTTCTCTTGTGGGCACTTCTGCATCTTTGGACACCTCTCAAAGAGGGTGACGCTCACTGAAGCACACCTCACGCCCTTGGTCGCCCTTGGAGGGGTGCACCTGCAGCTGTCAGCTGCTCACACAGCTGGCTCCTTCTGCCTTGCCTTTCTTCAAAACAATCAATGACAGGGGGACAAGAAGCAGGGGCATTTTAATCATGGAGGATTATTCCCAGAGCAAAACTGCACCCAGAAACGCAAAGGAAAAGACTTAACAAGTCGGGTCACGTCGTGTTTCAGAATTTACCTGTCTGACCTGTTGTGATCAGTCGCTCTGTCTGTAGCTTCTGAGCGAATGGTGAGAGGCTTTGTGGGGAACCAGGGAGGAAAGACGTACAGAGCCAGCTTCCTAAAACAAAGGAGTCTGCGTTTGACTTGGCAGCTAAGACGCCTTTGAGGTTTGCATCCCCTATCGAGTGCCTGGGTCCGAGTCCTGGCACTGCTTCAGTTTCTAGCTTCCCGGGAAGGCGGCGGAAGATGGCCCAAGTGCTTGGTTCCCTGACACCCATGTAGGAGACCTGGCTGGAGCTCCTGGCTCCTGGCTTCAGCCTCGCCCAGCCCAGGCTGTTGGAGCAGTTAGGGAGTAAACCAGCAGATGGAAGGTCTCTGTCTCTCTGCCTTTCCAGCAAAGTGCAAATAAATCTTAAAAAAAAAAAACAGGGCTTCATTTTCCAGGACCCAGATCCTGGTCTCTAAAGGCATGGTGGTGACAGCACCTTCCTCGTGGAGTGGTTGAGGGAACGTGGGGTGGTGGCCGCATGAGCTCCGTGGCTGTCACTTTGTTTTTCAAAAAATTCTACTCTGTTTGACTCCAGCAGTCATAGGCTTCGTCCTGTTCTCCCTCTCGCCTGTGAGTTCTGTCTGCTCAGAGGATGCTCAGCGACCCTGGAGTCTGGAGCGTGTGGGTGACAGCGAGGTGGTGTGGTTGTCAGGGCACCATCTCCGAAGGCACCTTTATGGTGACGACAGCCCCGGCCCAGCGGGTGAGGGGCAGGCAGGTGTTCAGCCTCCTTCTGCCCCCCTGTGGACACGTGGGGAAGCTCCAGGGACTGCGCCCACTTCAGCGGCACAGCGAGTGAGGCCTGGAAAGTCCAGTAGGGTGCTCAGTGCTGGCCGGAGGCAGGGGTGGAGCCGGCGGCCTGCCAGGCCCATGCAGCTCTGCGCGGGGGAGAGGGAGCCCGCTCCTGAGACCCTGACCTGCGGCTGGGTCTGTCGGCCCTGAGTCCTAGTTGCCAGCAGGGTGCCCATGCCTGCTGCTGCTCTGGAGCCCTCGGCGTCTTGCTCAGTGCCCAGCACGAGGCCACATCCCAGCCGTGTGATGGCGTGAAGGAGCTGCACCCACTTTACATGTTTGCAGACTGGACTCTGGGCAGAGCAGTTTCCTCCTGTGCTAGGAGCCTGTGTGCTCATCATGCCGTCGGGAGGAGGGACACCATTCCGGCAGCGTCCCCAGAGGGTGCAGGGGGCACCTCCCCCAGTGCATTAGCCCACCCTGCGCCAGCCGTCATCAATGGACACACGTGCGTGCATGTGTGTGTGAGAGACAGAGCACGCGAGCGGCCCCCTGCCTCGGACGCAGCTGTAAAAACAGACAGTGGAGCTTCCCTTGGTGATGGTGGCGGGGTTCAAGGTTCCGGCTACAGTGGCAGAGGGCTGACCTTTGACCCACCAGTTGAGAGCCTGCCAGTGGTGACCAGAGCAGCTGTGATCACTGGGTGCCCTGACTTTTGCAGCCACGGTGTCACGTAGTCCTGGGAGGTGGGTGCTCTTACAGCTCTACTTGATGCATGCAGAGACCAGGGCCCAGCCGAGCTACGTCCCTGCCAGTTTCACATTACCCATTGCCGTGAAGCCAGGAGCCCACTGTGGGCCTGTTGCTTGGGCACTGCTCCCGCGGCAGCTCAGGACTGGGGCAGCCTCCCTGGGGAGGCACCCAGAGGTGGGAGTGGATGTATGGGGTGGAGGGGAGTCCATGGGGTTTTGCTTTTACAAAAACTTCTGGTATTTTTTCTCCGTTTGATGTTTCTGCTGTTTTGATCACACGATAGCTCTTTAAGAGGCTGGAGGGGAAAGCCCAGTGGTCTGGGCCTCAGGCACGCTACCAGGGATGGGATGGAACTGTGGATCGGGGCTTCCTCAACTCTGATGTGCTGGAGGCTCACCTGGGAGGGTCCTGTTAAACGGGCAGTTCCTCATTCTGTTCCTCCAGGTTCTGGTTCAGCCTGGGAGTCTGCAAGGTTCTGTCCTCCCAGGGGAGTCTGATGCCTGAGGCCCTAACCAGAGCATCCATCACCTGTGGGCGGTGTCCTCTGACTGCAGGCTGGACATAGTGGCCCCCTGAGGGCCGAGCTGGCAGTCCTGGTCTCCAGGTGGACTGCTGAGTGTGGGATCCTGCGTCTCTTCTCTGAGCCATCGCTGGAGTCATTTAGGCTTATTTATTTCTTCCTTGCCCAGTGATAGATTTCCCATTCACTCTCAGCCAAACTCGTGACACAAATCCCAGTCCTTGTAACGGTCCCGAGGTTGCCCGGTATAGTGTGATGAGAGCCAGCAGGTGCACCAGGGCTGCGACTCCAGCTGTCTGCAGTCTGAATGAACTCGGACAGTTTCCTGTGGGCTACAGGGCGCCAGGCCTTCAGAGCCAGTGCAGCATCACACAAGGGATTGCCAAAAATAGTCTCTGGCCTGAGGGGACATTTTTGGTTTCTGCTTTTGTAGTTTGCTTTACCACTAAAGCCTTCCTCCTGGGTGGGACGAACATGCCAGTAACCAGTGGCTGACCTGATTATTTATTATCTCCAGCAAGAGGTGACCCTGGCTTACCAGTGCCAGAGCTGGCCAGGGCCCAAGGGAAGCACCCCCTCCAGTAGCTGCTGTGGCTGAGTTAGCTCTGTGTGCCGCATTGTACTCAAAGATCGGCCCTGCTTGGTCAAGGGCTGGGTGCTTTATCAAGCCCTGGGGAGCGGGGGAGCCTCCCACAAGGACCCCGCAACAGTGCCACTGTCACAAGGACAGGAGACGCTGCTCTGGCGTCCCCAGTGGGACGCGCTGTAGTTACATGCAGGTACCAGGGCTTGCTGGGCAGGAGGAGGAACAGAAAGCGATTGCTTTTAGACTTTCGTCCAGTGTGATTGGTCCACAGAGCGGTTTTCCCATCCCCGGGGGCTGGCAGAGAGCTGGAGCAGGAGCGCTGTGGAGTCAAATGCAGCGACTTCCGGGTGGGAATCACCTTTCAGAACAAAACGAAACCGATTCAGACAGTGGAGTGGAAACACCTTGGCAGGACGTGGCAGTTGCTAAATGGGAGTGAGCGTGTGTTACCGTCCTTCCAGAACCCCTCGACCTGCCTGTCTGGGGCGAACTTCTCCCTGCCCACTGCAGAGGAAACCAAGGCGTATCTGGAAGTGCATCACGTGTTCTCTTCTGTGTTGGCCTCTGCCTGGTTCACGTTGTCTGTCGTTGGCCTAGGGGAGAGCATTTCTGAAGATGACAGGACAGCAAGTAGTGGTAGACGGTGCTCCAGAGCGGGAGCCAGGGCACCAGGCCGGGGCTTGGCGCTGCCTCCATGACCACCGCTGTGGGCCTGGGCATCTCACCCGAAATGTGGCAGGTCTAGATTTACAGGAATTCTTGATCCTCCCCCATCCTTTCTTTTATTTTTGAGGATTGATTTCTGTACTTGTAAGGCAGAGTGACAGAGAGAAAGAGAGAGAGAGAGAGAGAAATCTTCCATTTGCTGATTCATTCCCCAAATGACACCAACATCCAGGGCTGGGCCGGGCCAAAGACAGGAACTCTGATGTCCCACACGGGTGGCCAGCCACTTGAGCCATCATCTGTTTTCTTCCCAGGTGCAGTAGCAGGAATCTGGATCGGAAACAGGGTAGTCTGGACTCGAACCTGCACCCTGACATGAGATGCAGGTATCCCAAGCGGCAGCTTTCTGCGAGCCACAACACCCGCCCCGTTATTCTTAAGAGCCTTTGCGTGGGCTGGAGAGCGTCTGCCCATCTTCCTATTTTTTCCGACTTCTCTCTCCCTCTCCCTCTCCCTCTCTCTCCTTCTCCCTCTCTCTCCCTCTCCCTCTCCCTCTCTCTCCCTCTCCCTCTTCCCCTCCTTCACTCCCTCCCTCCCTCCTTCCCTCTTTCTCCTCCCCCTTGTTTTCCTCCTTTCCCACAGGCATCTATCATTCCCTTTGCTTTCTCCACGTCTTTAGGTCCCTTATTTTGGGGCAGAGAGGTGAAGGATCAGCAGGGCTCAGCAGTGTCCCGAGGGTTGCAGGGTGGGTGGCTTTGTGAGGGCCGGTGGCTGTGTGGCAGTCTCTCTCACAGACACTTGAAGCTCACCAGGACTGGAAACTGAGAGACGGCTTTGATTCCGGCGCACAGGCAGGGGCCCGGGAAGGGCGGGTGGGGAGAACCACACTGCCCCTCCTGTATTTCATCTCTCCTCCAACTGTGGCAGGGTGACCGCCAGCAGGTGGCCTTACCAGCCTCCCGGGGCCTGAATTGCCTGTGAAATATGATCAGTTAACTATCAATAGGAATACTCATCTCATAAGGTACGCTCTGTCTGACGGCAAGGAGCCCGAGTCCTTGAGCCTCCCCTGGGCTCTGCGTTCTGAGATGTGATTTTGAAACTGAAAGATAGCCTTGGAGAGAGGGGGTCAGAACCATGGGAACCCCGGGGCCCTGTAAGACGGAGGGTCAGCAGGACAGCTGGCTGCAGCCCAGGTTTCGCAGCTCTCAAAGAAACAAAGGCGATGCAGCCCTGAGCCTAGGGGGCGCTCTCTCTTCCCCTTCCTGCTCTGTGTGTCTGCCTGGTGTTTACACAATCGTCTTCAGAAAGAGTTCACAGATAATGCATATTACGAAAAAATTGTACGCGTTTCAAATTTTTTTGCACCAAAATGATCTTTTAATTCCATGGGTAATTAGAAGTGAATTAAACTAAATTAAAACAACAGCATTTTCCTGGTTCCTTCTTGAGCCTGCTGCTTCAGGGCCGGCTTGCCTCCCATCCCTGTCTCCGTCTCCTCCACAGCATGGGACCAGGAGACGCCTCCCCATTTCGATTCCAAGACACCCCCTGCACCCACTGGGGGTTTTCGTGCCATTCTCACTGAATCAGATTTAACAAGATGATTCTAAGTGGGGCCACTCGGGAGTTGGAACTAAACTGGGAGGTTAGGGAGATCGATCGATTTCTGTTTGTTTTGCCCTTTATGCTCCGAGAAGGTAGTGTGGCCTGCTGTTCGTTTCCGTGTATTTGATTCCAGTGGGCGCAGATGCGAGGGCAGCACGGGTGCTGAGTGAGCTTGGAGGGAGCCCAGAGGTCATGGCTCCCTTTCCAGTTGAGAGGACGCCCCCACCTTTATGTGTCTCTCTCTCTGTGCCTCTTCCGTGGTCCCCAGGACCATGCCACTTCATCAGCCCAGCAGCCTTGCCAAGGAGCTGCTTTGCTTCCATGGGAAGGGACAGATGGACTGTTCGGGCGCTCAGAGCCCAGAGGCGCACGAGTGAGTTGCACCTGCACCTGCCAGGCCCGGTGCCCACACTGCCCACCGTCGAGGCCGGCTGTCCCTCTAGTCTCGTGTGTTAACAACTGGAGATTCAGACAAGGACTTCACGGCTGCAGGACAGAGCTGGCTTCTTTTGGGGACAAGACACTGAAGCTCACCTTGCTCCTTCTGGGAGAAACAGATGCTGAGAAGCTGGGCTGAGCTGGGGCCTGCAGCTGCAGAGGGTGACGCCGGGGCTGCCCTGGGCCTGCGACTCCTGCCCTCTGCTGCCCTGGAAGTCTCACTCGGGGAACTGGGCCTGTGAGGTCCAGGCGGAGGCCTGCAGCCTCTCTGTCCGCTCAGACGCTGAGGGAGGGAGTGCTGGCGAGGCCAGGTCCCTCGTAAGCACTCTGCGTCCATTCTGGCTTCCGGCCCCGGCACAGTGGCCACTCCCTGGCCAGGTGCGGAGCTGATGTGACTTCGGAAGCCGTGGACACCAGTGCCCACGGGAGGAAGTGCAGCCTGTGCAAGCAGATGGTCAGGAGATGTTTTTGCAAAGCTGGGTGGGAGTCCAGTTCTGCCGGAGTCCAGTTTTGTCTGTCGATAACGCTTTGTTTGCTGGTGCCCCTCAAACTTCAGCCTAGGGACCCGGGTGGAGGTCGGCCCGTGGGTTCCTGGGCCTTCTGCAAAGAGGCTGACTCAGGGACGGGGGGTCCGAGAATTCTCTTAAGCCCCCAGACAGTGCTGGTGAGGACTGACTGCAGACCACAGCTCGGGGGCGGGTACTGCATTGATGTGTAGTAGTCTCCATTGTCTGTAGCTTGGGGTTTTGTGGTTGCAGTTACACAGACAACCATGGTCCAGAGACACTACGTGGAAAATTCTAGAAATAATCAAGTTTTACGTAAGTTGTCTATAACTTATACAGCATTGTTATCATTGTTCTGTTCATTGTTAAGCTCCTATTGTGCCTAAATAATGAATTCATCTTTATTGTGGGTATTGGTCAACTTTGGGTTCCTTTAATGAAATACGTGACACAGAACGAGTTTATTTAGCTCACGGTGTTGGGGGGCCACTGACACCAGGACTGCATTGTTTTTTTGGTGAGGGCCCGCCCCCTTGGCTGCATCATTCACAGCGGACCGCAATGGTGGGAGGGCAGGAGATGGTGCTCTCCCCCAGGGAGCAGCGGGTGGAGAGAGCCAGGGCACTCCTCTTGCAAAAATTCCAGGCTGTCACAAGAGCCACATCAGCCCTGTGGAGAACAGGGTCCCCAGTGACCCAAGGACCTCCTAGTGTGCCCCTCCAGTCACAGAGTCCACAGCACCTCCCAATACCGCCACCCCTGGGACCCCGCTGTGAGCACACAGACCCTGGGAAAGCCCTGAGCCATATCCAGTCCATAGTAGGTGTAGGAACAAGTGCAGCATTTACAGAACCTGGGGCCCTCTGCGAGCTCAGGCATCCGCTTGGGATCTTGGGATGCGTCCCCCAGGTCAGGGGGTGGGGAGGCTTCCGAGCTAGCCCAGAAAATTGAGTCTGCAGTAGGAGAGCTTCCACCTGACCCCAACAAGCCTGGACAATCAGACATGGCCGTGGCTTCTCAAGGTCTCAGGTTCTGAGCAAAACAGCGTTTACGAACCATGCCTCGAGGATTTCCACCAGGGCGTCCGTCTGCTGCCCGCTTGTTTGCTGTGGGTAACAGCAGAGGCAGGTCCTGCGCTCTGCCCTCAGGCGGGGATGGTTACATGCGGGAGGCATCAAGCCTTCTGTGATGCCGCATTCGCACAGGGGAAGGGGGCAGGTGTGTGACCTTGCCCAGGTAAGAGCCCGTCTTACAAGTCTCTCCTGATTTAAAATTAGGCCTCTGCAGGGCCAGGCGTGAGGAGCCACCGCCTTCTGTCTCCGTGCTCTGTGCTGCTTTGTCATGAATGTGTTTAGTGTCACCATATGCTCCCCTCCCTGGGAGACGGGCGTTCTGCCACACGTGGAGCGCTCCGAGGCTATTAATTACCCTGTGCGGAATAGCGTCTTCTATGGGAATTCTCCGAGGATTCGAGATGGCCACCAGAACTGAGTGTTGTTGGTTTGCCAGTGGGCTGCCACTTCTTCTGAGGTTTGGTGTGGCGGGGGCTGCGAGTGCCCGGCTCTGCCTCTCCGGGATCTGCAGTGTTTGGGGAAGACATTGTCACTGCTGACACGACTGGAGGCTCTGCGTGGGACGCTCACTGTCTCTGGCATGTACTTTTTTGTAGCCGATTCTAGTAGACTAGTAGGAGACGAGCCCTCTCTGTCTCTGCCTCTGAGCAGGACAGCAGCAGGTGGGCTTGCTCAATCATTTGTTCAGTCATTCATTAGTTCCCACACGAATCCAGCTCATGTCTGATGCAAAGCCGCAGTGCTGGGCACCCCGTGAGGAGCTCTGGTTGAGGGTTGTGTAGGGAAGGAAATGCAGCCATCCTGTGCCAGCTCCTGCTGCTGCTTCTCTGATGCCTGTCAGTCAGTCCTGCGGAGAGTAGCGACCTTTCTCCAGCAAACTCATGCTGGCTAAGCCAACACTCACTGTATCCCACTCCCAGCTCACGCAAGCAGAGGGAACTGAAGAAAGATGTGGCTTTAGGGCGCAAACACAGCACAGCCTACGATGCAGCAGACGTAGACTCAGAACGTAGGACAGAACGGGGACGGGCAACACGCTAATGCCAGCCAAATACCAGGTGCCTGCTGTTCCTGTGAGAATTTACACGAGGGCAGAGGTCAAGCCCCCGGTGATCCGACCTGCATTTTCGGGCATCCGTGGCGTCTAAGTCGTAAACTGCAGGAGAACCAGAGGCAGCTGAGGCTGGTGGGGAGGTGGTGGCTTAGGGCAGGCTGCAGAGGGCAGTAGGCAGAGCCCACTGCATTCCAGAAGCTGGTGTGCACGTGGCTGCTGAGTGGGCAGGTGGGGGAGAGGAACAGGGGAGCGTCTCGCCTGGCTTCTGGCTGACAGCAGACAGGGGCTGCCACCTGCAGAACCAGGTGTGGGCAGGGTGGCACTGCGCTGGGAGAGGAAGCTCTGAGTCTGTGGGCTGGAGGAGAAGGAAGCTGGGGGACCACTGCTGTGGGAAGTGTTGTCTGTAGGCGTCTCCTAACAAGCAGGAGGAAGTACACCCGTTACTGAAAGGTGCACCATCTTCTCCTGGCTGAAAAAGTAGTGCCTGCAGACGCCGTTTACTGAAACGCAGGCGCGCGTCCTCCGGAGTTGGTGATGTGGGGGCAGGTGCATCCTCCAGAGCATCGCCCTTCCTCATGGCTGCCACTGCCCCTAGGTGGCGCTGTTTCCCCTTGCACACTGCCTTAAGCCCAAAAGGACTCACACATCACAGCTCTTGGAGGTGAGTCGGCAGATTGTGCACAAACCTTCATGCGAGTGGGAGTGGGGGTGGGGTGGGAGCCAAAAAGAGATTGTGTTGTGCAGACTGCAACTTAGTTCAGCATTTTCCAAGTCCTGACTCCGGCTTGCTGCCTGCTATCTATGACCTGTCGACACTTGTCCTTGTCCAGGTGCCCCCTGACGAAGGACTGTGGGACCTGGGAGCCACTGAACTCGAAGTCACGGAGAAGCCAGAAGGAGAGGAGGAGTCGGGCATCGGGGCACCCAGGGGGGTCAGGCTTAGAATGGTCTGTGGGGGACACAAAGTCAGTGCAGCCAACTCATTACACCGAGTGCTAGACCTCAGGGAATTCTGAAAGGGGAGGTAGTAGACATGAGGAATGTTGGCCGCAAATAAGGCAGTGGAGATAGAAAGAAGGGAGAGATACTGGGATTCCAGGAGAATCCAGCTGACAGAGAACGTGGCTGTGCAACATGACTGTGCCATCTTGTTTCGCGTCTGTGGGTAGAGAGAAGACAGGAGATGGGTGGAAGTGACTGTCTCCTGGCTGGATGTTTACTCACGGAGAGGTTGCTGGCCCAGAGGGCTCAGAGGAGGGTGGGGGCTGCACAGCTCGGCCAGCAGCACATCTCGCCATCAGTGTCCAGGAAGCAGCCCTGCAGGAGCCAGGCTGCAAGTCAGTGAATATCTGTGGTGCAGGCTGGAGCCAAGGCCGCACCTCACCCACCCGGTCTTTGATGCAGGAGGATGCCCCTGGAGAAACTGGGCTTCCTCTCATATCCGGGCATCAGCAGAGGGGCTGTCCCCTTATCGCAGGCCAGGGGAGAGGAGCTGAGCACTGCGGGTGGAGCCCGCTCTTTGATAGTGGAAGAGACGGGCAGAGACTTTGAGCCCCTTTGTGAGTGGACGCCCAGCGCGCCCAAGGTGCAGCTCCTGCAGTGGCCTCATGGCCGACAGCTTCCCCGGGGCCTCCGTTGCTGCATGGCCAGGCTGAGGCCCATCCTGTCTTAGTCTAGAGGAGGTTCCATCACCTGTTGTCCCGATATCTGTGCTGCATTCAGGCTCCGAGCCCTCTCAGGACTGTCATGCCTGTTGGCTTTGCTTTTTTCGGTTGGGACCTGAACAAGGCACCTCCTTTGTGATGTCTTTCAGAACTGGCAGCCTCACCATACCCTTGTCTTATTTATTTCTTGCAGGGATTCTGTGGGACAGAACTGTGCTCTCCAGGTTATGTGGATGGAGGCACTTCTGTGGTGCCGACTGGCTAGACCTGTATCTAACCCACTCTGGTCCTCCTAGACACACAGCCGATTTCCCAGCCTGCTTTGCAGCATTGTTCCCTGTGTCCCACAGACAGCACAGGTGAGCACCGGAGAGAGGGCTGTAGGGAGACCTTTGCAACAAGGCTTCTGGGAGAGGTGGGGTGAACAGCATGGGGAGCTTCGAAGCACGGTCCCCACAGACCAGGAGCCCATCAGGGACACGAGGCAGCCTGGCCAAGAGACAGCCTCCAGGACCAGGGATGCTCCTGGAAGTCCTGTGGGATTGCTGGGAAGGGACCAGGGTCTCGTGGTATGAGAGGTGTGGGGTCAGAGCAATGCAAGTTTCCAGAGACACGTATCCTTGCTAGGGGTCAAGGGTGCAGACACAGACCTGGGTCAGGGCACCCGGAGCCTTTGAGCCATAACCTAGCCCCCTCCTGCCACCCCCCTCACCACACAGTGGAGGGTTAGCAGCACCAAGGGTCTGGCCCCACCACAGCACTGACTGCGACCTTTCCAGACCACACTAGGGGTTCCAGTCCCAGAATCCTCTGACATGCAACCCACCCTGCATCTAAGTGAGACTGCACCAGAGGGGCTCAGGCAAGAGCGAGGGAGCCCTCAGTGTGGGGGTGGCAGGGAGGTCATGTGCAGGGAGAGGGTGGAGCTGGGACACATGGTCTGTGTGTGTGTGTGTGTGTGTGTGTGTGCAGACTCACACACGTGCAGGGAGGGGGTGGAGCTGGGACATGTGGTCTGAGTGTGCACACTCACCCACATGCAGGGAGAGGGTGAAGCTGGGACACGTGGTCTGGTGTGCACACTCACCCATGTTCAGGGGGAGGGTGGAGCTGGGACATGTGGTCTGGTGTGAACACTCACCCATATGCAGGGAGAGGGTGGAACTGGGGCACGTGGTCTGGTGTGCACACTCACCCATGTGCAGGGAGAGGGTGGAGCTGGGACACGTGGTCTGGTGTGCACACTCATCCATGTGCAGGGAGAGGGTGGAGTTGGGACACATGCTCTGGTGTGCACACTCACCCATGTGCAGGGAGATGGTGGAGTTGGGACACGTGGTCTGGTGTGCACACTCACCCATGTGCAGGGAGATGGTGGAGCTGGGACACGTGGTCTGGTGTGCACACTCACCCATGTGCAGGGAGAGGGTGGAGCTGGGACACGTGGTCTGGTGTGCACACACTCTGGAGTTGTCTGCAGCACAAATGGATCAGGGTCCTGAGTGGGTTTCCTTGTGCTTGCTTAATGCAGCACAGACCAGAGGTGACTGTGGATTCTATGGGTGCTGTGATCCTCTCTGGTATTAGCTCAGGGCTTGCCAGCAGGAGCAGGAGCTTGCTTGTTCACAGAGGGACCCGTGTCTTTTCTTTCTGGGCCCCACAGTGTAGGGACAGGTGTGTCCCAGCAGGGTCTGCACACAGGCTGACCGGCTTGCAGTACTGTGCCATGGCCTCTGTTGCCAGCCATTTCTCATCAGGAACTTAAGTCCTTGGGTCACACCCTGTTCTTGCCTCCTGAGCGCAGGGCAGAGTAAACCTGTCCTGTGTCTATCACAGTTGTCCAAGTCCTTACAGTTGTCACGGGGGTCCAAGCAGCTTCTCCCCAGGGCCAGTCAGCTGCTTCTCAGGCAGTGTTTGTCAGTGTGTTCAGAGCCAGCCACAGGGTGGGCGTCCCCTTGGGTGTATCCAGGTACCTGTTGACTGTTATTTCTGGACTCTTGCCCTGACCTCTGTCCTCAGAGGTGGCTGCCCTGGGCGGTCACTGACCTCCCTGCATCCCACCTCAGTGGGATGAAGGGGCAGGGGGTGGAGGGAGTGTCAGACCCAGAGGAGTGGTGCCTGGAGCCAGAGCCCTCAGTGCCTGTCACACACTGCAGAACTGCCTGACTACACCCCACAGACAGGTGGCTCCAGTAACCATGCCAACTGATGTCAGTTCTCAATCCTTGCATACAATTACACGTGGGGGGTGAGCCCTGCACGTGGGGGTGGGGCCTGCACATGGGGGGGTGGAGTCTGCACATGGGGAGTGGGACCTGCATGTGCAGGGTGGTGCCTGCATGATGGGGGTGTGGCCTGGATGTAGGGGGTGGGGCCTGCACGTGGGGGTGGGGCCTGCACATGGGGGGGTGGAGTCTGCACATGGGGAGTGGGACCTGCATGTGCAGGTTGGGGCCTGCATGTGGGGGACAGGGTCTATATGTGGAAGTTGGGGCCTCCGTATAAAAGTTGGGGCCTGTACATGGTGGGGTCTGCACATGGTGGGTGGGGCCTGCACGTGGGGGATGGGTACTACACATGGGGGGTTGGGGCCTGCATGTGGGGGGTGGAATCTGCACAATGTGGGTAAGGCCTGCACATAGGGGGTGGGGCCTGCATGTTGTGGACAAGGTCTCTGTGGAGGTTGGGGGCCTCTATATAGATGGGGCCTGCACACAGTGGGTGGCGTCTGCACATGGGGATTTGTTCTGCACATGGGGGGGTGGGGTCTGCACATGAGGAGTGGGACCTGCATGTTGGGGGTGGGGCCTGCATGTTG
This sequence comes from Sylvilagus floridanus, assembly GCA_949820135.1. NCBI lineage: Eukaryota > Metazoa > Chordata > Mammalia > Lagomorpha > Leporidae > Sylvilagus > Sylvilagus floridanus. Next base: position 4,339,795 of record OX463241.1, on the reverse strand, counting down.
TGGACAAGGTCTCTGTGGAGGTTGGGGGCCTCTATATAGATGGGGCCTGCACACAGTGGGTGGCGTCTGCACATGGGGATTTGTTCTGCACATGGGGGTGGGGTCTGCACATGGACTGGGGGAGGGGGGCAGCTGTCTGCATTGAGAACAGGTGAGGTCTGTGAGGAGCAAGTGGGGCTCCTGTGGGGCTGAGTCACCTTTCTGCCCCATGACCTGGGAACTTTTGGGTTCTGAGTGCCCTGTTGCCAGGGTGGTGCCCACACCAGGACAAACGGGAGCGCAGGCCCCTCCTGCTCCATGCAGACAGTGGTCAGTGGCACCGCCCTGCTTGTGCAGGTGGGTGACAAGCAGGGACAGAGGGCTGGCCTCCAGGGACCAGCACCTGTGTCTTGTCCCTTTCTGGTGCCTGCAGCAGCTCCCTGTGCCGGTTGCGGGTCGGGGAGGAGGGGGCTGTGCCAGCTTCCTGGTCCCCTGGACTCCGGAAAGCAGAGCCCTCCCTGGCCAGCATCACGACCCGCTGCGCCCACTGACGCAATGGCTCGGGCACAGGCCCAGCTCTGCCTGGCACTCCGCCTGGGCACTTGAGCCAGCATGCAGGAGCCAGGAGGCCTCTTCCAGTCAGCCCAGGGCTTCCTCTCCGTGTGCAGAGCAAACTGGGGGAGCTGGTGCCAAGCTGCCCTCCCCACTCTGCCCGAGCGCCTGGGTTCTGTGTGGGGATGAAGGTGGCCCCGAGTGGCCCCGACACTGGTGGCTTTCCCCCCGGGCGAGGGCTGCAGAGGGGCTCTCGTGAAGCTACAGCTTCGCCCCGTGTGTGTCTGCAGAGGGTGGCCAGGAGCCTGGTCCTGAAGTCTTTCCAGAGCCTGCCCTCCTCCCAGCCCGGCTCGGAGCGCACAGGCCCGAGCATATGTTCCGCCCTGATCTGCGTGTGCTCACTTTCCTGCAGCCATTATCTCACCTCATTAGGACTTGGAAGGGGAAGCGGAGCTGAGGGTGGTGGCAGCGGGCCTTTTCCTGAGCCCTGCAGCGAATTGTCCCGCACGGTAAATGAAACAGTTGCAGGGGCCGGCCAGGAGCCTGCGGTGGGCGGGCATCTCCGGGCCCAGGCCCAGGGTGTGCCCAGCCAGCATCGAGGGGTCTGGCTGCAGCCAAGTCACGTGGCCCAGGCCAGGAGCATCCCAGGCCAGGCAGCTCTGCGATTGATGATCTTGCCTGAGCTCGAGGCCTGCAAGGCCCTGTGGGTCCCCACACACCTGCTGTTCCCAGCAGAAAAGCCGGCGAAGTCTCCTCTTCCTTCTCTGAGAGGGGAAAGGCTCAACTTGACCCTTTAGAGGGTGTGGGCAGAGAACTGTCATTCTTACACAAAGAAAACCCCAAAGTCAGGGCTGATGGAGACATGGACAATGCGGCGTGATGATGGGGGATGGAGTCCAGCTCACCTGGGGCCCTGTTAGTCAGACTTTGCCTTGTATAGAAACCAACCAGATCGGTGAGACACAAACACAGAAATGGCCCAGGCCTCACGGGAGCCCTGGCAGCCCTGCCCCGATCCACCCTCAAGCGTGTGTGTGTGTGTGTGTGTGTGTGTGTGTGACCCCCGCCCCTGCCCCTCTGACACCTGTCCCTCCCTGCTTCCTGAAGCTGGCCCTGCCCTTCCTCAGCAGATCTGGCTTCCCGGCTCTGTGTCCCCATCTGAAGGGATGATGGCTGCCCCAGGTGGGCTTGGTTATGTTGTTGAGGTTTTGTGGCAGTCAGCTGGGGCAACAGCAGCTTGTTTGGGGACCCAGTGCCGTGCACAAGTAGAGCAAGCTCCGGCGTGGGTGACTGCCCTTGAGCCTTTGTGCTGCAGGGTGTGGGCCTGCTCTGGGCCTGCCGCAGGCACCCAATGATGCCAAAATCTGGGTTTGGAGCAAACCAGGAGCCCTCACAGGCACCTTCACGGGGCGGGACTTGAGCCAAGACCAGGCTCACTGCAGAGGCCGTGGGGCTGTTAGGGGTCGGGTGGCTGTCCTTGTCCCACCGGAATGGAAGCGGTCGTTGCTGCATTTGCTGGCCTGCCTGACGCCCCCGAGGAGAGCAGAGGGAAGACTCTGGGCTGTAGGCGTGCACGGCAGATGCCTGGGGACCCTGTGGCCGGAGGCAAGGTCTGGCCTGTGGTGGCGCTGTGGCAGGACCCGGGCTCAGCGTGGGAGAACTTTGTTTTGTGAACAGATTTCCACTCCACGGGAGTTGTTGGGGCCTCCTTTTACCCTAAAGTCTCTGGAAAATGTGTCTCAGGTGTCTGTGTTTCATTAGCTGTCAATCAAGCAGTTTACGATGCCGTTTGCTTTAAGGTGACTTGGCAGAAGCTGTCAGGCCCCAGAACATACGGTGGGGAATGGGACGAGATTAGAACGTAGAATCAGGCCTGGGCATGACGGAAAGGACACGTTGTCAGCCTCTGCCCAAGACTTCATCCACTCGTTACCAGCTCAGACCTGGGCTCACCCAGCTGCTCTCTAAAGGGGATGTTAGCCCTGGTGTCCCCGCTCAGCGGCAGGCCTGCTGGGCTCTTGACGACTCGGGGAGTACGCGGGAAAGAGGAGGGTGGAGGAGGGAGAGGGCGGCCCCTGCACCATCTGTGAGCTGCAGCCCCTCACGGATGAGTGCACAGGGTGTGTGGGAGGCAGGGAGGCCGTGGGAAGCAGTGCATCACGTTCGCCAAGGCTGCCGCTCCCAGCCTCAGGATCACCCAGCCTCTTCTTGGAAAGGATTCTGGGAGAGGGAACGGGGCAGAGCAGGGGCCCCAGCTTAGGGACCGGACAGGGCAGTAGGCTGCACAGTGTAGGCAGCCAGCTCCTGTGCCCGCCAGGCTCCAGGGGCTGAGGCAGAGCTGGGCTTGGGGCTGCATGGAAACTTGCTGGTGAGTGAGCTGGGGGACCCACTTGCCAGGCCTGGCTGTCTCTGGGCTGGTCGCAGTAACTCTGACCCCCTTGGCTGGCCCTGCCTCCTTGGTAATTGGATGGGGAGCTGGGCTGTAGCTGAGTCTGGGGGACAGCAGCTTCAGGAGATGCATCTTCCAGGACTTGGAGGGGAGAGAAGCTGGGCTCCGGGGATGACGCCGCCCCTTCAGTGTCGTTTGCAGCTGTGCAGGGACAGGTGCATGGCAGAGGGAGCCCCCTCCTTGCCACGGCCATCATTCCTGCAGTGCTGCTTGGGGGTGCTTCCAGACCCCTCCCCTCTCAGCTGCCTCTGGCACGGTCCTCACATGTTTGCAGGGCAGGGTCCGCCGGGTCAGAGGTCGCCTGGCATCTCAAGCAGCTGAAAAGATGGCTTCTCACGGGCTGTGTGACCTTGGCCTCGCTAACCCTTAGGCTTTCATGGCTTGACCCAAAGTGTCTGCCCCTGGGGAGGTGGTTGCTTGCAGCTGGGGAGGGCGCAGGGGTCGCTGGGGAACAGACAGGCTGCACGTTCGGGGCTGGCCGTCAGTGAGGGTCGTGAAGAGGACAGGGCTCACCCCGGGGACTTCACTTGTGAATCCGGAAGGGACACTGGTCAGTGTTGCTGGAAGAGAACTGGCCCACCTGCCTGAGCCGAATCCAGCAGGCCTAGTCCCTGAGACCCACGTTAGGGCAGACAGGTGAGCACGTGCTGGCCAGCTCCCCGGCAGCACTGGCCACCCTCAGCATCCTGGTGCTGACCCGGGCTCCGACGTGTCTGCTGGACCTAAACTCACAGGCTGAGTTGCTTCCGGCTGGGTGTCCGGCTCTTCTTTCTCCTGTGTTTCAGGCACGATGATCAGGGATTTGCAAGTGGTGGATGGGTCTGATCTTTCTCTTGGGGCGTCGGAGGGGGACGCTCTGTGACTGAGCACAGAGACACTCAATCAGGTCTCAATGTTTGTGCAAAGTGAAGGGAACCCGAAATCTTCTCCAGAGATTGACATCAGTGAGGATGATAAGTACGCCACAGATTTCCAACAGTCGGTCTTTCTACACTGACACATGTTTGGGAAAACAGTAGCATCTTAGAGGTGGGTCAGGTACCTTGAATTTCTGGAGCCTTGTTCTAAAATAGGCTAAGACGCCAGTTAGAAGGCAGGTTGTGGTGTCAGAGTGGCGGCTTCTCGGCCTCACCCCGGTTTCATTTTTGGAAGGGCTGCAGAGATGTTCTGGTTTCTCTCTGTGACAGGTCACTCATGGCCGTCCCTTTGAAGAGGGGCCCCAGGCTTTCCCCAGACCAAAGGTCAAGGCTATGATGGAAGCGTTGGGTGACTACCTCCACCTGTAGCCTTTCCCATGTGGAATTTGGCAAGAGGGGGAAGGGTGGGTAAAGTCACTTCCTTAAAGCACACCTGTGTGGGAGGGCGCACATGTGTGCATATATGTGCTGGGAGCTGTGGAGCAGTGCGCTTCCCGACTGCACGCGGCCCGGCACCGGCCCCTCTCAGCGAGGCTGTGTTAAGTGTGGCGTTGGCTGTTCCTTCACGCAGGGCCCTGACGCCTGGGCAGGCTGAGCATCACAGCTGCTCTCTGTTCTGGCCACGTGGTTCTTAGCTTTCTCAATACCAAGGCTCCCCAAATTGCTTCTCTCCATTACTGTGTTCTGGAAGCTTCCATTTGCCAAACTGGTTTGTGAGAGGTTGTGTTTGCTGTGCCTTCAGATTCCTTGTTACCTCACTGGCTTGGTGTTTTAGTCTTAAATAACAACAAGAAGAAAGCAAGTTAGCTGTGTGTCTTTATCATACTTGGGCGTGTGGTTTCCGCTGGGCCTTCTGAAGCCATGGAAGAGGCCTGATGGGCTTGCTGGTTTCCATGGCAGAGCTCAGACTGCCAGCAGCTGTCGTCCTAGGTGGGCTCTTCTCGTGACGGCCGCTGCGGGATTCCCAGGGCCACGTTGGCCTTGCATAGACACTTGAGTCTTGGAGCTCTGAGATGTTGCCGGCCGCACTCTCACCTACTCAACCGCGTGGCCTTCCAAGTCCTCTCTGTTTTCCCTAAACCTGGGCTGCAGGGACAGTGACCTCAGCCAGGTGGTGGCTCAGGCATTGCCCACCCCCATGCCCTCACAGAAACATCATTTGAACAACCGCCCATGCTCAGAACACCATCACGAGAGCTCAGGAGTAAGGAGAGAGATAGTACAGCAGCCAGAGGGACGCACAGCAAGAAAGAGGCATTGAGCAGCGCGGGAAGGCCAGTTTCATCTCCCTTCATCCTTGCCCTGCACCGTCCACCATGGAAGGACCGTAATGTGAGCACCTGACTTAGCCACAGACCCCAGCTCCTGGCCTGCCCCAGTGAACCTGGCGCTTGGCCACCCTGGCAGACCCTGGCTTCAGCCGCCTCCGGCACCAAACAAGTCTTAGTAAATGTAAGAAGGTTGAAATCCCATGAAGTATCTTCCAGCTGCAGCGGCATGGAGCTAAAGTCAATGGCAGAAGAAAACTGGACAACTCACACACATGTGGAGATTAAAATACTTCTGAGTGGTCAGTGGATTGAAGAAGAATTCAAAAAAGATCTTGGGACAAAAGCAAATGGAAGCACAGCACACCGAAACTCACGTGGTGGAGCGAAAGCAGTCCTAGGAGCGGAGTTTACAGCCGCAACTCGTGCCCTAAGGGAAACGGATCTCAAGTAAACAACTTAATTTTTACGTCAAAGAGTTATGAAAGGACCAACAAACTCAGCTCAAAGTTAGAAGAACAGGGAAACGATAAATATCAGAGCTGAAGTAAATGAACTGGAGACTACAAAAACAATGGAAAAGGTTAACACAACTAAGAGTCATGAAATGGACAGAGTACAGTTAGATAAAAACAGAAGATTAGAATTAAGAAAAGTATAAATGAAAGAGGAGACATTACAATGGACATGGTAGAAATAGGATCATAAGAGACAACTATAAATAGTTGTACACCAGCAAATTGAATAACCTCAAAGACATAAAGTCCTGAAAACATGATAGTTACCAGTGCTGAATTATGAAGAGGTGAAAAGCTGCACAGACTGATAACAAGTGAGGATAGTGACTCATAATAGTAATAATAAGAAATGTTTCCAACAAGGAAAAGCCCAGAACCAGATGGCTTCACTGATAAATTCCACTCAACACTGAAAGAATTAAGCCAATCCTTCTCAAACTTTTCTAAAAACATGATGAGGACAGGACACTTCCAAACTTCTTTACAAGGTCTGCATCACTCTGACACCAAAGCTAGATCAGGATGTTCCAAGAAAACAAAATTATAGGCAAATATCCCTGATGAACATGGCTGCCAAAAAAGCCCAAGAAAATACTAGCAAGCTGGATTCAACTGCACATTAGTTGGCTCATATGTCAGGGTCGAGTGGTTGTTTTCCCTAGGATGCAAAGATAATTCAGCATTGCAAATCAGTCAGTGGGCTACCCCACAGTAAAGAATGAAAGAGAAAACAACGTGATCATCTAAATAAAGGCAGAAAAAAGCATTCGACCGAATGTAACCATCCTTTGTGAAGCAAACAAAGAAAATGTTAGGTATACAAAGCCCTACCAGGAGCAAAGGCCATCCTTGTAGCTGGTAAGCACTAAACGATGAAAACCTAAAAACTTTTCCTGTAGGGTCAGAAATGAAACACTTCTATCCATGATGGTGCTGGGAACCAGCCAGAGCAATTAGGCATGACAAGTAGCTAGAAAGCATCTCAGCCAGACAGGCATCAGAATTGTCTGTGTCTGGTCTTCTGTGTAGAACATCCTACAAATCCACCAAGAAGACCTGTTAGAATAATCAATGAATTTAGTGAAGTTGTGGGATGCAAAATCAACACGCAAACTCCCGTTGTGATTCTATACATTAAAGTATAGAAAAATAAATTAAGAAAATTCCCATTTACCCAGCAACAACAAAAACATAAATATTTAGGAATACATATAACAAATGAGGTGAAAGATTTATACACTGAAAACTCTAACATATTGATGAAAGAAATGGAGAAATATACGAGTAAACAGAAAGACGTCCTATGTTCATGGATTGGAGGAATTAGGAATGTTCAAGTGTCCATACTGCCCTATGCAATCTTTATCAAGAGACCCATCAGCTGGTGGAACTGTGGCTCACTTGGTTAATCCTCTGCCTGAGGCACTGGCATCCCATATGGGCACCGAGTTCTAGTCCTAGTTGCTCCTCTTCCAGTCCAGCCCTCTGCTGTGGCCCAGAAAGGCAGTGGAGGATGGCCCAAGTGCTTGGGCTCCTGTACCCGCATGGGAGACCAGGAGGAAGCACCTGGCTCCTGGTTTCGGATCGGCATAGCTCTGGCCGTAGTGGCCATTTCAGGAATGAACCAACAGAAGGAAGAGCTTTCTCTCTCTCTCTCTCACTGTCTAACTCTGTCAAAAAAAAAAAAAAAGAGTCCCATGGCAGCTTTCACAGATATAATGAAAACAATCCTAAAACTTATGTGTATCCACAGAGATCCTGAATAACCAAGGAAATCGTGAACAAGAAGAGCAGAGCTGGAGGTACTGCGCTGCTGGATTTCAAACTACATGACACAGGTATAGTAGTCAAGGCCATGTGGTTCGGCATGAAAGCAGGCAAGACCAGTGGGGCAGAAGAATGAAATTAGACCCTTTTGTCTCAGAGTTTACAAAAATCAGATCAATAGATTAAGGACTTGAAGGGCAGATCTAAAAGTATAGAAGCCCTAGAAGAAAACAAAAGGAAAACACTCCTTGACGTTGCTTGGCTGCGAGTTATTGACTGTGATCTCAAAAGCACAAGCAGCAAAAGCAAAAACTGACAGATTGGTTTTGTGTTAAAGTAAAAAACTCATGTTCAACGAAGGACACAGAAAAGTGAACAGGGCCAGTGCTGTGGCAGAGTGGGTAAAGCCACCACTTGCAGTGCTGGCATCCCATATGGATGCCAGTTCAAGTCCCAGCTGCTCCACCTCTGATCCAGTTCTCTGCTGTAGCCTGGGAAAGCAGGGAAGATAGCCCAAGTCCTTGGGCCCCTGCACCCACGTGGGAGACCCAGAAGAAGCTCCTGGCTCTTGGCTTCGGATCGGCACAGCTCCAGTCGTTGTGGCCATTTGGAGGGTGAACCAGCAGATGGAAGACCTCTCTCTACCTCTGCCTCTCTGTAACTCTACCTTCCAAATAAATAAATCTTTAAAAAATTATAACTGTCTTTGTTTAAAAAAATACAGTCTAGGGAATGGGAGGAAGTATTTGCAAATGATGCATCTGATGAGGGATTAATATCCAAAATGTATATAAAAAAACTCAAGCTCTTAACAGCAAGAACATCCAATCATCTGATTAGAAAGTGAGCAGAGGACCTGAATAGACTTCTGGAAAAAGGTTACATACACAGGGTTAACCGGTGTCTGAAAAAATGTTCAGTGTGTCACTCATCATCCAAGAAATCAACACTGAAACTGCCGAGAGAGAACACTTCCATTTGTTAGAATGGCTGTCATTAAAAAGATGGTGGGGCCAGTGCTGCGGCTCACTAGGCTAATCCTCCACCCGCAGTGCCGGCACTCTGGGTTCTAGTTCTGATCGGGGCGCCGGATTTTGTCCCGGATGCTCCTCTTCCAGTCCAGCTCTCTGCTGTGGCCCGGGAGGGCAGTGGAAGATGGCCCAAATCCTTAGGCCCTGCACCCCACGGGAGACCAGGAGGAAGCACCTGGCTCCTGGCTTCGGATTGGCGCAGCGCACTGGCCACAACATGCCGTCTGTAGTGGCCACTTGGTGGGTGAACCAATGGAAAAAGGAAGACCTTTCTCACTGTCTCTCTCTCTCACTGTCTAACTCTGCCTGTCAAAAAAATAAAAATAAAAATAAAAAGATGGTGGGTAACCTGTTCTGGCGAGTATGTGCCTGCCTATTCCCCCATGCACACTGAGTGGGAGCGTGAATTAGTACAGCCACTATGGAGCGCCGTGGAGGTTTGTCAGGAAATTAACAAAGAACTAGCATAGGGTGCAGCAGTCCACTTCTAGATGTGTATCTGAAAGAAGGAGCAGTGTATTCAAGAGGTATCTCCATGACCTTGTTCATATCCTCAATAGCTAGAAATGAAATCAAATTAATTATCCCTGCATGTTTACACGGACAAAGAGAATGTGATGTGTGTGTGTGTGTGTGTGTGTGTGTGTGTGTGTAACGCCACATGTGTATCCCATTTAGAACAAACTACTCTTCAACCAAAAACAGATGACATCCCTGCCATTTCTGAGTGCACAGATGAACCCTGGGGACATTATGCTGAGCGAGGTCAGCCAGGCACAGAGGGACAGATGCCACCCGACTCACTCCTCCCCGGTCTCTGGAAGAGCCTGGGTCATGGAAACGGAGGTGTAACAGTCCCTGCGATGGCCTGGCGGTCAGGGGAAACAAGGACGTGGCACAAAGGGGGACACATCTCGGCGGTGACGACTAAGTTCTGGCTGTCCAGCGTGCTGCATGGCGACTGTCATTAATAAGAGTGTGTTGCACAGTGGAAATTTACTCAGCTTAAGTATTCTCGCTCCCACCCACAAATGCGGCAGCCGTGCGAGGTGATGGATATGTTAATTAGCTTCATAGTGGTAATTATTTCACAGTGTGTCTGTATATTAGAAATGGCATGTTGTACACTTTAAATATAAACAATTTTTGTCAATTTTACCTCAAAAAGCTTATCGGGCGCCGGGGCCCAATAGGCTAATCCTCCGCCTGCAGTGCCGGCACACCAGGTTCTAGTCCCGGTCGGGGCACCGGATTCTGTCCCGGTCACTCCTCTTCCAGTCCAGCTCTCTGCTGTGGCCTGGGAAGGCAGTGGAGGATGGCCCAAGTGCTTGGGCCCTGTGCCCACACGGGAGACCAGGAGGAGCACCTGGCTCCTGGCATTGGATCAGTGTGGTGTACCGGCCGCTGTGGCACTGAGGGGTGAACCAACGGTAAAGGAAGACCTTTCTCTCTGTCTCTCTCTCACACTGTCCACTCTACCTGTAAAAAAAAAAAAAAAAAAAAACCTTATGGGAGACAGAGAAACCATACAGGATGGTTGGCCCGGTGCCAGCGATGCTGTTACTGGGTCGTGGGGTTTTTGTGGGATCTTGGGTTTTCAATGTTTCTTGAGGTTCTTTGTGTGGACACGCTGAGGCCTTCAGAGGTCGTTTTCTTTGTAGTTATTTTTGTCAGGTTGGAGATCCCGGGGATCTTAGCCTTAAAGTTGTTTGGGAAGTTTTGCACTGAGAATTGCAAACAAAGGACAACTTCTCTCACGCGAGTTGATGGCCTGATGTTTCTTGTGCTGTCTTCACGGGTGTTGGCCCCATTGGTGTTCATGAAAAAGTTCGGGAGCCCAGGCTGGTGCAGCCAAATGGGTACCACTTCCTGTTTCAGTGTCGTCAGAGACACGGCTGCAGTAGCTTCTCACTCATGCTACACACGCGCTCCCACCTTAACTCCAGTATTCCAGGAAAAGCCGCTTCTGTTAAAGGTGACATTGCTTTCTCTCTTGGAACATGCACTTGGCAAGGAATTCATTAGCTAGACAGGTGTTAATGTCACTGTCAAATTGCAGTGCCTCATTTTTTTTTGTTTCTGCTTATGGGAATAACACAGGCTATTAGATGTTAATAAGCAGAACTAACCTTTGGTGACCTTTTCTAGGTTTAGGAGATCAGAGAGAAACAGCAGCCAGGCTTTCAAGGGTAGCACACCCGAGATGAGATGATGGTTGAAAACTCTTCATCAAGAGTAAACAGTCAGGCCGGCGCCGTGGCTCAACAGGCTAATCCTCCGCCTTGCGGCGCCGGCACACCAGGTTCTAGTCCTGGTCGGGGAGCCGGATTCTGTCCCGGTTGCCCCTCTTCCAGGCCAGCCCTCTGCTGTGGCCCGGGAGTGCAGTGGAGGATGGCCCAGGTGCTTGGGCCCTGCACCCCATGGGGAGACCAGGAAAAGCACCTGGCTCCTGCCATCGGACGAACGCGGTGCGCCGGCCGCAGCGCGCCATCTGCGGCGGCCATTGGAGGGTGAACCAACGGCAAAGGAAGACCTTTCTCTCTGTCTCTCTCTCTCACTGTCCACTCTGCCTGTCAAAAAAAAAAAAAAAAAAAGAGTAAACAGTCAACGCCAGAGGCAATGGGAGGCACTAGAAGTGTGCATGGAAGGGTGGGGAGGGAGAAAGGTAAGAGGGCTGCATTGGCAAGAAAGCCGGAGGAACTGACGCACAGACGAAGGTGACGCGTGGAGGCCGAAACCGGGGCGCCCGAGGGATACACGTAGATGCCGCCCATCAGCAGGACCTGGTTAGGTGCTGCCCATCAGCAGGACTTCCTTATGTTGGTGAAACAAAACAGAACCAGAAACTCAAAGATGTCTCTAAGGTTGAGACAAACCAGAAATGCCAGCTGCTATGGGGCAGATGAGAGAATATGGCTAGGGGAGAAATATCCCTGAGGTTAAATGGCAGTGTGACACTGGTGGGGAGCGAGAGCTGGAAGGAAGCTTCTGGGTCATTCCTACTGCTCGTCCTGGAGATGAAGAGGTGCAGCAGCACCGGGTTCATTGAGGGGCCCAGCGAGTGACACTGCCGGCTCCACGCTCTCGGTTTCACACGGAGGTGCCTGGGCCGTACTCCAGAGCCATGAAGGAAAGAGCAGGGGTCGTCAGTGTCTGGGGCACCCACGGAGCAGGCCAAGCTGGACGTCAAAGTTGCACCCGAAAGATGCAGACCAACAGTGTGAGGGTGAAGCAGGGCCCAGGAATTGCTCCTTTACAAGCAGATGTGTGAGGATGGAAGATGCATGCAAAGGACGCTGGGAAAGACCATTATCCAAAAACCCCAGCGGGAGCATTGTGCAGCAGTGGGCTCTGAGGTGTGGTGGGGGTCCTTGGGGAGCTGAGGGTGGAGGTGGAGCTCAGGGTTTGGGGGCACAGGTTCTGGGGCTGATGATGAGGGTGCTATACCTAGAGGGTGTTGCCTTCCCAGTGTGTGACTGGGGTGGCTGGGGTGCTATAGTGTTGGCTCAGGTGAGTCAGCTGTGGCATTGAGCTAGGGGGCCTTGGGGACTCCCACTGAACCCTCAAGGAGCACCAGGGTGTGGGTTAGTTCAGTGAGCTTGCTGATTTGAGCGTTTGAGGGTCTCTCAGGAATGAGGGGGAGGGGCGATTGTCAATCAGAGACAGCAGCTGCCAGGGTTTGCCCTGCCTTCACCCGTGTGCCCTGTCCCGAGAGCTGAGGCTAGGTGGAGCCTCCAGGTCTGTGGAGCAGTTCTCTGCCAGCTGCTGCGGGTGGGCGTCTCTTGTCAGGAGGGTGCTGCTGGAACTGGCTTCCAGGTGCCCAGCCCTGCTGGAGGCAGAGGGCCCTGGGGACGCACGGGGCTGGTGGGAGGCAGACGACTGACTTGGGAGATGACTTGAGAGGCAGCGCGCCTGGTGTTTAAGCACATGCAGATGAGACTTTGACACCTGCTTGTTCTGTGATCTTGGACAAGTGTTCATTTTGTGCTCTCGTCTTCTTCATCCGTGAAATGGGCGTGATGGAAATGAGAGGAGGACATTACAAGACAGGAAAACTTGACATTTAGAAGGTGAGGGTGTTACAAACAGCATGGAAAGGGGGGTGCAGGTAGGAACTTGCTGGGGTTCATGCAGCGAGGAAGCAGCAGCTGGAGCCCTGGGACTCACAGGCTGTTGATGTGGATTCATCTGAGAGGAGGAGCGTGGTGGGGACAAGAGGCGTGGAGTCACCACACAGACCCCCAGAGTCGGGTGAAAGCAGGCCAGAGGCGAGCAGCCCGCAGACTCATTTATTTCTGTTGGTGCAGCAGCTTAAATAGTCAAGGTAGCCAATCCGCTCAAGGGGTGGTTTATGCTCTAACCAATCACAGCCTGTTGCCAGGCAGGCTCCTTTGCCAGGTGGGTTCCGAAGCCATTCCTGAGTAACTGCCCCTCGCTTGCCAATGGCCATCTTGGCATGGCCTTTTCATTCCACCATAACAGGCCATGGTGTTTTGAGAGGACATGGTGGTTCCAGCTCTCCCCGGGTTCCGCATTGCTGGGTGTGCCATGCTACCCAAGTGCGTCTCTTTAAGGAGGTGTCGACACAATGACAAAACACTACAAGCAGGGACTTGCAGGAAGTGGCTCTCATATGCCCCTGGCAGCTCCCTGGCTCTGCCACAGACAGGAAGTCAGGGCAGAAGACCCTCAGCATTCTTCTTGACTCCGAGGACAGACAAGGGCGGGGGTGGGTGTCAGAATCCAGGGATGTGGGGCTCTCAGCAAAAGCACCAGCCCACACCTGGGCCCTGTCTACACCAGGAGGCTTCCCAGGTATGAGCTGTTGTGTGGACAACTCTGACGCCTCACCTTGCTCTGGCTGCTTCCTTCCCATAAAGAGCTGCCCCTTAGCCAGCTCGAGCAGAGCAGCCCGGGGCCAGCAGCCTGTGCACAGAGCAGGTGCCAGGCCCTGGGCTGCCTGTTGTCTGTGTCCAGGGACACCCTGGGCGTGGTGCCTCGTTACCTCGTTACCTGGGCAGTGAGCTCCATGCATGGGTTTTCTATCAACAGCTTCTCCTATGCATGGATTTCAGGTTCTTTTTTTTCTTTCCATGAGACTTCTCTTTATCCGGTTTCAGTGAGTATGTTGAAGCCGTTCGTGGAGTCCCAAGCCAGTAGATGGAGGAACAGAGAGCCCGGACAGTGCAAGTGTCTTGCGTCCTCACGCTCCAGTTAGAAGCAGACTGTGCCGGCCAGCATGGAAGCCAGGCCCTGCTTCTCATCCCCAGGAGGGAGCTTCCACCAGGCAGATGGAGCCACGGTTCCACCTGTTACGGGAAAAGCACGTCTGGGCCTCAGGTCCTTCAAGACGGAAACCATAGTGACGGGCAAATGTATGTTCCCATTGCTTCCGTAACTTTATTTATTTTCATTTTATTTGAAAGGCAGAGAGAGAGAAAGAGAGAGAGAGATCTTCATCTTTTGGTTCACTCCCCAAATGTCTGCAACCTCCAGGGCTGGGCTAGGCTGCAGCCAGGAGCCCAGAACTCCACCCAGGTCTCCCATGTGGGTAGCAAGGACCCAAGTACATGTGCAGGAAGCTGATGGGAACTGGAGGCAAAACATCCCAGGAGCTCAGATTAGGGACGCAGGCATCCCACGCGGGGACTCAGCCCCCCATGCCAAAGGCCCACCAGCAGCGTCCCGTGTTCACCTGTGTTTGTATGTGTGTTGGCAGGCGCCAGCCCTGGACTACTTGAAGAGCAGAGCTGTGGGCATGGTGCCGCACTCGGTGATATGCAGACGGGTTTCCGCCCTGGCTGCTGCCGCCGGCTGTGAGTCAGAGAGTGATTGTTTTCCTAGGGGGAGTCTGCCTGGCTGCCTTGGTCTGCACCACACATCGCCTCCAGCTGCCATGGGTGTGCTCAGAGGAGTGGCAGCCATGTCTGGTGACAGAGCTTGCCATTGTCACTGTCACCGTCACCGGTCACCGAGGCAGTGGGTTCTCAAGCGGTCCTGAGGTTTTCCTTGGGAGAGGGATGGGAGTCTCTGTGTGGCTGTGTGGAGTAACCACAGAACATTCTACCAGAGGGAGCAGAGACCGAAGTAGCGCTGAAAACAGGAGTGGGCTGCATGCACCCGGGCATGGAGCCGGTCCCTCGTGTGTCCCATCTGCAGCTGCTGTGCCCCAGCTCCTGGCCATCACTGGCCCCTTCGGGGTTGAGGCAGGGTCTGCCCGGCTGTGTGAGCTGTGGATGGCCGCCGCCCTGCATGAGTCCTCTCTGCCATCAGGTAGTCGGGGGTTTGCAGAAGGACAGATTCCCCCGTGACGTCGGTGACGAGCGAATGGTTGACAACCAGAGAGGAGACGGCTTCCAAGCACACTTTCACAAGTTGCGAAGCGACATGAAGCTGGTGCTGATCTGTGGGTGCACGCGGGGTGCTGTCAGGCCCAGGGCAGCTTTGTTGTCTGCTGCAGCGCCAGGGTCTTCAGGAGGGAACACTCAGCACCTTCAGGCTTTGTTGAGACATGCAGTACATGACCTTGACGGACGGCCACCCTCCTGTGCTCAGGACAGACGGGACAGCTTCTGTCTACCTGTAACCTGGTACCCGCTGGCTAACCACCCACCCCCACCCTCCCCTACCCCTTCTCGGTTTCCGGGAACCCCTGTTCTACCTTGACTCAAGTGAGAACTAAGTCTTCACACTCCACCTGTGCGAGCAACGCCACACAGTGCTCTTGCCTCTGACTTTACATAAGGAGCCCCGGCTTTTAAACATGGCCTCTGTCACCTGGTGGCACCCGCCTTCCTCGGGTGAAAGTGCACACAGCACATCAGACGTGATCAACAAGGTGTGAGTGGTGGCGGGTCTGTGTTCTGTGCCCCTCGGCGTGACTTTGGAGGGTGTCACTTCTGCTTACCGCGAGGCCCTGTGTGTTCCAGGGGGCAGCCTCAGGGTGTCACTTTTGCTTACCGCGAGGCCCTGTGTGTTCCAGGGGGCAGCCTCAGGGTGTCACTTCTGCTTACCGCGAGGCCCTGTGTGTTCCAGGGGGCAGCCTCAGACACCCTGTGTCTTTGAGTCTCTCAGTCGCATCGTTTCTCTTGTGTTTCGTTTAATCTCATGTTGTCTGGTTCATCAGGGCGCCTACGTGTGGTAAGTGCACCAAAGTATGTACATAAAATACATTATGTGTCCTCAGACCCTAGTACTGTTAAGCAATGCTTGGCTGTTCTAGCTAAAAATTTCACAAGTTGTGAAAATAACGCATATTTACCATAGACTAGCAAAGCAATAGGAATAAACAAATAGCGCAAAATCCGTGACTGGATCACGTAGAAATAACCATCGTTACCAGTGTGTATTCTTTTGTCTTCACTCTGTTTAGCGCTCTGGATATTACCAGCCTGCTGCTTACATTCTAAAAATAAAGCTGAGATCATGTTATACATATTCTATTTTAGCTTTTCTTCCTATAGGGAGAACCTCTATCTCTGTTCATGTGTATTCTTCTATAACACTTTTATAGAAGTGTTATAGACTGTGTATTTTATTGTTCAGTGTCCTGTATTGGATAGGAAGGTTGGTTCTGGTGTTTCCCACTCTAGACTGCTATAAGACAAACAGCCTCTTAGACACACCTATCATTTACTTAGGGCAAAATCCCGAGAGTGGAATTTTGAAGGAGAGGTATGTAAAATCTTACAGCTTGCTGATCCTGGCTTTCCAGATGGGTTGCACCAATTATGCTTTCATAGGGAAACACACATGCTCACACACATGCACATGGACGCACACACAGACTCGCACACATGTGTGTACACACAAGTGCCGTCGTGATGGCAGTGGTGGGGAGGGAGCCCTTCCAGGCAGCAGGGGCTGTGAGCAGTGTGGTGAGAAGGTGAGAAGGGCGGGAATGTCCTCAGAGCGAGACCCCAGGGGCTCGGATGCTGGAGTTGGCTTTTTGAGACTTTGCCTGAGCAGGCTGTTGAGAACCACTGAGGTGGAACAGGACAGCGATGGGACAGCCCTGGAGGTTCTAGGTCATCATTCTTCACACATGGACAAAGCGCTTTGGCAGACCAGGCAGGAGCCTGGACTTCAGGACAGGAAATCCATGATGGGATGTGAGAGGTGCAGGGCAGGGAACAGGCAGTGTAACATCACGGGTCTCTGTGGGATTTGGGGCCTGTGAGTGCTTCCAACATTGCGTGGGTGTGGGAGATGCTGGACTGCAGAGGGGACCAGCAAGGGATGGGCAGACGGTGCAGTGATCTGTGTCGTGGACACGAGGTCTTTAAGGAGCTGGGGGGCCCAGCAGGCCCCAGGAGATGACGCACCTCTGCAGGGGCCAGGCCAGGCCAGTAGGATGGTTTAGTGGAATCGTGGGGCTCTGCTGTGCCCGAGGTGGTGGGGTTGCTGAGGTCTGCGGAGGCGTCCGGGTGCGTGGTGGATCTCATCCATGAGAGCGATTGCCAGAGGGGCTCGGAAAGCTCACGGGCAGCAGAATCAACAGACAGGTCTATGTTAGTGCAAAAATGGTCGAAACACGCTTCGTTTGGAGATAGGCACTTTCGTGAGCCGTTGGAAGATCCCTCGTGTTAGAAAGAGCAGCACCTGTGTTCACACGGGGTGGAGAGGCTCCCTGTTCCCCCAGTCACACTGGGAAGCCTCACGACCCCAGGGACCCCAGGGAAGGGCACAGAAAGGCCTCAGTCACCACTCTGGTTCTATCCTGCAGATCTTTTTGTTTTCCAGGATACCAGAGATTTTTGGTTTGTGCATCTTATTGTTTGTTTATTTGAAAGGCAAAAGAGCAGAAAGAGAGATTTTCCATTCACTGCTTCACCCCCAAATGCCCACAACAGCCAAGGTTTGGCAAGACTGAAGCCAGGAGCCAGCAATTGCACTCAGGTTTCTCATGTGGCTGACAGGCTTCCGAGCAGGGAAGCTGGATCAGACGTGCAGGTGGGACTCCAGCCCGGGGGCTCTGCGAAGGGGCGTAGATGTCCCAAGTGGCAGCTTAACCACGATCCCACAATGCCTGCCCTCCGCCTTGTGAATCTTAAAAGCAAAACCTAAAAGAACCAGGTTACATCCCTGCAGCCTAACAAAGCTCACACAGAAAATCCAGCACCTGCCGGGGAAAATGTACTAGCTAGAATCAAATCAATCAAACTAGTGCCTAAAATCCAATAGAATCATGAGTGATACAAAGAAGCAGGAGAAGATCACCCAGAATGAGGGAAACTAGTCTGCTGAAATGGACTCAAAAGTGACACCTGTGTTAGAGGTAATAGACAAAGACATTAAGACTATTACTAGGCTGGCGCCGTGGCTCAACAGGCTAATCCTTCGCCTTGCGGCACCGGCACACCGGGTTCTAGTCCCGGTCAGGGAGCCAGATTCTGTCCCGGTTGCCCCTCTTCCAGGTCAGCCCTCTGCTGTGGCCCGGGAGTGCAGTGGAGGATGGCCCAAGTGCTTGGGCCCTGCACCCCATGGGAGACCAGGAAAAAGCACCTAGCACCTGGCTCTTGCCATCGGATGAGCGCAGTGTGCCGGCCGCAGCGCGCCATCCACGGCAGCCATTGGAGGGTGAACCAACGGCAAAGGAAGACCTTTCTCTCTGTCTCTCTCTCTCACTGTCCACTCTGCCTGTCAAAAAAAAAAAAAAAAAAAAAAAGACTGTTACTGATGAAAACCTGGGAGATAGGAAAAAGGCTGGACCTGCACTTCTAGAGACGAAAGCTACACTGTGGAATAAAGCATGCGTGGCTGGAGCTTTGCTGCAGATGAGATGTTACAGAAGATCAAAACTTGAAAACAGAGATAAAGCTACCTAGAAGGGAATTCAGAGGAGAGTGAACAGCCCACGAGGACGTTATGGAGTAAGGACAACTCAAGCTGATGCACGCATATTTGCATATTTGGAAGTGAAATGTAAGGGTGCAAATAGAGGAAAAGAACAGGATGGAAATAGATTTCCACGCTAACAGTAACCCGTCAACAGAGGGCTGGAGTATCAGTGTTCAAATCAGACAAAATAGATTTTCCAAGCAAAGAGCATGACTGGGGTAAGAGAGGGTCATTACTTAAAGATCCAGGTGTTGTGTGTTAGTTAAATGAGAATACACAGGGGTAAGGTCAGGTCGAGGCTTGGAGATCAGTGCATTGGTTCCTCAGGGGGAGGTAATTGTCCTGGCTCATCCGGCTTACGTCACAGGAAGGGCAGAGGGATGTGCGTCTCAGGTGGCTGCTCCAGCCGCTCAGACAACACCGGTTACTTCCACACTCCTGTTCTGCCGTAGCCAGGATGTCAGGCTGGGCCTTGGGACCACCCGGTGGCTGCTGCCACCACTCTAGCAGTCACATCCACAGTGTAGCAGAAGGCGGGCCCGGCGCTGTGGCTGCTCTACTTCCAATCCAGCTCCCTGCTAATGGCCCTGGGAAAGCAGTAGAAGACAGCTCAAGTCCCTGGGCCCCTGCACCCATGTTGGAGACCCAGAAGGCGCTCCTGGTTCTGGCTTCAGCCTGGCCCAGCCCTCGTGTTAGAAAGAGCAGCACCTGTGTTCACAGGTCATTTGCAGTCATTTGGGGAGTGAGCCAGTGGATGAAACATCCTTTTTTCTGTCACTCCCTCTTTCTATAACTGCCTTTCCAATGAAATAAATACATCTTTTTCTTTAAAATTCATCTTCCCCAGGCAGGGAGTTTGCAGGAGTGGCTGTCGGGCAGGCGGTCAGCAGAGCCAGCTACACACCGTCTTCCTGTGACCGCCGTGGTGGCTGTCAGTCACTCGGCACGCGGCAAATCCTGGCGGTACGAAGGGTGCAGGGCAAATGTGCCGAGGACGAGGGTCCTGCTCCCTGGTAGTTGGAGGCTCAGGGAACTGTCTTCCCCAGCTGTCCCCGCTTTGCCCTGGAGCTGTGCAAAGGCTCAGGGTGAATGCACTCTCCTCTGTGGTTCTTGCATGATGTGACTTGAGTAAGCACGAGAGAAACCAGTGAGACAGAGAGAGAGCGCGCGGGGCCCTGCGACAGCTTGCTTCCCTGGGAGGACAGCCTTGCCTCCCTCAGGTCCCTGACATCAAAGCTTTCCGGCAGCAGCCGCAGCACAAATAATAAATTAAAAGGGAAGAGATCAAGTAGGGCTGGATCGCGGTGCTGAGAGAGAGAGAAGGGGAGGCCGTTTGTGAACCTGCGCTTTGATTCCTGCCTCCCTCGGTTAGGGAATCCAGCGCTGCTTTGCTGCGAATGCGTTCTCTGAATGGAATGTGTCCAGGCTGTGAAAGTGTGTGGGTGCACCTGCTAGGGTGACGCACAGGGCACCTGGTGGGGGCGGGGCACGGCACTGCCGCTGGAGGCAGGCTAGGGCCCCCCCTCGCAGTGATCACGAGCCCCGGGGCGTTCACCCAGCTAGGGTCCTGGTGACTCCCCAGGCAGGCAAGACAGATCAGTCGTCAGCTTTCCAGTGATTTTATTGCTAGGACGAATGTTAGGAGAGGAAACCTCGGGGTGGATTTTAGGAAGACAGGTGGCCTTTCCACAAGGTTACCTTTAATTTTAAAGAAGTTTCACACATGCCGAAGATGTGAGGCTGGCTCCAGGGCACTTTAGTAAGACGCACTTAATACACGGGAGACACCATAGCTTCTGGGCTCAGACCATAGCTTCTGGGCTCAGACTGGGTTCATATCTTGGCTCTGTTATTGAGTGGAGTTATGACCAGCCTCTGTCTCCAGCTGGGCTCACAGAGTTGTGGAGGTAAAACGGTGAGGCCCAGGTGTCGTGGTCAACACAGGTGTTCCTGGCTGCAAGAACAGGGCAGAGATGGGCGTGATGGGGGAGGGGGCGGGCGGCGGAGCTGGAGATGGCGTTCTGGGGGTCTGCTCCCACCTCAGCCTGGCCCTTCCAGGTGGCTTCTGGGGCACATGGGACTCCCTACATAGAGGAAAACCTGCAGACGTTTCCCGGAAGCCTGACCCGGAAGTAAACACTGCACAATCACTGATGTGACCCATAAAACAGAATCCAGGGGGAGGGGGTGTGGGCCCACTCCAGAGCATCCTAGTGGAGCCTCTTGTGTTAGGCATTCGAAGATTCTGTTTATTTCCATTTTCTCTTCTCAAAATCAGGCGGCTCCGGGACAGTGTGCATTCCTGAATCTGGTTTTAACTGGATGTAAACACGGGTTTTCTCAGATGATACTGGGAGACAGAATCTATGTGGGGGACATTCTGCATAAGAAGCATTATTGTGAGATGCTTTATAAAGGGTTATAACCTACGAAGATGGTCAGTATTCATGTTCTACTGCAGAGACTGAATTTCAATGCATTTTTTTATTTTTTAAAGCTTTTATTTAATGAATGTAAATTTCATAGGTACAGCTTTAGGAATATAGTGGTTCTTCCCCCCATACCCGCCCTCCTGCCCCCACTTCCATCCCACCTCCTACTCCCTCTCCCATCCCATTTGTCATTAAGATTCATTTTAATTAACTTTATATACAGATCAACTCTATACTAAGTAAAGATTTCAACAGTTTGCACACACACACACACATTGTAAAAGTACTGTTTGAGAACAAGTTTTGCAGTTAATTCCCAAATCCACTGTTGGTGGGAATATAAACTGGTACAGCCACTGTGGAAGACAGTATGGGGATACCTCAGAAATCTGCATACAGACCTGTCATGTGACCCAGCCACCCCACTGCTGGGAATTTACCCCAGGGAAATGAAATTAGTAAATACAAGAGCTATGTGCACCTCCCTGTGCACCCATCTTCTTAATGCTCATTTGCGTAATTGTGTTTAGCTTCCTGGATGCCTGGTTTCTGCAGGCCAGGTGGGGTATTTTGTTCGCTGTCCCCCACGGTAGATTCCTGTGTTTATCACAACCACACCTGTAGGACGTGCGATTTTCTTGCTGAGGTTTGGTCCTCACAGGTCCTTGAGTTGCTGTAGCTTCCGCTTGGAGCAGCCAAGGGGGGCACTCTCAGAGGGGCGGGGGTTGTCGGGATGCTGTTCCTGCAGCTGGAACCACATGCCATGATCTGAGTGCCTCCTAGGCGGTAGGAATTATTTCTGGTCGTTCCAGAGGCTCAGGCGCCAGGAGCCAGTGGGCTCTGTGTGTGGGGGGAAGGCTCTGTCCTTGCTTCCAGTGGTTGGTTGCTGGGTCCTCTCGTGGCAGAGACGGGAGGGCCAGAGGGGCAAGGGTTCTCCCTCAGCGGCTTACAGGGGCACTGCTCTCAGCCGTGGGGGCAGAGAACTCCTGACTTGATCCCTTCCAGAAGGCCCTCCCCTACCACTGCACAGCACAGTGAGGGTTGGGTTCCAGTGCACAGGTTCTGGGGGACGCACGCATTCTGATCTGGCCGTGCTGTTGTCCGGAGTCTTCCATGCCACACTCCACGTGGCCTTCCTGCCTTTCTCCCTCCTGTTAGTGTCGCCAGCTGAGCTGCAAGTAAAGCTCACGTGTGAATTTCTCTGACTCTGAACAAGGCTTCCGAGGGAGAGACTGGATCCTCCGCAGGGCGGGGCTCACAGCCAGGGACCCCACTTACGAGGGGCTGTGTGGCTGCTTCATCGGCGCCTTGAAAAGAACTCTAACATCATACAGCAGTTAGTAAGAGGATGCCGGTGAATCTTCCCGGGAAGCTGCTGGTGAGGATTCGCCCCGCTCTGGGGCACCTTGCAGCCTAGCAGTCCTCCCCAGTGGGCTCAAATAGGTGGGAAGCCAAGTCCATGCCCCCTCCCCTCCGGGGAATGGCCTTTTCTGCCCTCTGTGCTGTGGCCTGTGTTAATCTTCACTGCTCAGCTCTTACGGAATTCTACTGGTTCAGCTGCTATCTGTCACCTCTCTTTTCTTTCCTGTGGTTTTGCAAATGTGAATTTTTTTTTTTTTGCTTTCTTGTGACAACAAATTCAGTGTGGTTTCTGCAATGTTATGAAACACCTGGATTAAATACCAGCGTCTCCTGGCAAGGCCCCTGGAACAGGAAGTGGCTCGGCACTGGTTTTTTCCCTGAGGGATGTCCACGTGAGGCGCTGCCCAAACCCAGGTCAGGGCTCCACGTGCCCGGTGTGCACATCGGCTTCACTCCTGCTGAAGCACTGGCCTTGGGGTCCGTCGGCGGGAGGGGCTGTGTCAGACAGGAAATTGCAAAGGCCCTCGGGTCCCTGACTATCTGCCTGCCACGAATGCGTGCGTGTGGGGTTCATTTCCTGGGCAGAGCGGGGAGGAAGTGATGGCTGCTTCTCCAGCCCGTCATCTGGTCATCTGTCATCAGTTGCATGCACTGCCTCCGCCCCAGGAGGCCTCGCTCTCTCCTTCCTTTCTTCAGTAATCTGGGCCGCACCAGACTCTAACAAAAGCTTCATTCAGGGCTGCATTTACCCATGCATTCACTTGGTCAGGAAAATGCATGGAGGGTTCCTGGGTGCTAGCCCCTTTATCATGCTTCGGGACATTGGGATGCAAATATAATTCACTGCAGCCTGCAGGAGGCCAGTCCTGGAAAGCTGTGGATGGTCGGATGGGCCAGATACTGGCCCAGGGCTGTGTGCTCCACTCTGCTACCGTGGGAGGGCAGCGACAGCAGGTCGACTGGGAGCCAGGCCCTGATTCTGCGCACGTGCAGTGCGTGAGCCTTAAATCCACACGGCGGCCCTGTGAGGCAGATACAGTTTGATCTGCTCTGACAGTTGAGAAAATGAGACCCAGAGGATTTCAGAAGCATGCCCAGGGCCACGGAGCTGGTGCCTCGTTCTTTGTGTTGAAGGGAGGTATGGGGTGGGTGGGGTGTTCTGGCTGGGTCTCTCCCACTGTTGGTGGTCTGGGTGCAGGCTGCCCTTTAAGGGAGTGGGTGTTTGCGCTGGGGAGTGGTCGGGGCAGAGCTGCAGCCTGGGATGGGAGCTGCTCCTGCCTCTCCGTGGGCCTTGACTCAAGTGCCCCTGCGTGCTGGGTCTCCTGCATTCCCGTGTGTGTGTGTGTGTGTGTGTGTGTGTCGGGGCGGCAGCCGGAGCCTCTGGGCCAGGGCCCGTGCTGGGGGAGGGGGATGATGACATTGAGGATCCTGTCTCAGCCGAGGTGTACAGAGTGCTTCTCTCACAGGGCTCCATGCTTTGAGCGTGTGAGTGCAGTTCCGGCAGCTCGGTGAGGTGTGTGCGGTTTGCATTGCATCATCAGGACTCCGAAGAATGTGCCTGCACACGTTGTACAAGCAACTGCCGAAGTGGCTCCAGGAGATTAAGGCAGAGGCTGTGGCCGTGGCGGGGCAGAGCTGAGGAGTGGAGGGGAGTGCAGGGCCGCGTGCAGGTGTGGCAGGTGCAGCAGCAGCCCCAGCTGCCGTGGTGGCCAGGAACAAGCATGAAGGTGGGCAGCGGTGGCACAGGCAGGGTCCTTATCGTGGTGATGAAGATGGAGCTGGTGCAGAGCCACCAGAGCCACTGTGCCACGACAGAGGATGTTGGGATACCTGCTGGGGCCGCTGGGGAGAGGACAGGAAACCTCCTGCTGGGAGCGTAGGTCCTGAGAGGATGCAGGAAGGAGCTACGCACACAGAGCCCACACATGCATGTGTTTCTCCAGCTCAACAGATGTTGAGGAGGCACCTGCTGCGTGGCAGGTGCTGTGGGAGCTGGGGTTCAGCCATGGAACAGAGCAGACAAAACCCCCTGCCTTCAAAGAGCCACACCAGGGAACTCAAGTCAAATACAAGCCATGGCATGGGTGCATAGGGTGAATGCTTGGAGCAGGCAGGAGAGGGAATGGGAAATGTGCGTGTAGGGGTGGAGACTAATTAGAGATTCGTTTTCATTGAGAATGAGACATTTAGTGGAAATCCATCTGAGCAGGATCCCACTGGCCATGGCCCTGAAAACAGGCTCAGGGGAGGGAGCAGGAGGACTCGGGCTGTCCACAGTCCAGGGAGAGGTGGGGGCTTGGACCAGGCTGCTGGCAAGGAAGTGGTGGGCAGGACTCAGTCTCTCATCTGAAGGAGGGGCAAAGGATTTGCTGGTGGGTGGGTGCAGGCGTGAGGGGAGGGGAGATGTCCTGGGTGATTCCTGAGTCTGGGGCCTGAGCACCTCAGAGAGTGGAACTGCCCTCCTCTGGGGAACAGCAGACTCGAAATGTCAACCTGCAAAGTGCACTAGACGTGCGGGTGTTGATGGTTGACGTTGATGAGCACCATCGACACCCAAGACCTTTAGAGACTGAGCGTTCTCTTGGAACAGAAATGGACCATAAAAAGTAAAAGAAAAGAAAACTGTGTTGAAGATTCCTAGAGGCAGCAGACAGTGCGAGTGGACTCGTGTTGCTGACGTGGCTCACAGGCTCTGGGTGGGCAGGTGCATGGCGGGGAAGGCCCCTGGAACAGGAAGTGGCCCGGCAGGCATGTGTCCCTGCAGAGCAGGGGTCTGGGGCTCCCAGCCCTCAGGGGAAGCGTCCACGTGAAACACTCGGTAGGGGTCCTTCTTCCCCTGTCAGTCAGCTTTCACTGGAGGCAGCAAGCGTCACAAGAGAAGAGGGTTGCTTAGATCATCATTTCAGAACCTCAAGTTCAAGGTCGAATGGTCCCATTGGTTTGGCACCTGGTGGGAGGGTGACTGATGGGAGCAGCAGAGGGTGTGTGGAGGAGGGATCACATGGGATCCTAGAAGGAGGGAGGGATGGGGTGGGGTTGGAGGGGAGAGAGAGAGAGAGAGAGACAGAGAAGGAGGGAGGGAGGAAGAGAGGCTGGGTCTACACAGCTTTGACAGCAGCCGTCTGGGGAGAGGTACCACCTGGGGGTTGCCCGCAGTGACCTCCTGTGAGCTCCAGCTCCTATGCATTCCATCTTCCAGAGCCTGTGACCCAGCTTTTGACACGGGGGACTGTGGGGGACACTCTGCGTCCAAACCAGCGTCGAAGCCACGGCACCTTCTGAAGCCTGCAGCCATCATATTGACATTGGCAGCCACCCTGACCTCTGGGGCTCGCAAGTCCCGATTCAGGCATCTCCTCTCATTGCCACAGGTGGAAAGGTCTCGGGGTCAGGACTTCGGATAAATCAGGAGATGAGGTACACGGTGTCTCGAGGCCAACAGTGAACCTGACTAGGGGTGTGAAGGGACAGAGAAGGCAGCCTGGGAGGGCCTCCAGGGACCACGCTTCTCTCTAGTGTTGATCGACTCCACCACATGCTCAAAACCTCCAGGTTCCTCTTTACTCCTTAGCAGACTGGCACCAATTCTGTGGGTTTCTGAGGCAGTTAGTGGTGATTTATTACTGATCTCGCTGTCCCAGAGAAAGTCCCTTTCTGCATGATTGAAGATTTCCAAAATGTCTGCAAGTTAAAAGTATTTCCTAGAACTGACACGGAGCCTGGAATGTAAACCACGGAACCAGCCAAGGCTTTGCTTCTGGGAGGTCATCACACCTGCGTGCCTGCGTATTTTACTAGAGCCACACCTCAGGGTGTGCCGTTTTATTAGATTGCTTCATCTAGCAAGAGCCTAAAAGTTGCACCTGGAGGAGGCAATGTTGGGAACAAGAGGTTGGTGACGGCCACTATTTATAGGGGGGTGTTGTGTCTAGGCGTTTCTCAGAATGAGGGCTCGGGCAGCAGGAAGTGACTGGGCACTGAAGACTGACATTTGCTGGATCTGGGGGGGCCAGCCGAGGGGGGGGTAGAGTGGAAGATGAGCCTCATGTGCCTTAATCAGCCTGGATCAGCACGTGCGGCTGAAGAACACATCATTCCTGGGGCAGTCGGGTGGGATCCCAGCTCCCAGTGACAACCCAGCGGGGACAAGAGCTTGGGAGAAGTTCCTGGGAAGAGCTGCTCGACAGGTGATGCTGTGCCCATGAGCCCGCGCGACGTCGGGACACAGGCGCACCTGGTCACCTTGGATGAGGGCTCCAGGTGTCCTTGTCATTTCTAAAAGCCACAGCAGAGCATTTGACACCACTAAGAGACCAAAGGGAATCTCCCTGGTAAGCCCTGTGGGGGAGACTGTCTCCTCTGACCTCCCCTTCCTGGGTGTGTGTGTGGCTCCCCAGTCCTCCAGCAGGGGAGAGGCACACAGGCAGACAGAGTTCAGGATGTCCCGGGTGTTCATCTGCTGAGCCAAGAGCCAGAGAGAAGAAGGGGGCTGCTGGGGGCCAGAGGACGGACAAGTCCATCCCAGTATGAGCTACACCTTCTCACTGTAGAGCAAGCTGCAGGTGGGGTGGGGGTGAGTCTGCGATGGAGCGAATTTGAATTCTAGGAAAACGACGTTTTCGGTGGCTAGGAGGACAGAAGGGCTGTAGCAGGGGACCTCGAGAAACTTCCGTTCGGCCGAAATCGCCACGGTGGAGATGCGGCAAGTACGCTGGCTGGAATCTGGACCTGTTCGACTAGTTTGTTTACGAGCAATGTCCTGACGCTGCAGTGTGGCCGTCACGCTGGGCACATTGCAACTGATGGGCAGCGCCTGAGGTCAGTGGCTACTGCACTGGGCAGTACAGGCTAGAACAATCCGTCATTGCCGAACATTCTGTTGGTCAGAGCTGATCTGGCCGTGAGCTTTCTGTCCCCACCAAGGACACGCAGTGTGGAGATTTGGGGGCACAGTTAGGCAGGCAGAGGCCCCTCCTGGCTCCGATGCAGCCTGAGCTGTGTGGGTTTTTTGGTTTGCTTTCCCCACCTCTGTCCCTGAAAACGTATGGAAGGGTCACTTTGGTTTCTCTTTTTGAGGTGTGATTCTGTATGGATACTGCAGGATTTTACAAACACTATGAACAGAGATTTTTCAAACTTTGCTTGCTGCGCTTTGGATTGTACAATAAATTCCGTGGGTTTTACAGGCGTTAAAAGCACGAGGGTGAAAACGTCATTTCCTGTAGTTGGAATAAATACCATTGTGTTAAATTTTGTTTCATGTGTATGTGGGTGTAGTGGTTCACCGTGCAAATTATGCATTTCACCCTCCGTTATCTTTAAAATGTGGTCCAAAGCCGGGTGCGACGTGAAAAACTGTTTTCAGCCCCAACGCACAGAGCATGCAGCAAGCGCCCTCGTAGGAAGGCTGGATTGAATGCTGCCTAGGGCCTTTGCTTCCCTAAGAGGTGATGTTAAGGCAGTCGCCGAGGGATGCAGGAGGGGCGAGGTGGGGTGGGAGCCGCTGGGTTCCGTCCTTTCGTACCTAATGACGAAGGCATCGTGCAGATGTGAGCTGGGCGCGCAGCCTGCCTTACTCGCGCATCCGTTTCCGGCGCTGTTGAAGTGATGTCAGCGCTGGAGTTCCCTGGCCGTTTCCTTGGCTCCTGCGGAGTCAGGTGGTTTGAGTGCACGATCAGCGTAGATCACTCTCTTCTGTGGCTCAGGCTGCGCGCCTCCCGTAGCCCAGGTGAGACCTGGGTTTTCTGAAGCGAAGGACTTGCTTTCCCTGCTGGCTCTAGGAGGTGCACTGTGTGTTTCCCAGAGCTGTGCACGGGAGCAGCATTCCGCCCTCCGTTCTCCAGGTGCTGGGCTTCCTGTCGACGGCTGGCCGCTTTGCTAGGTGGGAAGGAACCGGCTAAACTGAACCCTGCAGGCGCTTTGCTCTGCCTTGCTGGCTCCAGCCCCATGCTGGCCGGAGGACAAGCACACGGGTGCAGCATGGGTACCAGGACTCTGCCCGGCTGGGCGCCAGGCCCATAGCTGCACGTCTCCCACACCAGAGAACTTCCAAGAGGTTTTAACACTCATCGCTCCCTGAAAATCCTGCTCACCGGGAGACTTGAGGATCATGGGATGTCTGTTTATTGCAAGAGGTTTTAACACTCATCGCTCCCTGAAAATCCTGCTCACCGGGAGACTTGAGGATCATGGGATGTCTGTTTATTGCAATGTGAGCTCCGGAGGGCAGGGAGCCTCCTTGTGGGCTTATGGTCACCTGGTGAAGCTGGGATGCACTTGAGACCTATTAGGTGTCCAGGGTCGCTGCTAGGTGCAATGTTGCTCAGGGTGTGGGCCCACAGCAGCAGCACCTGCCTTGACAGTATCACAGAGCCTCGTGGAGAACCTGACCCACTGGGCTGGAAACAGCAGGTGAGGCCAGGCTGTGAGCCAATCAGCCCCAGCTGATTCTCATTCACAGTGATGTGTGAGAGCCACGGGTTCAGGGAGGCCTTAAATCAGGAGAGCCCAGGGTGCTGTGGGAGATTGCTGTGTGCTCTTTCCGCATGGGTTTTCTTATTTTGCTTTTCACGGGTTCATCGCGTGGGTTAGAAAAGAGGAGAATGAAATTTTAGGAGCCAGTGAGCTCGTCTCTGGAAACCTCGCCTGTCAGCCTTTGAGACGTAATGAACGTGATCCGGTCTCCGGTCA
This sequence comes from Sylvilagus floridanus, assembly GCA_949820135.1. Classification (NCBI taxonomy): domain Eukaryota; kingdom Metazoa; phylum Chordata; class Mammalia; order Lagomorpha; family Leporidae; genus Sylvilagus; species Sylvilagus floridanus. The sequence continues at coordinate 4,310,990 of OX463241.1, read as the reverse complement.
CTCCTGTGCGGAAGGAAGTCCCCAAGGTGAGCCTTGTACCTGACCATACCTGCTGAGGTTGGGCCGTGGAATCACTGGAACCAATGTTGGAATAAATATCCAGATACAAACTTCTTATTAGAACTGGTAATTCCAGTGGCGAAAATCAACCCGAAGGCAGTTGTCAGAGACACCGTTAGTGGTTTTTACGGGCTCTGCTTTAGTTTCCTGCCATGGGAATCTGTAAATGTCCAACTTTAGAGAAATAAGTAAAGGAAATTATGATACCAGCACGTTTGGATTATGACACAGCCAATAGTATGTTCTTGAAGAATTTTAAGCGTCAGGGAATGTGTTAGGCCTGAATGAAGCTAAATGAAAAACGCAGTTTGCAAGATGAGAGACTTCAGGACGTTTGTGTGAAGAGAATGCGGCGGTGGAGAGGTGGGAGGAAACGCATGGGCTCTTTCTGGCATGGGTCGTAGGCTGTCGGTTTCCTCAGCATTCCCTTGACTTTGATGGTTTACGGTGAATGACTTTTAGAACTGGGATGCCACGTTGGCCTTGGTTAAAAGGGAAATTCCTGATGGTTGTCCCACTTTGCTAGTGTCACAACTGTGTTCAGATTTCCTGCCAGTTTCGGTCTACCCCTCTGTTGGATTGGGGGGCTGATTTTCTTTTTCTTTTTTTTTTTTTGACAGATAGAGTTAGACAGACAGAAAGGTCTCCTTTCCATTGGTTCACCCCGCAAATGGCTGCCACGGCTGGTCGATCAGAAGCCAGGAGCCAGGTGCTTCCTCCTGGTCTCTGATGCAGGTGCAGGGTCCAAGCACTTGGGCCATCCTCCACTGCACTCCCGGGCCACAGCAGAGAGCTGGCCTGGAAGAGGGGCAACCAGGACAGAATCCAGCACCCCGACTGGGACTAGAACCCAGTGTGCCGGCGCCGCAAGGTGGAGGATTAGCCCAGTGAGCCACGGCGCCGACCCCTTTTTTCTTCTTTTTAAATTTGCGGGGCTGATTTTATAAAGACCCACACAAGGAGACTTTGTGTCCGTTCCTAGTGTGGTCTTTCTCAAACGGAGGGTTTAGGATGGTGAATTTCTTGCTGCTGTTAGAAGAGCTTAGGGTCAGTTCAGAGGGGTGGCAGGTGTCTTGGGGAAACAGGGCTCGAGCCCTGAGGCCCTGGTGCCCAGGGCAGGAAGACAGCGAGTGGATGGGTGGCGACCCACCAAGGTCTGCGGGGCCCCTGGGCTCACGCGCCAGCACCTCGGTGACCCTTGGGCAGTCCGGCAAGGCACTGCCTCTGCTTAGCAAAGTATCTCTTGTTCCCAGGAGTCCCTCTTGTTTGCAGTGAAATCTAACTGGGCGAACGAGAGCTGGCATTCACACCCCTGGTGCTGGGGGTGGAAGCCGACCTCAACCATTTTAGGCAGCTGGGATCCACGTGCGCCAGGTGGAAGGCATGGCAGCGTTGGCCCGGTGCCTCGCAAGTGAGCACGGTTCTGGTGTCCATGGGCCTGAGTGGTGCAGCTGGCCTGCGGTTTTAGGGTGAAAACAGCTTTACAGCTTTGATCTTCATAGAATTTCCCGTGGTATGGGGAGTGGAGTAATTGTTTTTCCTGGGCTGGTGGGTGGCGATGATGTTGCAGATGAATTTGAAATGTCCGTGTCGGGCAGGTGTTCGGACGTCTTCACTCTTCACTCTTCACTCTGCTCTCTTCACTCTGCTCTGCGCCGGACCCAGCACTCCCCCTCCTCTCCGTGACACAGTTGGAAACGAATGCTCTGTGTGTGCTGGGGCCGGGCCCCTCTCTGTTCTGCCTTTTCTATGTTCGATTTTGTTAAGGCAGCTTGTTGGGTCATTTTATGTAGGATCCTAACAGTCAGACTGGGAGTGTGACAACTTTGAATCTTCACAACCAAGAATAAGGCGCCTTCCTGTTTCTTCAAGAGTCCGCGCATTTTTCTTGACTGTTTCAAAGTTGTCTGCCTAGAACCAGGGGGTTCCCTGCCAATTTCCCACCCGTCAGTGTTCTCATTCTGTCGATACTGTGATCTTTTCTCTCAAATTATGTGGTTAGTACTTTTCTACGAGACACTCATTGATGCGTTGTGTTTGTGTAACAATAAGACATGGCTCAGAGATTTCCTGTTTCTGTTAATTTGCACCTGTTTGTCCTGCTGCCTGTGGGTGTGAAGTCCTATTCTGAGAGCCTGAGCAACTTGCTCTATTGCAAATTTTAGGTCTTTGTTTCCTGTTCTCTCAGCTAATTGTGACTGGTGAGAAATACATTAAAGATGGGTGGCGGTAGTGTATCCCCTTGAAAAGGTAACTGTCACTCAGGAGATGTTTCTAATAGTGATGATGATGACGGTAAAGACCGCTGAACGTGTGTGTGGTGCTAACCTTGTGCCAGGAAGTCCTCTGAGTGCTTCACTCAAGCCACCATCAGAATGTCTGCATCTGGGGCCAGCCCTGTGGCATAGCGGGTAAAGCCACCGCCTGCAGTGCCAGCATCCGTACAGGTACCGGTTCGAGTCCTGACTGCTCCACTTCCAATCCAGCTCCCTGCTAATGTGCCTGGGAAAGCAGAGGAAGATGGCCCAGGTACTTGGGCCCCTGCAGCCATGTGGGAGCCCTGCAAGAGGCTCCTTGTTCCTGGTTTTGGGTAGGCTCAGCTCTGGCCATTGCAGCCATCTGAGAGAGAATCAGTAGATGGAAGACCTCTCTCTCTTTCTCTTTGCCTCTACTTTTGTAATTTTGCCTTTCAGATAAATAGCTAAATCTTCAGAAAGAATGTTTGCATTTGGTGTGAGATATGTTTTCATCATGCCGGGGAGTTTGTAGTCTTCATCCTTTGCACTTGATGTTCAAAGTCAAATACCGCTTCAGCCTCTGTGTAGGGAGGTGTGGGAAGTTCTTCTTTTGACCTTTGGTTGAGTGAGGTCCATGGTGTAGTGTCTTAATATTTAGTCCTCCTGGGGTGGTGAGTGATACGTCATCCTTTCGTTGGGTGCCAGCTCCTGTTTGCTTAGCTTTTTACGCAGGATGTTTGGGTTACTATTCACGAGGGAGATAAAACTACAGCTTATCTTCTTGCTATGCTTGCCAGGTGTGCACTTCACCATCATGCAGGCGTTTGAGGAGATTGGAGGTGGTGTTCCCCGTCTGTGCTGGAGAACGCTGCACAGTTGGGTTTGCTCCTTGAAGGTGGTGTGGCAGTCGCCTGTCGCAGCATCTGCATGTGGGTATTGGAGAGGAGACTCCAAGAAATTTTTCCTAATGCTTTGTACCTCCCGCTCTCTGCCATGCTTCTCACTTCGATTCCTTGGTGGTTTGTTTATTCCATTGCCTTCCCCGATCTCAAACCCATTTTTATCCTCAGATTTAATCCCACATTCTTTTTTTCTGGACGTGTGTGTGGCGCTTTTTTTTGTGTGTTATTTGAAAGGCAGAATGAGAGGGGGTGGGCTCATCCGATGGTTTACTCTCCAAATGGCTGCAGCAGCTGGGGCTGTGCCATGCCAAAGCCAGGAGCCTGGAGATTGTTCAGGGTGTCCCATGTGGGTGCAGGAGCCAAGTGCGTGGGCCATCCTCTGCTGCTTTCCCAAGCACCATTATCAGGGAGCTGGGCCAGGAGTGGAGAAGCCAGGTCTCAAACCAGTGCCCAAATGGGATGCTGGTGTCGGAGCGGCAGCTTAGCCTGCTACAGCACAACGCCAGCCTCTTAATGTCCAGGTTCTACCTATTATAAAACAACAGCATACTGCTTTTTGTTACAGCAGTTTTTTCTGACATAGTGACTTTTCCAAAAACACCAAGCATGAACCCATGTTGTTCACGTCAAAGACATGAGATCTAGAGAACAGGCTTGCTGTCCAGATGAGGGGGACGGAGGACAGGTGTGAGATCCTTGGTGATGAAGCTGAGAGCCTGTGGCTAGCCTAGTGAGGGAGATTGACTTGGCCTTAAAGAGCCAGCATGGTTCTCAGAAGCGGAGTTTGTGGGCATCAGGGGTGAGTCCGTCCCACTCGGCAGACAGGCTGGACGGCCGGGAAAGGGCACGGAGCAGTCTTGGTGCCGCGTGCACCGTGAGCAGCTTTCATGGTGAGCTCACAGGCTACCCCTGCCGCCCCTCCTTGTTTCAGAAGTAGACCATGACCTTACCTGCTGAATGTCCACCTTGGGTGGAGGATGTGTGCAGACACTGGGGCAGAGGCAGTGCTGGCTCTGTGGTCAGGGACCCTGCCCCAGGGCTGAGCATGTGTCCCATGGTGTTGTGTGCAGTTGGCTTTGCTAATCCAAGCCGTGTAACATCTCGGCTCTCAGTAGACATGGAGGGAGGGACAGCGTCTCACTCATTCCCTAGCATCTGCTGACTGGTTCCTGTGCAGGATTACATTGAGCAGGCTGACATGCAGTAGAAGGATGCCGAAGGGTGGGGTAGCACCCAGGACACACAGCCCGGTGAGAGGAAGGGCCTAGGGGAGGCAGGTTGGCTGCAGGGAGGTGACGCTCTCGGGCCATGTGGTGGAAGTGCAGGCAGGTGGGGAGCAGGAGCAGGGGTAGCCACGAATGAACCAGGTGGGACAGAACTGAACACCTTCCAGGCAAACCTGTCCATCCATTTCCCCAGGGTCCTTCACATCATGTGGCTTTCCAAGCAGGAGCAAGAGGGAATTCCAAGATGGCTCTTCCTCCCTGGCCTTCGTCTCCAGTTTGTCCTCCAATCCTATTGCCTTGTTAACTCTCCCTAGGATCTCCCTGCCTGTCCCTCTACCCATAGCCCCTGCATTGTTCCAGGCTTTATGATTCCGTGTGTAATGACTGCAGCAGCTGGGAGTCTGCTGCACCCTAAGTCTTGACCTTCTCCTCCCCTTGAATCCACGTGATGCGTTAGGATCCTTCAAAACCCTTAGCAGAGCTGGTGGGGTTCTTCATGGCTTTCTCTCCCTCCTCCTCTCAAGTCCGGCTTTCATTATATTAGCCCTATGCACAAACCTGTCAGCGTACATCCAGGGCCAGCTGCGGTGAACCGTCGTGTTCTCTGAACAGTTGCTCTAGTGACTCTAAGGAATGACACAGGGTTGTCGCTGCCAGCTGCCCTTCTGCTTGGAATACCCTCTTCCCTCAAGATGCTAAGGTCGGACTCTTCCATTACTCCTTCCTGGCTAGCCCAAACACAGCCTCTGCCATGAAATGCCTCAGCCCATCCCCTGTGGGGCCACGAGTCCCTTCTGTTGTTGACTCATTGATAGCCCCCAGTCACCTGTTCCTCGTGAATCAGACCGATTCTCCAGACTCCAAGGGCAGAGATCCTGTTCTCAGCCTCCAGTGCTTGGCTTGCCCTGGTGTTGAGTGCTCTGAAATGCTACCTGAACAGGTGGCTTCCTCTCTGTCCCTCTCTCCTCTCCAACTCTGGGGGACCCAGAACCCAGCACAGATCCCCAGGAAAAGAGTGGAAACCGAGCAAAGTCAAATCCTGAGGGATTTCTAGCTGTTTCAGAGAGACCTTGCTGCTTTGGCTTCTGAAGTCGACCTCATGCAGCACGTGAGGTGGATCGTGGTCCCGCACTTCTCCCTTTGCCAGAAAATCCCGACATCACTCACTTCCTGTTTCTGACTGCTTCTGATGCCGAGATCCAAGGTTTTACAATGTGAGATTGGCACTGGATACGCAGGGACTTATCTAGGTCAGGTTTCAGGATTAATGGATTCTACCCTCAGGAAATCAGTAGCTGCTTTTCACTTATAATCAGATTTTTTTTTTTATTACTCTTAATGACCTTTTAACCTATTTTTGCGTAAAGTAAGTCTTCTCCTCTGGGAATGCTGATTCCTTAATAGACTTTGGCGTTAAAGCTCTTTATGGAAAACAGTATTTCAGTGGGGGATGTAGGGACAGTATCCAACAATACTTCCTGTGTTTGGAAAAATGTGAGATTTGGCCCATTTTTAAATAATGAGAACTCTAAATAGGAAACATAATTTTTTTAAAAACGTGATTAAAAAAAGGTAGAAAGCTTGCTCAGATATATAAAAAAAGATTTAGCCCAGACAACAGCCATTACTAAGGCAGCTGCCCTCTGCTACCCTCTCCCTGTCTCCAAACTCCACAATGTGTTTTTAACAGGCAGGCATAACACCCCCCTGCAGCTGTAAATAACGTTGGCCAGCATGGCGGGTGCCACCTCCAAAGTGCATGGGGCTACATCCTCCTTCCTAAACTCGCTCATTATCGTCCACGCCGTCCCCTCCCCAGGGCGGTGATGGCCTGTGTCAGACCATTCATCACCGCCTGTGACGGTTGCAGCTGGGCTGCCGGCCGGTGGATGCTCTGCCCCCGGCCTCACTGCTCTGTCAGCGCTGTGCTGTGCCTGCTTCCAGCCCCTTCCTTCCCAGGGTTTGCTCTTTCCTGGCGTGGGCCTGGCTGCAGGAGCAAAGCCAGTGCCGGGTGGCAGTCTTGGCCGTTTAACCAGGGCAGGAAGGGATCGTTGACGGAGGGTCTGGGCAGGTGAGGTGAGGCCCCGGCAAGCCATGAGGTGGGTGTTACAAATCTGTGTCTTTGGAAAAGCTGCAGTCCCTGGAGACCACCAGCTGGGGGTGTTCCCCCAGAGGGCTTGGGGCAGCCTAGGGGCCCTCAAGTCCCTGTGCAGATGCATTCCGGGGGGTTCATTTTTTAAAAACTTTATTTAAGTTATGCAAGTTTCATGTGTTTCATATATACAGAGTTAGGAACATAGTGACACTCCCCCCACCCTGCCCACGCTCCAACCCTTCTTCCTCCTCCATCTCCGATTTCTACTCTTAATTTTTTCAAAAGTCTACTTTCAGCTTCCTATGCTAAGTAAGAGTTCAACAAATAAAATGAAGAAAAGAAACACTGTTCCTCAGTGGAAGAGGCAAGGGCTGCAAGCAATCATCAAATCTCAAAACGTTCTTTCATTCCAACAAATTACATTTTAGGTACTCAATTAGTTACCTGGCATCAGGGAACACCTATGGTATCTGTCTCTTTGGGACTGGTTTATTTCACTAACTAGAATGGTTTCCAGGATTTCTTTTTTTTTTTTTCTTTTTTTTTTACAGCTGAGTAATGTTCCGTGGTGTATATACCATAACTTCTTTATCCAGTCAACAGCTGATGGACATCCAGGTTGAATTGTTCTGCAGTGAACATGGGGTACAGATAAGTCTTTAACATGCTGATTGCTTTTGGCTTGGGTGTATTTTGGGGGTTTCTTGATTTTGCTGAGTTCTCGGCTTATGAATTGTGTTTATACAAAAGGATGAGTGAACACTTAGCAACCTGAGAAAAAGGGAGTGGGGCCATTCGCCGGCTATGGGAAAGCAAGCGAGCATATGGGGCTGAGTTGACAGGAAGCTGAGCTCCGGGGGTGGGGGGCACAGCTGCTGCATGGTCTCGGGTACAGAAGGGGAGAAGCCCACAGAGCCTCTGCAGGGAATGGGTGTTGGGTCAGCAGGTGCGTCTGCCTCCTTATACAATCTCATCACACTCGGGGGACCCTACCTGTTGCCCTACATCCGTCCCTCGAGCTGGAGCAAGCCTGCAAGACAATTAACGTATCAGAGAAGTAATGGGAGGTACTTTCCTACAACGTAGGGCACATTTAAAAAGGTAAATTCTACCACCACAGCCCCATGTAAGAACACAGCCAGTGTGTGTTCTAACAAAATGATAGACATGCTGAGGTGTGAGTGTCCGGCACAGTGCTGCAGCCGCTGCTTGGGGTGCCTGCATCTTGCGTCGGGGGCCTGGGTTCAAGTCCCAGCTTCCTGCCAGAGCACACTCTCTGGTGTGGCTCAAGTCTCTGTCATCCACAGGAGATCCAAACTGAGCTCCTCACGTTGGTCTGGCCCAGCCTTAGTTGTGACAAGTATCTGGGGTGTAAACCTGTAGATGGAAGACCTCCCCCTCCCCCTTCCGTCTTCCAAACAAAAATAAATAACAAGTACTTTTTAAAAAAAATATGCCTAATGAAACAGGCATGGATTACAAGAAAATAGCAAAGAAGAATCCAAGAAGATAATACTGTGGTTCTGTCTGAATATTTGTTCATTATTAGAAAAACTGCATGAGCCTCACATGGAATCAGACAGCAGTAAATGGACGTGTGAGCTAACAGTTCATCCCTTCTCAATAAGATAATGGGGTACGTAGGAAAATATGTATAGGAAAGTAAGTTTAAATATTTGTCTACAATGTGAGTGTTTGGACTCTGGACCGTGAAAATGGAAGGGAAAGAATCCAAAATGGAGCTCTCTAACAGAATACGAGAGGAGAACTAAGAAAACATTCTCAATAGAAGAAATAGGGGGGCCGGCACCACAGCTTGCTTGGCTAATTCTCTGCCTGCGGTGCCGGCACCCCGGGTTCTAGTCCCTCTTGCCCCTCTTCCAGACCAGCTCTCTGCTGTGGCTCGGGAGGACAGTGGAGGATGGCCCAAGTGCTTGGGCTCCTGCACCCGCATGGGAGACCAAGGGGAAGCACCTGGCTCCTGGCTTCCTATTGGTGCAGCGCCGGATGTAGCGGCCATTTGGGGGGTGGACCAATGGAAGGAAGACCTTTCTCTTTCTCACTGTCTATAACTCTACCTGTCAAATATAAAAACTTGGTTTATAAAACCCCTCAGGTGAGCAGTTATTAATAAAATCATATGAAAGTTTTGATGGAAATATATACTTTTAAATGTATTTACTGGATAACTAGAAACTCAATTTAGGAAACATTAAGTTTCTATTTAAGATGATAATATATAAGGATATATAAAGATAATATAGAAATCAATCAACAGTGTAGTTGATCAGTTAAATATTTTTTTTCTTTAAAAAACAGGAAAGTTTTGGATAAACCCAATCAAACACATCAAAGAGTCAAAACCGTTCAAGAATTTAAAAGAGAGCAGGCTGGGGTCAGTGGTGTGGTGTAGTGGGTTAAGCTGCCACCTACCGCACCAGCATCCAATATGGATGTTGGTTCATGTTGTGGCTGCTCCACTTTCAACTTGGCTTCCTGTTAAGGTGCCTGGGAAAAGCAGAGGAAGATGACTGTAGTGCTTGGGCCCCTGCCACCCATGTGGGAAACCTGGAAGAAGCTCCTGGTGTCAGTCTGGCGCAGTTGGCCATTGTGGCCATGTGGGGAGTGAAACGGTGGATGGAAGATATCTTTCTATCTGCCCCCTCGCCCTCCCTCCCTCCTTCCCTTGCCCTCTCGCCCTCCCTCCTCCCCCTCCTCCTCCCTCTCTTGCTCTCTCTCACTCTGCTTTTCAAATAAAATAAATCTTTTAAAAAAGAGCATATTTACAAGTTTTAGAAAAATTTAAATACAAGAGCAAGAATAACACAACATTTTACTAATAAACTAGAGAACTTGGAAGAAATGGATGAATTTCTGAACATTGAAACTGATGCAAAAAGCAAAATAAATAGAGCAATAGGAATTAAGATGAAAATGGCTGTATCCAGCGGTCTATATGATGTGATCTATAAAATAGGGTACGTCATCTTTTACTGTTTTATTCACCAAATATGTAGTGCGAGACTAAAGTGATGGACATCATGAATGTTTTGAAAGAGTATTTGAAATGTGCTGTTTGTGTGTGGCTTTGCTGGAAACTCCTGGAAAGTGAAACATCAGTTTATTTTGAGTTCTTTAAACTTTCTTATTTTTTTGAAGATTGGTTTATTTATTTGAAAGGCTGAGTTACAGAGAGGCAGAGAGAGAGAGGTCTTCCATCCGCTGATTCACTCCCCAAATGGCCACAATGGCCAGAGCAGGGCTGATCCAAAGTCAGGAACTTCTCCCAGATCTCTGACATGGGTTCAAAACAGAAAGATACACATCCCATTAGCTCAGCATCACTAAGGGGTCAGGAGTTGTCCAAGACCTCACAGCAGCAGTCGGTGGGCAGAAGTGGCAGATGTCAGCTGGCAGCCTTTGGAATCTGCATGAAGAGGGAAATGGGGAGATGGTGCTGGGAGAAAGAAAACATCCGTGTGTGAAACTCAGAAGTGCAGAGCTTCACCAGAGCGTCAGCGACAGGCAGGGACCCAGAAGTGTGAAGTGTGTGTGGGCATGAGTAGCAGCCCGTTGAGCAAAAGGCACTCCCCAGGCAGAGAGGACTGGTGGGGCCGTGGGCACTGTCCTGGGAGGGGACGTGGTGAAGGGAAACGGAAGCAAGATGGTGGTGTAGACACAGGAGAGTGAGAACATCAAAGGCCATGCAGGACCCGCCCACCCTTTCCACTCTACCTTTAAGACATAATTTTTTTTTTGTTTTGTTTTGTTTTTTGTGACAGGCAGAGTGGACAGAGAGAGAGAGAGAAAGGTCTTCCTTTGCCATTGGTTCACCCTCCAATGGCTGCCGCCAATGGCGCGCTGCGGCCGGCGCACCGCGCTGATCCGATGGCAGGAGCCAGGTGCTAGGTGCTTTTTCCTGGTCTCCCATGGGGTGCAGGGCCCAAGCACTTGGGCCATCCTCCACTGCACTCCCGGGCCACAGCAGAGGGCTGGCCTGGAAGAGGGGCAACCAGGACAGAATCCGGCGCCCTGACCGGGACTAGAACCCGGTGTGCCGGCGCCGCAAGGCAGAGGATTAGCCTGTTGAGCCACGGCGCCGGCCAAGACATAATTTCTACAACTCTGAGAGCAGTCCTCCTAGTGCTGCTGGAAGAGGATGCTCTGTGGTTGGAGGTCTGACCCCCAAACCGTGGGCTCTGTCCACAGAAATGCAGAAACAGTTTCCAGCTGATCCATTTTTAAGCTTAGAGGAAAGGGGAAAATGGAAGCAATGCACACATTGAGCTGACGTGGACTTGCCCTGCTCCAAAGCCAAGGGCGAGCAGAAGGCAAAGTGCGCGGGCACTGCAGGCCGAAGTGCATCTCCTGGACCCACGCCTGGGATGCAGCGCTTGGAAACTGGAAACCCAGCCAATGAAACAAGAAGTGAAGCAGTTGAATGAGCTCGGGGAAAAAGGAAGAAAAGCTGAAGTCATATTGGAATTGTAGACTGACTGAAAGCCAACCAAAGGAGGACAGAGTAAAAATGTAGGAAGAGATACGGGGGAGAACATAGGAAAACCGTGAGGAGAATGAAAATGAACTAAAGGAGAAGTGAAAAATGGCAGAGACAGCCACAGGCCCAGGAGACAGCCACTGGCCCAGAAGACAGCAGGCAAAGACAAGCATTTATGCATTTATGCGATCGTATTTCCAAGAACAAAGATGCAAAGTGGAACACAACTAATGCAAGAATTTGTAATGATAGAAAAAACTTTCCTATGTATGAGGGGACTTCAAAAAGTTGATGAAAAGCGGAATTCAAAGATGTTTACTTTCCTGAAAAAAATAGTTGAAGTCCACGAGGTGTTTTCATAAGAGGCATTTTCTGTGAACCTCCTGGAGGCTCCTGTTGGAAGCCTTGACTCTACGTGTTGGGAAGCTTAATGGATGCCGTTGGGAACTGACCCTTAATACTCTCCTCAGTGCCATATCCTCCCCAAGCTCCCAGACACACAGAATCCCTTGGGCCTTCAAGGAGAAAGTCGAAACAACTTGGAAGGAAAGATAACTAGATGGGCATGAGCCTTCTCAAAAAGTCGACAAATTAAAACAACAATGGAGCAGTGGTTTAAGAAATTCAAGAACAGAGTAAGCCAAAAATTTCCCATCCGACCAACCTGTCTTTCAATGGCCAAAGGTCCAGAGAAAGGGCCAGCGCCACGGCTCACTAGGCTAATCTCCACCTTGTGGCGCTGGCACTCCGGGTTCTAGTCCCGGTCAGGGCACCAGATTCTGTCCCAGTTGCCCCTCTTCCAGGCTAGCTCTCTGCTATGGCCTGGGACTGCACTGGAGGATGGCCCAAGTGCTTGGGCCCTGCACCCCATGGGAGACCAGGAGAAGCACCTGGCTCCTGCCTTCGGATCAGCGCGCTGCGCTGGCCATTGGAGGGTGAACCAAAGGCAAAAGAAGACCTTTATCTCTGTCTCTCTCTGTCACTGTCCATTCTGCCTGTCAAAAAAGAAAAAAAAGTCCAGAAAAAGGATTTTGAATATGGATATCATCAAGAAATTTTGTATCTCAGAGACCTTTTTGGAGAATTTACTAGAATCTGTACTCCAGTGAGCCAAGAGATGGTGACAGAACTTAAGCAGGAGTGTTGATCGGTGTTGAGTAACTTACAGATCTGAGACTAAAACAGGAGGGGAAAGAGAGGGCCTTAGGGGAATGCTGTGTGTTGTGTGCTGGTGTTCTGTGTGTGGACAGCAAAAGTGGTGTGTGCAGAAAGGTGGAAGTACGATAAGTTCATTAATGGACAGGCCATAGGTGGAGTTTAAAGGGTACCATGGGAAACACGAATGGTCAGATTTCACAACAGGAGTGGTGTTTAAAACAATGGAACTGACAGAACAAAAACAGAAACCTTAAATAGCAAAAACAAAACTAAAGCACAGTGTAAATCAAGTGTTACAAGGAGAAAAAAATCACCAGAATTCTATAACGTGATGGAGGTCAAGTGTAGAGTTCTTGCCAATAAACATTAAGGAGCTTAATCCACCTGTTGTAAGAAAGATTCCCTCGTTGGCTCACCCAAACAAGAATAATCCAAGCAAGCTGAAATGAAAACTGGAAGAAAGTGCCGAGCAGGCTGATATCATGCACACTAGTTTAGTCCTAGGAACTGTGTTCTCATGTTAAAAACCACCACTCAAAAGTGTAACAATTATAAATATCCATGTACCAAAATAACATAGAAGGTGTCTGTATAAAGAAAAACACTAGAAATGCAAGGAGACCCAGAGAAAACATGCTGATAGTAGATGAGTACAGGTCAAGTTGGCCAGAAAAAAAGCTATAGAAGAACTCAATCGCAAGACCAGCAAGGTTATATTACGAAGTTTAATAACGAATGTTGTGTCCTCATCTAGATGACAAATGTGGAAGCCTACAAAATCATTTTAGGTAAAAAGAATCATCAGTAAAATTATTAGAAGTAACAATTGGATTATAATGGAATAAAACTAGAAATCATTATTTAAAAATTCAAAATCCTTGTACCTGGATACTATATAATTATTTCATTACCTTTTATTATCAACTCTTGATTGAAGGGAGAAATAGAATATGAAATTAGGTGGTTTCTGAAATGTGCTAGCAAAGTAATACCTATGAAAATTTGTAGAATACTTTAAAGCAGTGATGAGAGTGGATTTATAACCCAAAACACTGAGCAGTAAAAATAAGAGAAGACAAATGAAATCCTCAGCATAAAAAGGTAGAAAAAGCCTCAATGTAAATTTTAAGAAAGCAACGAAGAAATTAAAATGATGCAGTCAGAAATTAATCATTATAACAATAGCTAATGATTATATCAATAAGCATCCTTTGAAAGCCTTCACAAAACAGGTAAGGATGTAGATAACATAATTAAACAACAGGACAAATCACAGATGGATGACATTGATGACAAGGGGGAAGGACTGTTGAGTCAGGTAAAATTTAAAATACCATGTGAGTGTTTCAGAGATTGTGAGAAAATTAACTTGAAACTGTGGATGAAGTGGATTTTTCTGGTGATACGTAATTTGCTAAGTTGGCCTAACTCAAGAAGAAATGGAGAAAGTTACCAAATAGAAAGTTAGAAACGCGCCAGATCCAGGCGGGGACTCATGGGGGAATCCGAGCCAGCTTCGAAGCCCAGATGGTCCCGTGCTTTATGAGTCACTGGTGAGCTTTGGCAGTGAAGGAAGTTAGCTCATGGTTTGAGACTGCAAGTGCAATACTGACTGACGGGCTGTATCGGGACAGTACCACCATGAGCACTGATGCCGAAGCTCTAAAGAAAAGTTAGTGCCAAGAATGTGGCCGTACTGTGAGAAAACAGTGCACAGTGTCTGGTGAGATTTGTAGGAATGTGAGGTGGTCTCAACATTTTGAACTATAGTACAGCCAAATAACATGTCTACAGACAAAATGAGATTGTCTCCACAACAACTGAAAAGCTTTCAACAAAATTCAACTCATTCCTAATAGAACACACTCAAGCACCCAGGAATTGATGCTAATGGGTAAAGGTATCGTATCAGGGAGGTTGTTTTTATTACGCTTATAAATTTTCTCAAACCAAATCAAAATAATAAAAATGAGGGGAACGGAGGTCCCGGTGCTTGCCTTCTCCTTTATCAAGACCTGAACTTGCCATCTTCATCGGGTATTCTTAGCTATCTATACGGCGTCTCTCTCCTCTTTCCTTCCAGTGTGCTCTGGTTTTCTCAGGGGGTTGGGCAGTGAAATTGCCTCCTTGTAACCCAGTTCTGCCCTCTAAGATGGAGAGGGCATTTCTGGGCATGGCTTCTGGGGAAATTTCACCAAGCACAGGGAAGGAAGCCTGAGGCTGAAGATGTGGGTGCAGAGATGCGGAATGAGCCTGGGTCCCCAGTGAAGGCATTGAGCCATTATTTCAGCCCCCGAGGCTAATTTCTGGACATGTTGTATAATAAAAATAATAGCCTTATCCAGGCCATGGTTGGTTGGGTTTTAATTTTCAGAGAAATCGGAAAATTAAAGCAGTGGAGAACCATAGCTCCAGACACAAAGACGCAGGGTTAAATTCCAGAGTGCATCTCAGTGAAGTTTTCGGAGTTGACATTATTTTGAGCTCCACAGCTGTGCCCTGGGAGAACGAGAGATGCAGTGAGCCTGGGCGATGCCACATCCTCTGTTGTACCGGCTCAACGCTATGTGCTGAGACGTTTCTGTGCGAGAATCGGAGGGGAACGGACATGCAGCTCAGTGGTGTGGTTGACAAGGCCCTGTGCCATGCGCAGAGATGTGTGCGAAATGTTTGTGCTTCTGGAGATAAAACCCACTCTCAACATGGTGCTCCATGTGTGGTGGGCAGCCTCAGTGGGGTTAGGCCCTCCGTCAGTTCAGATACACTGCCTTGAATGGAGGAGTTAGTACATGAGTGAGGCCTGTCGAAAGGGCAGGCTCGGGTCACTGGCCGTGATAGGTAGGGAGGCACAGTTGACAGAATAAATGGCCTCTGCCAGTGGGCGGGAGTTACAAAGTGACAGGGACAGTGAAAGCTTCCAGTTCTGTTGAAATGCAGTGTTTCACGTTGTGAAGTGCTCAGCTGGTTTGTCATCTATTGGAGCAGACTGCAGAAAATGATGGAACGTGGGATGAAATGGAGGAAGCCTGGGGAGACTCAGGCAGGGTAAGTGTAGTAGAGCTGAGCACAGGTGGAGGAGCAGGAGCGAGAGACGCTCAAGAGCTGTTCCGAAGGAACTACAGGCTTTGGTGCCTCCCAGATCTGGACATGAGTCGTACACTATGCCAGGTTTTTTTTTTAAAACTTTTATTTCATAATACAAATTTCCAAAGTATAGCTTATGGATTACAATGGCTCCCCCCATAAATCCCCTCCCACCTACAACCCTCCCATCTCCCACTCCCTCTCCCATTCCATTCACATCAGGATTCATTTTTTCAGTTATCTTTATATACAGAAGATCAATTTAGTATATATTAAGTAAAGATTTCAACAGTTTGCACCCACACAGAAACACAAAGTGTAAAGTACTGTTTGAGTACTAGTTATAGCATTAATTAACATTGTGCAGCACATTAAGGACGGAGATCCTACATGAGGAGTAAGTGCGCAGTGATTCCTGTTGTTGACTTAACAAATTGAATCTTTTGTTTATGGCATCAGTAATCACCCTAGGCTCTTGTCATGAGTTGCCAAGGCTATGGAAGCCTTTAGGGTTCGCTGACTCTGATCTTTTTTAGACAAGGTCCTAGTCAAAGTGGAAGTTCTCTCCTCCCTTCAGAGAAAGGTACCTGCTTCTTCAATGGCCTGTTCCTTACACTGGGATCTCACTCGCAGAGATCTTTCATTTAGGTCTTTTTTTTTTTTTTGGTTTGTTTGTTTTTGCCAGAGTGTCTTGGCTTTCCATGCCTAAAATACTGTACTGGGCTCTTCAGCCAGGTCTGAATGCCTTAAGGGCCTATTCTGAGGCCAGAGTGCTGTTTAGGACATCTGCCATTCTATGAGTCTGCTGTGTATCTCGCTTCCCATGTTGGATCATTCTCTCCCTTTTTGATTCTTCAGTTAGTATTAGCAGACACTAGTCTTGTTTGTGTGATCCCTTTGACTCTTAGACCTATCATTATGATCAATGTGAACTTAAATTGATCACTTGGACTAGTGAGATGGCATTGGTACATGCCACCTTGATGGGATTGTATTGGAATCCCCTGGCACATTTCTAACTCTACAATCTGGAGCAAGTCCGATTGAGCATGTCCCAAATTGTACATCTTCTCCCTCTCTTATTACCACATTATATTTAACAGGGGTCACTTTTCACTTAAATTTCAACACTTAAGAATAATTGTGTGCTAATTGCAGAGTTCGACCAATAGTATTAAGTAGAACAAAAAATACTAAAAGGGATAAAGTATTAAGTTGTTCATCAACAGTCAGGACAAGGGCTGATCAAGTCGCTGTTTCTCATAGTGTCCATTTCACTTCAACAGGTTTCCTTTTTGGTGCTCAATTAGTTGTCACCGATCAGGGAGAACATGATATTTGTCCCTTTGGGACTGGCTTAATTCACTCAGCATGATGTTTTCCAGATTCCTCCCTTTTGTTGCAAATGACTGGATTTCATTGTTTTTTTTTTTGTTTGTTTTTTACTGCTGTATAGTATTCCATAGAATACATGTCTCAAAGATGTAAAACAAAGTTAAAATAGTTCCAATCAAATTGTAGGAACAGCTTTGCTTACATTATCTTTTTAAGTAGGAGAAATCCTTTAATTGCTCAATGGAAGAAATCATTGTTACATATCCAAGCAATTAATTCTCAGCAATACACAGGAAAATTTTCCAGATAAAAGCAAAACAGTGGCTGAATCTCAAATTCAACCCATCTCACTGAAGAAGGTGAAGCAAGAAAGAACACCAGGCATATGATGTCATTTACACAATCTCTTTCATCATGGGAACTAATCTACACTCGCTGGACAGAGGACAGTGGCTGCCCCAGCCCAGGGTGGAGAGGTGATGGGCACAAGGCAGCGGCAGGTGTTCTCACAAATACCCTGTATCGGCCGGCGCCACGGCTCAGTAGGCTAATCCTCTACCCATGGCGCCAGCACACCGAGTTCTGGTCCCGGTGATGGCACCGGATTCTGTCCCGGTTGCTGTTCTTCCAGTCCAGCTCTCTGCTCTGGCCCGAAAGTGCAGTGGAGGATGGCCCAAGTCCTTGGGCCCTGCACCCGCGTGGTAGACCAGGGGAAGCACCTGGCTCCTGTCTTTGGATGGGTGCGCCGGCCACGGTGGCCATTGGAGGGTGAACCAACGGTAAAGGAGGACCTTTCTGTCTCTCTCTCTCTCACTGTCCACTCTGCCTGTCAAAAAAAAATACCCTGTATCATAACTGTTTTCCCAGCTGTACACACCACAGGTGGTTTACAGGTGTCTACTTCAGCACATTGATTATCTCAGTTTGCTGTACATCTTTGAGAAACTCAATGGAAGTGAATTTAATGGAATATGAAAATATTTATTTTCTGATGATACTTTAAAGTATTACACTCACTTCAACAGTAATTCTGTGTTTTACTTCTGTGATCCTTTAAAAAAATTGCTAGTCTAGTATTCTGTTGTTCTTTTTACAGTGATTTGAGAGCTATGACCTTATTCTGAAATCTTTGTTTTAAAAAAGTACTGCAATTTAATGTCTCAATTCTTTCCTATCAAGAATGGAACACTAGCCATTAAAACCATGAAACTGTCTTTCGGCTGGCACTGCGGCTCAATAGGCTAATCCTCCGCCTGCGGCGCTGGCGGTACTCTGGGTTCTAGTCGGGGCACCAGATTCTGTCCCGGTTGCCCCTCTTCCAGGCCAGCTCTCTGCTGTGGCCCAGGAGTGCAGTGGAGGATGGCCCAAGTGCTTGGGCCCTGCACACCCCATGGGAGACCAGGAAAAGCACCTGGCTCCTGGCTTCGGATCCGCGCGGTGTGTCATCTGCAGTGCGCCATCCGCCATGGCCTTTGGAGGGTGCACCAATGGCAAAAGGAAGACCTTTCTCTCTGTCTCTCTCTCTCTCACTGTCCAGTCTGCCTGTCAAAAAAAAGAAAAAAGAAATTGTCTTCCATTTCACAATAAGTTTAGACAACCTCTCTTCATTATGAAGTGACTCCCTTTTTCTTATGATTTTTAAGACTTATTGTTTTCAAATTATTTCAAGGTAATTTAAAATATTTTTTAATAAACATTTTAGTTTATTTATTTGAAAGGCAGAGTTACAGAGGTAGGGAGGGAGAGAAGGAGGGAGGGGAAAAGAGAGAGAAAGAACGAGTGAGCGAGAACAAGCTGCCATCTGCTGATTTGCTCTTCAAATGGCTGCAAAGACCAGGCTGGGGCAGGCAGGAGCCAGATGCTTGGAACTCCATCAAGATCTACCCTATGGGTGCAGGGGCCCAAGGTCTTGGGCCATTCTTCACTGCCTTCCAAAGCACATTAGCAGGGAGCTGGATTGGAAGCAGAGCAGCTGGGACTTGAACCAGTACTCAGCTGGGATGCCAGTATCACTAGCGGCAGGTTAATCTGCTATGCAACAGTGTCAGTCCCCAGGAATTAGTTACTATTACTCATTATTAACCTAACCATAGAGTAATAACTATTTTTGTTAAATGTGGTTTATAACATGGCGTTATAACATTTCTTTATTACTTATTTATTTGAGAGCCAGAGAGATCAACTTGGAGACAGAGTGTTCTCATTACTGGTTTATTCCCCAAATGCTTGCAGTGGCCTAGGGCTATCAGGGTCTCAAGCCCTAGGCTGGCCCCTGACCAGCAGGGGCCACTACAGACACCCCAACAAGGCGAACGGGAAGGGTAAGGTCGACGGGTGATGAACCCACCACAAGCACCCGTGAGTTCTGTTGAAGCAGGAACTGCCTTATTGAAGAAGTGTGCAGGCTTATAAAGCTTACAAAAGACATGCGCAGTAGGGGAGCCAATCAGCGACAAGGTCACGCAGGCATGGGTGGACCACGAACAGGGGCATCTTAAGGGATCTTAGGGATCACACACCGTTCATGTGTCTGGAACTAAAGCGGACCTATCCTTGCCAGTGGTCTGATCTTACGTAGCCTAACCGCCGCAGCTGCAGACACGCCCCTGGAACATCTGCCAGGCGTCATATTGTAAAGGCGGTTTTAGGCAATGCTCAACATAGGGCTGGGCCAGACTGAAGCTAGGAGCTCAGAGCTCAATCTGTGTCTCCCATGTGGAGGCTTGATCCATCACCTGCTGCCTCCTGGGGTACAGGTCAGAGGAAGCTAGAGTTGGGAGCAGAGCCAGGACTTGAGCTCAGGTGCCCCAATATGGAATGTGGGTACCCCAACTTGGTTAAACACCAGGCCAAGTGTTCACCTCTAGGGTATTTTTAAAAAATTCTCATTTAATTTGACATCTGCATGAGTGTTTATGTTTAAAGAAGTAAATATTGGTGCAATACTTAGAATATTTGATTACTTGAAGGACTTTTTCTTGACCTGCATGCATTAAATGCAGCTCTCCTGTTCACAGAACTAC
Source organism: Sylvilagus floridanus (assembly GCA_949820135.1). Classification (NCBI taxonomy): domain Eukaryota; kingdom Metazoa; phylum Chordata; class Mammalia; order Lagomorpha; family Leporidae; genus Sylvilagus; species Sylvilagus floridanus. The sequence continues at coordinate 4,291,372 of OX463241.1, read as the reverse complement.
TGGCTTTCAGACTTTAAATTTCTGTTGATGGTCTCTGTCACTTATTCTACTTAAAATGCTGATAATTTTTTCTATTTTAATTTTTCCATATTTCAATACATTTTGGTATAATATATACATTAATGTGTTGACATATTCACTAATATCAAGAAACTCTACTGAATGGTATTGCTATAATACTTTGAAATGAGAGCTAATGGCTAGAACACTGTGAGATGGCTGTTGAAGTCTGCCAACAGCGAGTGCTCAGCACGCCTGCTTTCTCACCTCTGACTGCCGACTGCTTCTCTTCCTGCTCTCCCACCCCTCATCGCATCTACTCTGGGAAACAAACAGAAAAGTCCTCACATACTTGAAGCCACAGCTGAGTTACTGTATTTGCCTTTTGTGTAATCTCTTTCTGAATTATTTTTGAGAAAGCAGAGCTGTTAGTATTATTACTTAGGCACAACACAGGCACCTTGTTCTCTCTCTTCAATTTCCTCTGCTCTTTGTCCTGCAGTGTCACACTGTCACTTTGTCTGCACTGAGAACTGGGACGTGTGTCCTCCGTATGTATCCTGACACTGCCACACTGGGAGATGTGCTTTTCACTGCTTTCACTGTCACTTCCAGTGTGGCACTTAGCCTTAGAGTCACTTGTAGATTTACCAGCTTCATTTTCATGTCTACTTCTATCTCGTTTATAGTTAAACGTGAATTCTCTTGAAGTTCTATATTCCTTAATTGTCTGTATACAACCTGTATACAGACAATCTGTATACAATTTTCAGTAGTGGATGCTTTCCAATGAACACTTATCTCTGTCTATTGCGTGCTGTGTTGTTTTTCATGTTGTAGAGTCTCACCCTAACCAGCGTGGGTCCTTTCTGAGAACAGATAGGCCTTTGGGTTGAGGTGCTACTTGAAGGTAAGGTGGCTGGTTTCGTGCTGCCCGTTTCTCCTGCAAGACACAGATGCTCACAGCCCCACGCCAGGTCCTGCTCATTTTCCTGCTGTGATTCGGCTTGATGGAGAAGGAATCTTCTCTTGCTGCTCCCTGGCTGTTTGATCCTTCTAGGAAACTCTTGAGAGAACTCAGCCTGTTGATTCCTCCTTATCATGTCAGCACATGCACGCCTCCCAGAGAACAGTGAGTTCACACTTCGCTGGCTTTCTGTCCTTTCTTAGGACAAAGCACTTGTTCGACATCTGTCTCACCTGCTTGCCCCCGCATTGGAATGTGTCCCATTCCCAGAGGAAGCACGTGGGTGCAGTAAGGGAATCACCAGGGAGATGGCAGGCATGACACCTCCTTGGTTGCATTCAGAATCTCACTCTGCACAGGGATGCATAACTCCGGTTTCAGCCAGAGGAGTCCTGTGCGCCTGTGGTGCTGTCGAGTGGAAGCGCCCTCAGGTCCTCTTATTTTGGCTCTTCTAATTCAGGGACTTTTCTCCCTTTTCCTACTCAGCAAGCTGCTGTTTGATATTTTTTAAAATTTTTATTTTTGACAGGCAGAGTGGACAGTGAGAGAGAGACAGAGAGAAAGGTCTTCCTTTTGCCATTGGTTCACCCTCTAACGGCTGCTGTGACCAGCGAGCTGCGGCCGACGCACCGTGCTAATCTGATGGCAGGAGCCAGGTGTTTCTCCTGGTCTCCCATGGGGTGCAGGGCCCAAGCACTTGAGCCATCCTCCACTGCACTCCTGGGCAACAGCAGAGAGCTGGCCTGGAAGGGGGGCAACCAGGACAGAATCTGGTGCCCCGACCAGGACTAGAACCCAGTGTGCTGGCGCCGCAAGGCGGAGGATTAGCCTGTTGAGCCACGGCGCCGGCCCTGCTGTTTGATATTACCCACGCTGTTATACTCTGCCTTTTTCAGACGTGTAAGAATATTTTAGTAAGTAGAAGGAGGAAGGAGAAACAGGTTCCTGTTGCTGTCTGTATCTTAAATCAAGAAGTCTGACAGTGTTTGGAAGTTACCAGTTCACCTGGTTTTGACCACCATGGCTCAGGTCCGTGCTCTTGTCCAGGGTCCAGGTAATCCCTCAGAAGCACACAAAGGTAGTACGCATTTTATTCAGGGCTTTGTTCCATAAAGCACCATGACGCATGGCACCTTGAACAAACATCTGAATCTCCACATTAAGCAGTAGTTTAGTGAAATTTGGAGACATGGGATCATTAGATGGAGAATTTTGTTTTCTTGTCTGGAGAAATGGTTGTAAAAATTGTCTTCAGGTATCAGCAGTGAACTTGAATTGCATACAATATATGAGAATATGTCAAGTAAAAAGCTTTGACTAATGTAGTCCTGAGAAATAAATGCTGATTTCTATTGTTAAGCCACAGAAGTATGGGCCAGCACTATGGCATATTGGGTAAAGCTGCCGCCTGTGGTGCCGACATCCCATACGAGCACTGGCTCAAGTCCTTGCTGCCCTACTTATGATCCAGCTCCTGCTAATGCACCTAGGAAAGCAGTGGAAAATGGCCAAAGTGCTTGGGCCCCTGTCGCCCATTTAGGAAGCCAGAAAGAAGCCCCTGGCTTCAGACCAGCCCTGCCTTAGCCATTTGGGGAGTGAACCAGTGACGGAAGATCCTGCTCACTCTCTGCCTTTCAAATAAATAAATAAATCTTTACAAAACAAACCCCATAAAAGTATACTCTTCAGGTCACAAAGAACAGAGACTGGACACTTGGAAAGCTGTGCACTACTAGATGCTATGTGATACCTTTCTAGGTGTGATGTCTTAGGTGACTCTTACTATCTTCTGTCCACCCTGAGTTTTCTATGTCCATGTGATGTGTGTGCTGCTTCTCTCATCTTCAGTGGTCTGGAGTAAGAACCTACAGTAGTTGGTAGAAAAGAAGGCATAAAGAGGAGAGAACACAGGAAGTGTTGACTTACTACTGCAGTGGTAACACTGAGACTGTTTCAGGATCAAGTATGTCTTGGTTGGTATTGTGGTCATATATGCAAGTGATAGCTTAATTTGGGTAGTGGTTGTAGATCTCAGGATATTGACTAGATTTTGTTAGATTCTCAGAAAAGAACAATGGCAGTGATTTGCATTAGTCTGAGGGCACTTCACAGAGTTCATGGGGGAAAAAAGGACATAAAAGGTAAGTTTATTCCAGCACAAATAACTTTGAGATCTTTGTATATTTTTTCCATGATGAGTATTTTCATTAATTTTTGAAGAACCCTTGTGTGCATTATTTTCACCATTTTTCTGGGCCCAGATAAATTTACTTTTAATTCCTTTTTCCCCATGCCCTTTTTGAAGTATGCTTGTAAACACTGAGTGCTGGTGCTGGAACACGATTGGACAGTTCGTCTGCTTATTTCCCTTTGTTTCACAAATGCGAACAGTGGACCTGGGCAGGTGAAGTGACTTCCCTGAGCTCTAATGTGATCTGAATCTGACTTTTTCTGGATTCTGACCCATCTATTTTTTACCCTATATTCTCAGCTGGCAAAGCCCCATTAGAGTAGGTAACCAAAAATCACCTTAACTATTAAAAGGTATTTATTATGTGAATAAGTAGATAAGCAGGTAGGAACAGGAAATACCACAACTTCCGTGGAGGTTTTAGGAGACAAAACCAACAAGAGGCAAGAAGGGGAACTTGACTCTGATCGAGGTTTTCTAGCGCTTTCTCCTTTTCTGTTGACACTACCTGTATGTATCCATGGAGTGCAGTGTGACGTATGTATTTGCAATGGGTAATAATCAAACCAGGGCAATTAGCACTTCAATCTCCTCAGACATGAGTCATTGCTGTGTGTTGGAAATCTGTAGATGGTTCTTTTCAAGTTATTTTGAAATATAATGTAGATTGCCGTAGACGCCATCCATTCACTGGGGCTACAGACACCGTGACAAATGCCTGCTCTCTAATGGCACTATGATGCCCCTTCCCTAACTTCTTTGCCTGCCCCTCACTCACCCACGACTTCCAGGCTGGCAGACATTATTTTAAGTGACATGAGCAGAAATGCTCATGAGTTAATACTCCTCTTTGAGTCTCTTGTGAGGCCAGTCCAGTGGTGATGAATTCCCTCAGTTTTTGCTTATCTGAGAAAGTCTGCTTCTGTTTGATTTCTGAAGAGTAGACTTTCTCAATATAGTTCTCTTGGTTTACCTTTAGGATTTTGAGTATATTAACTTACTGCTTTCTGCCCTGTCAAGTTTCTGCTGACAAATCTTTTGTTAATGTGTGACTTGATGCTTTCCATTTGCAACTTTTAGATTTCCCTCTTCTTTGACTTGTGACGGCTTGACTGTCTTATGTCTTGGAGAATGGCTTTTTGGTTTAGTCTCCTTTGGATCTTTTTGAGTTTTTGGGTCTGCATTTCTGTATTTATTTTTAGGCGTAGGAACTTTAATGTTTTTTCAGATGGGTTTTCAACATTGTTGTCCTTCTTTTCTGAAATCCCCATAATGCAAACACTCATACATTTACTTAGCTCTGTCCCTGTGGCTTATAGGCTTTCTTCTTTTTCATTCCTTTTAAAAAATATGTCTTTGTTGATGTATTGATTTAATTGAAATGCAGAGTAACAGAAAGGGAGAGGAAGGGAGAGAGAGAGATAAATAGAAAATTATCTTCCCTCTGCTGGTTCACTCCTCAGGTGCCTGCAACAGGTTGGATTGGGCTAGTCAAAGCTGGGAGCCAGGAACTCCATCCACGTCTACCATGTGAATGATAGGAAACCAAGCACCTGGGGCCATTATCTGCTGTCCCCCAGGTATATTGGAAGTGGAGGCAGGACTCAGTCCCAGGATGTGAGTTGCTGGTATTCCAAGCAGTGACTTAACTTGTTGTGCCTCAGTGCTAACCCCACCTCCCCCTGTATTTTCTGGTCTAACTGTATTATTTTGAAAGATGTGCACTGAAGTTTAAAAGTTCTTTCTTTTGCTTGGTCTAGTCTGTTGTTGAAACTCTCAGTTGTATTTTTTATTTCATTGATTATAGTTTATAGCTCTAAGATTTCTATTTGGTTATTTTTAAAAATTTATCTTTGAATTGTTTTTTGCATTTCATTGTGTTGCCTATCTGTATTCTCTTGCCTCTCAGTTTGTTTCCTTAGGGCCATTATTTTGATTTCTTTTTTAGGCATTTCATAAATGTCCTTCACATTGGGACCTATTTCTGGAGAATTAATGTGTTCCTTGAGAGTTATCAGGCTTCCTTGATTTTACATGTTTCTTATTTCTCAAGCTGATGTCTGTGCATCTGGTGTAGCAGTTGCCCCTTCCATTTTTATGGAGTAACTTTTACAGGAAAATCGCTTTTAATTTATACTGCATGGAGGATGTAGGTTGGATAGATGCTTTTGGGTTGCTTTAAAGTGCATGTATGTGGAAGTGCAGCCTCCATGTGATTTCTTTAGCTGTAGGCAGTGGCAGCAGTGTCTGTAAGGCCTCCATAGTGTACATTGCATCTTGTCATGGAGATATTGCTGTGAGTTTACAGTGGGGGTGAGTTTCAAAAACCATGTGTACTCACCTCTGTGAAGCTGAGTACTGTGGTCCTGGGGCCACTCTTGCTGAGCCACAGGATGTGGACAGGATAGTTGTGAGTCTCTGAGGGGTGAGTGTGAGTGATGATGGATGGTGGCAACAGTGGTCCTGGTGCCACAGGACACACAAGGAACAGCACAGGTCCAGCAGCGCAAGCACAAGTAATGTCAGGGCTGAGTGTCGGATCTGGAACTGCAGGTCATGGCGGGGCCTGGCCTCTGCCCATGAGACACGCGCTGGCCCTGGGTCTTCTAGTGGTGTCATTTGAGGTGTTGGAGCTATGTGCTGACCCACAGGTCTACAAGGATTCTACCAGTGGCTCCTCTTGGATTCTGGGAGGTGTGGAGGCCTCGTGTGTGTTGTTTGGCACAAAGCAATTGTGCAATCCCCCAGGCTGTTCCCCAAGCTGGATTTAAGCTGGTGAGGACTGTGGAATTCTCCTACAGTAAAACTTCTGGTCCATGCCCGCAGTGGCCAGGGAGGTGGGTAGCTTGTTCCTATGCAGTTCTCTGGGCTGGGAAGCGAGAGCAGCAGTTGTAGCAAGCTCTGTGATGTCTACTCTGAGTTCCCACACCATTCAGAGTTCCTGTCACTCCCTCGCTGAGTCCCAGGGTTCTCCGCCTCACTCTTGTCAAAATGCAGCCCTTCCTCTGTTGCCCAGTTCTTCCCTGTGGCAGAGGTAAGAACCTTGCTGTTGGCCCTATCAGAGTCTTTCTCATTTCTCATGAGGTGTCCTGACAATTTGTTAAGGCATAATTCAGCCTTAAGCCTCCTGTCCTGCCTTTATTTGTCAAAAGTGCAACTGTCTGGCATGGCCAGCACTGATTCCGGTTCTAAACAAGCTGGTAATTTCAGCTCTCGATTTCGTCTGCCAACTCCTATTTTGGTCTGTTGTGTGCATTTCTGTGATACCATTTAAACATTTTGGGAGATGGCAAGGAACAAATCAATGTACTAATCTAAAACTCTTGTTCGCTTATTTGGATTTCTTAAAAGTTATCGTTTTCATTTTGTTCCCTATTTCCGTCATGAGTGGACTGAAATAATCCCTTGATTTTGTCAATGTCTTGGCCAAAACCTGAGAACCTGATAGAAATGTCTTACTCATTTCTTAATTTGAAAAAAAAGCAGCCATTGGAGAGGGTGCAGAGTGGGTTTTGCCTTAGTTCATACGATGAAGAAAAAGGGAAATATTTGTTCTAACCATTTCTGGATGAAAAAGAACAAGAAAGTGACTTGTGGCCCATTAAAAAGTGTTTGGATTCATCACTTGTGTCCTTTGGAGGAGCAGAGGTTTGGGAAGAATCCCCCATAAATACGACCCCCTCTTAGCTTTTCTCTCCCACAAAGGGCTCTGTCACCTCAGCCTTGGGCACCTAGGCCAAATGCCAGTTTTTGGGACGGGCCAAGCTTGGAAATTGATACTGAGGTGAAATTGAGGCCGGGTATGGGCAGTGCTCTGGTCTGTGGCTTTCCATGTCTGATGGGGATTGAGAAGGGGGTGATGTGAGGTTAGACTGAGAGGCCCTGGGGTCCAGTGTAATTTCTATGTGAGCTCTGACAGGAAAGTGAACCTCTCTGTACTGGGTCTTACCTGACAGGTGAGTGAACAGAGATGTTCTGTTTGCTTTGTGAGGAAACATGAGGTATTTGTTAAAGTGTGCCCACTGAGTGTTAGTAAGTCTCAGCCTTGGTGCCTTTCCTGTGTCGAGGTCGTGGACGCCTCATCATGAGAGCCTGTCTCTTTCCTATGCTCTTCATTTCAGCTCCTTTGTTTTTTAATATTTAAATGTAGGATTTATAGTACTGGCTAATAAAATCCAGCGCGGCTCTTCCAAACTTCCTGCTGATGAGTTCTCCAAGTGCCCCAGCATTGGGAGGGAAAAGAACCCTGCTGAGCAAATCCTAGACTGAGCGTCAAAAACTGCAGGTGTCCCTCCGTTCCCAGGGGTAGCTGGCTCCGGGACGCCGGGGCTGCCCCGGACACGTGGCTGCTTAGTGCTCCTGACCTCCCTGCCTTCGCTCGGTCCTGCCCAGTCACAAACGCAGCGTCAATGCATCATGTGTAGTTGTGCTGTGCGATTTAGGGGACAGTGACAAAAAACAAAGTGCCCCCCCCTGTATTTCTGGCTGCGGGAGGCTGCATCTCTCGTTCTCGAAGCCGGAGGGTGTGCAGAGCTGACTGCATTTCCAGTGATGGGAAATGAGGTGCAAGCCCTTAGCCAAAGGACCAGCTGTGGATTCTAGAAGATTCCACCAAGTTCTGTGAAGTGTTCTGCGCTCCTCAGCTCCCTTGATGCGCGCGGGACTCCGCAGACGGCTGGGACCGACAGTGCGGGGATGCGCGGCCAGGCCACCTGGGTCAACCGTTGGGGAGATGTTTCCTTTCCTTCCAGAGGGATTACCGGGAGCGGGGCTGTGAGCCCGAGGAAGCTGGGCTGGCGGCGGCTCCGCGAAGGGGGCGCATGCGCTGCTCACGCAGCAGGAACACCGGAAGTGACCTCTGGCCGCAGTGCACGGGGGAGGCCCGGATGTACTTCTCCATCAGAGTTTCCGAGCTCTGGCTTTTCCTGTCGAACTTGACCTCTGAAAGCTGACGGAGGTGAGGGCTCCTCCCACCCCCAGGAAGCAGTGAGAGCAGTGGGTGAGGTTTGTGTTGCCGCTGTGGTCTCTGCTTGTGTGCCTCAGGAAGCCCCGGGACTCCACACAGGGCCGAGCGGCCTTGTGGAAAAGGACGCCCAGGCCGCCATGCTTCACGTCAGGGGCAGCCGCAGGTACCTCAGCAGCATCCATGCTTCACGACGGAGACAGCTGTGGATCACGTCAGGGACAGTCGCGGTTTACGTCCGTGGTATCCATGGTTACGTAGGGGCGGCTGTGGTTTACATCAGGGGCAGCTGCAGTTACCGCAGCGGCATCCATGCTTCACGACAGGACACCAGCTGTGGTTCACGCCAAGGGCAGGCGGGGTTTACGTCAGGGGAAGCCAAGGTTTCCATCGGTGGTATCCATGGTTACGTCAGGGACACTGCCCATAGGAAGGTAGACTTAGCACCTGATGAAGGTTAATCTGTTTACTACAAGTCTATGAGGTGGGTGTTATCACTGACCTTATCTCCAGGTCGCAGGTGAACAACTTGAAGTGCATATGGCAGTAACCTATCCAAGGCTGCTTGGTATGTGGCCAAGCAGGGTTTGACTCTGGGCAGAGTGATCCCAAAATGCCCTTGACCTTGGCTATTTGTTTTACTCTTTCCAGAGTATACCTGCTCATTTTGCCTTTGTAATGGTGAGGATTAAGTTAAATACTTGGGAAAATGGTTTTCTTTTTGTCTCAAACATTTTTTTAACTGACACATAATAATTGATATGTGTGGGCCACAGTTGACAGTTTGATCCATGTATGCAAGGTGTACTGATCCTATCAGCAAGTAGCTTATCCACAACTCCAAGCATTTGTGACATTCTTGTATAGGAAACATTAAAAATCCACCCCCCCCAACTCATTCTCTTAAGCACTATTTTTCAGCTGAGATCAGCATATTTAGATCCTACATCTGAGGGGTCTTCAGCATTTCATGGGGCATGGGTGTTACAAAGAAAAATAATCATGCATAGATTCTTCGCACCCCAGTAAGCTTCTACTAATCTCTATTAGCATATTGGAACAGTATCTAGTTGAAGAGGCACTAGGACATCAATTTGTAAAGAACCCCTATCAGAGCGCCATGAGTTCTTGATGGTATAGCTTGTGTGGAATAACAGTGAAATTATGGATGTTTAACAAAAAGTTGATGGGGACAGTTCCCAAAAGAAACTGGTGATTTCAGGATGGATAACCCATTCTACAAAGGGATGAGTCAGTGTAAAAGATGAAATCTGGGGGCCGGTGCTGTGGCGTAACGGGTAAAGCTGCTGCCTGCAGTGCCGGCATCCCATATGGGCACTGGTTTGAGACTCGGCTGCTCTGCTTCCGATCTAGCTCTCTGCTGTGGCCTGGGAAAACAGTAGAAAATGGCCCAAGTCCTTTGGCCCCTGCTGCTGCAGCCATCTGGGGAGTGAACCAGTGGGTGGAAGACCTCTCTCTCCATTTCTCCTTCTCTCTCTCTATAACTCTGACTTTCAAATAAATAAATAAATCTTAAAAAAAAGTTGAAGTCTGTAGTGATAAAGCATCCACTAGAGGATTTATAAGGGAAAAAAATCTCAGGGTAGGCATTTGGCATAGCAGTTAAATTATGGAATGCTTGGGACACCCACATCCTGTGTCAGAGTTCCAGCTCCACTTCGGATTCCAGCTTCTAGCTGGTGCACACCCTGGGAGGCAGCAGTAGATGGCCCAAGTACTTGGGTCCCTGCTGGAGAGGTGAGAGACCAGGATTGAGTCCTCAGCTTCTGGATTGGGCCTGGGCCCAACCCTGGCTGTTGGGGGCATCTGGGGAGTGAGCTAGTGCCTGAGAGCCCTTTGTCCCTGTGTCTGTCTCTGCCTCTATAACAAAACTTAAAAAAATTTAGCTTCATTTGTGCCCTAGTTGAATAGGATGAACACTAACAGCAGAAACAATAGCCACAACCCTGGCCATCTCAACTGGTTCAGCTTACACAATTCCAATTCAAAAAATAAAGTGGGGCAAACTTCTGTTTCGTCAGTGACAAAACAGTTGTGCTAACATCAGCTGCAGAAAAGAGCAGAGCTTTCAGTGGAAATTTTCAACAAGTGAAATCAAGATCCGGAAGCCTTTCTTGCAAGAATTGAAGCAGGAAATGGAACTTGAAGACAAACTCTTGACTTCAAGAGTTAGAAGTTACCCAGTCAAACCAGTAGTGAGTTAGTTAAGAGCAGTTGTCAGAGTATTTTGGAGATGGCCAAGGCGTTTTCCTTCTTGATTTCCTGGGGGCCAAAGAATGGTGCCTTCTGCTTATTGGGAGTGTTAGGGGGAATGTTACCAAGAGCTTGAGCAGAAAAACAGCCTTGGGAGCTTCCCCAGGGAGATCTGTGCACCCAGTCTGTGCTTCTGTTCATTCTTCTCATCAGCTGGGGCGATGTGGTTGTGTTTCAGTAAGAAATCATTAGACATTCACCATCCAGTCCTGTTTCCATTGCTTTTGATTTCTTTTTGTTTCCTAATGTTAAAGATATCATTAAAGCACATCCATCTTTCTTCAGTTAAGAATATAAAAGAAAGATGTTGGCATAGTTAAATTTCCAGAATGCTCAGTTCTTTAGGGATGGAGTAAATGGCAAAAACCTCCCCTTACAAAAGTACCTTAAACTTGATGGAGCTTTTCTTGAGAAGTATGTTATGTATTGATTCCATTTCCAGGAACCTTTAGAACCCTCCTATCATGAGTAGGAACGGGGACTGTTTGCCCCATTACATCTTGTTCACCTCACTTAGTGTCCTCCACGGCTATCTGTGTGGCCGCAAAGGACAGAACTTCATTTTCTAAAAAAGATTATTTGTTCATTTGATTGGCAGAGAAACAGACACCAACTGACGGAGATCACTCTGATCCAGTAGTTCACTTCCCAAATGCCCACAATGACTAGGGCTGGGTCAGGTCAAGGCCTGGAGCTGGGAAGTCAGTTGAGGTGTCCCATAGAGGTGGCAGAACCCAAGTACTAGAGCATCAGTGTTGCCTCCCCAGGTGCACTTCAGCAGGAAGGTGGAATAGGAATCCAAGCTGAGACTCAAATTCACTTGGTGGTACAGGATACGGGCATCCCAAGTGGTGGCTTAACTGCCTTGCCAAATGCTAGCCCTGAATTCATTGGGTTTTTCTGGTTAGACAACATTTGTGTGTACCACATTTTCTTTATACATGTACCTGTTGCATTCCATCCAAAAAACTTGAGAAACTGCATGTCATAAAAGCATGATGCATGGACTCAAAATTTTTTTACACAAAAATAAACTTTAAATTCTATTTTTCCATGAAATTTGTGAGGTACCTTCATATTTAACTCTTAAAGTGCTAACTTGTTTCCAAACAGGTTGCACCATTGTATGTTTTTACCAGTTGTATCTGTGTGTTCTAGTGGCTCCACATCCTCTCCAAAACTTGATCATTCCTCTCAGTTTAGGCATTCTAAAGTGCAGTAATATCTCATTATGGTTTTAAGTTGCATTTTTAATGACAAAGGTTGCTTAGTTTACTATACACCCTTGACTGGTTGAGTTGTTTGTTCTTGCACAGTTGTGTTTGAATGTTCTCAAAAATGTGATTGGGAAATGTTTTCTTAAGTTCTTTTCCTTCTCTTAAAAGCATCGTTAATGAAACAGATTTTTATTTGGAAGAAGATCAGTTTGTCCACTTTTTATGTGTCATGCTTTTTATGTTATATCCGAGAAACTTGTCTAACTTGAATTCACAAGGATTTTCTCCTAGGTTTCTTCTAGAAGTTTTATTATTTTGGGGTTTACATTTTGGTCTCTATTTTGAGTTCATTTGTGTATATAGTATGAGATAGCAATCAAGGTTCTTTATGTATTTTTATTTATTTATTTTTTGATGGGATGATATAATATGGACATCTAATTGTTCCAGCACCATGTGTTAATAGAGCTGACCTTTCCCAAGAGGATACTTAAACATGTTCTTTTGGATGTGAAAGATCAGTTTATGTGTTCATGTCTATTTCTGAGTTCATTCTTCTGTTCCATTGATCTGTTATACTACATACCATCGTCTTGATTAGCATAGTCTTTAGTAAATCCTGAGCTTGGGTACTGTTAGCTCCCCAAAATTTGTTTTCCCTTTTGAGATTTGATTTGATCATTCTAGATCTTTTAAATTTCCATAGTAATTTTAGAGCCAGCACCTTAATTTCTCAGACTCCTGCTTGGATTTTCATTGGGCCTGTATTGAGTGTGTGGGCCACTCTAGGGGAGAACTGTCCTCTGATTATTGAGTCTTTTAACCATGAACACTGCGGAGAGAAATTCAGGACCTAAACTAGTTCTGTGTGCAGTGTTTGGTAGTTGTCATTGTGTAAGTCTTGCACACCTCTTGTGTTTATCCTTAATTGATTCTTACTTTTGCAGTACAACTGTAAATTTTGGTTTCTGATTTTTGTGTATTGACCTTTTGCTTTTCTACCTTGCAAAGCTCACTTTGTAAATCCAGAAAATTTTTATAGATTCCTTAATATTTGCCTGTCTTTTTATTTTTTAAACAGAATCAGTTCATCTTTGGAAAAATTATTTTCTATATTTTGTTCCAATCCTAGTAAGTTTTTATTTACTTGTCCTGTTTAATTGTATTGAACTATCAAGGTTTTTTGAATAGAAATGGTGATATCAGGTACCTTCTCTCTTTGCTGATTTTAGAGGGGAGGTGTCCATCATTAGTATTGACTAGGGCCTGGCTGTAGGTTTTCCCTGGATGCTTTTTATTGGTTGATGAAATTCCTTTTCATTCTCTGACAGTTTTTATCAAAAAAAGTTTGTGTTTTGTTGAATGCTATCTTTGCATCTCTTGATGTGATCCTTTGGTTTGTCTTTCTTAGCCTGTTAAGAGGATGAATTAAATTGACTTTAAATATGTAACCAGACTTCATTTTCAGAATAAACCCCAGTTAGTTGCAATGCAGTTTTTGTTACTCTTCTATCAAAATTATATTCAGGATTTTGTCATCTAAGTTAGTGAAGCATATTTGATATTTAGTTTCTTAAGCATTTTACTTACTTGTTGATTTTTAAATTTATTTGAAGTATACATAGAGATTCCTTTCTGCTGGTCCATTCCCCAAATAACATACAGCCAGGGCCAGGCCAAGTGAAGGTCAGGAGATGGGGGCTCCATGGGGGTCCTTTATGTGGGTGTTAGGACTCCATGTACATCAGCCGTCACAGTTGTGTGCCAGGCTGCATTTGTGCAGGAAGCTGGAATTGGGAGTGAAACCAGGACTTGAGCCCTGATATGGGATGCAGTTGTCCCAGCCAGCATCCTTAACTGCTGCACCAAATACCTGCCACATTTATTTATTCATGTATTGGGTTTGGTTTTGGTACCATGGTAAGATGGGGCTCATAGAAACTTTTGTGAAAAAATTTCTCCTCTCAGTGCTCTCAGACATAGTTTTTTTAGAATCAGCTTTATGTTCTCCTGAAATGCTGACAGAAGTTTCCAGTGAAGATATCCAGCTCTGGAGTAAGCACTGTGGAAAGAGTCTACATACAAATTGCACTTCTTTAATGGGTAATATCTGTCTAGGTAATCAAATTTTGTCTTGAAGATCTGTGGTAGTTTGTGTCTTGGGAGGAATCTGTGCATTTCAAATTAGTTGATAAATTGTTTGGCCTGAAGTTGCTCCCTGTTGTCTTTCCAAATCTATGGGATCTGTACCATTGTCTCCTTTTTTTTCCCCCCCAAGTGGTGGCAATCTATCTTTTCTTTTTCTCCCCTCAGAAGATGGGCTAGATTTTTATCGATTTTATTGTTCTATTCAAAAGAACCAGCTTTTGACTTCAATAGTATTTCTTAATCACTTTTCTATAATCATTGAAATGTGCTCTCATTTTAATTTTTTCTCTATCTTTGAGTTTAATTTTTTCTAGTTTTCTACTGTGAAAGCTGGGGACATTGTTAGAGACTTTTCTTCTTTGTTAATGTAAGTGTTTAGTTTTCCCCTAAGCAAAGTGTTAGTGATATGTCACAAATGTTAGTACAGTGTGTGTTCATTTTCGAGCAGTCCAGAATATTCTCTAATTTCTGTTCTGATTTTTCATGGGCCTGTAGGTTACATAAAGAGTGCTATTTAGTTATGAAGTATTTGGGGACATTTTGAGATGCATTTCTGTATTTTAAATCTATTTAAATGTTGATCAGAGAGCATACTTCTTATGAGCTGAATCTCTGAATCTGTTAAACTTCAGGCTTAGGACATTGAGTATGTTAGTGAATGTTGTGTGTTAGTGAATGTTGTGTGTGTGTGGAAGGAACGTGTGTTCTGTGGCTGCTGGAACTGTGCGTTCACCTTGAGGGCTTCCTTCTGAGGGCGTTGTGCTGTCAGCACTCAGAGTGATGCTGACGGAGCGTCCTCTGCTGCTCTCAGGAGCACTCTCTGTAAATCTCTCTCTTAATTTATTTGCAAAGCAGAGTTAAAGAGACAGGAGGAAAAAAAAAGTGTGCATGCGTGAGCACTTCCAGCTGCTGGTTCACTTCCCAAATGGCTGCAATAGCCAGGGCTAGTCCAGGCCAAACCCAGGAGTCTGGAACTTCTTCTGGGTCTCCCATGTCGGTGCAAGGGCCCCAGACACTTGGGTCATCCTTTGCTGCTTTCCCGGGAGCATTAGCAGGGAGCTGGTTTGGAAGTGGAACAGCTGACTCTTGAATTGGTGCCCGTGTGGTATGCCAGCGTCACAGGCAGAGCCCTAACCTGCTACACCACAGTGCTGTCCCCTGCAAATTTGTTTTCTCATCAGCTCAGGTCCCTTGGCCTTCCTGGCCACCCAGCTCCATCCCCTCAGGAAGCCTACTCTGCTGTGCCTGCCTTTACTCTTTGAGGTCTGAAGCTTTGTCCAGACAGAAGGCCAGTGCAGTCACAGGACTCACCACAGTGGCTTCCTTGTCTAAGGGGTAGTAGTAGTACTTCTAAATTGAATTAAACCACATATCCTATGTGAGAATAATCTGCAAAGGAAACAGACTTTTAAGATGAAAGGTAAAAGTGTCAGAACCTCCTGAAAACTTGGGAGAATTGTTCTATCACCTGGGGTTGAGAGGGCCTTTCTAACA
Source organism: Sylvilagus floridanus (assembly GCA_949820135.1). NCBI lineage: Eukaryota > Metazoa > Chordata > Mammalia > Lagomorpha > Leporidae > Sylvilagus > Sylvilagus floridanus. The sequence goes on along the minus strand of OX463241.1, from coordinate 4,276,118 downwards.
TGACTCAGAATGTGGAAGGGTGAGAAAATCCAGTACTCACATTGTGTTAAAACCCCACAAATTTCCTCAGGGGGAAAATAAATCAGTCAGATATGAGGTATGAGAAATTGGTAGGTGGAGGAAAGGAGTTGGCATTAGACTTTCAAAAATTAAGCATTTATTTTCATTATATTAGAGATGATTGATTGATCAGTCACCCATCTGCTGGTTCAATTCCCAACTGGCTGTAACAGGCTGTGGTGCGCCAAGCTGACCCCATCCCCATCCCCCACATGGGTGGCAGGGACCCAAATACTTCAACCATCACCTGCTGCCTCCAGGGTGTGATTGGCAGGAAGCTTGGTGGGAGGTGGAGGAACTGGGACTAGAACCCAGGATGCAGGTGTCCCAAGTGGTGTTAACCTCTGAGCCAAATGCCTACCTCAAGATTTTTTTAACATCTTTAAATTTTGAATCCTGTGACTTCATTACCAATTCAAAATTAAGTATAACAATGGTCTTGGATTGCTGGAATTATGCACTGATTGGAAGTGGAGCCCCCAGTATGTCTCCTCTCTTAGTTGGGTTCTCTGTTACTCATAGAAGCAGTGTTCCCAGCCACAGATCATTTCCTCTCCCTCATTATCACTTGGATTCAGGCTAATTTCAGGTTCATCGAGTTCTGTTTCCTACTTCCTCCCCAGAAATCGATGATGTTGACATCATCACCCATGTGTGGTGTACAGACCAAAGGTGATGGCCGTGGTCTACAGATCAGTGAACCAGTGAGAGAAACTTTAGGTCCTGCAGTCAGAAGCAAAGCAGTGGGAAGAGGGAGGCCAAAGCCAGCACTGCCTGTGTCTCACTGGGAAGGAGGAGGGTCGACACCCTGGCTTCTTCCTGTCTTGAACCCCAAGGGAGCGTGCCAGTGCTTATAGGTGTTGCTGGCCAGGAGTGGGCAGTGAGGTGGGACAGCAGCCAGGACAGTGTAGCCCATGGGCGTTCCAGGATGGCTGTCTGAGGACAGAGTGGGAAAGGGTGGAAGACTTGGGGTTTGAATGCACAAAGGTCAGAGATGCGATGGTGGACTTGACAGCCTGGAAGCATCAGATGGTTTTGCAAAGTCTTAGGATCACTGTCAAGGGTGCGGGCGGAACTGGAAGGCATCGATGAGAGAATGAACAGGGAGTGGGGAGGGAAGCGCTGCCTCGCCCCCTGCAGGAGGGAGCAGACATGAAAGGAGGAGGGGCAGTGCTGCAAGTGCTCCCACTGCTGCCTGCTCCTGGAACCGCGGGGGTGCTGGGGTCCAGGACAAGACCCTGTCCCAGAAAGTCCTGAGCTTCTGCACTTGAGTCTCAGCAAGACAGTTTCTTACTCTGTGCTTCCCTGTAGTGATTGACTGGGGACTTTTCCAGGGTTGTCAGCAAAAGCGGCCATTTTTCTCTGCTGGGAGCCACCATGTCCACTGGGATAGACATAGTCACACATGAGGCTTGGTCACAGTTTGGTCCCAAACTAAAAACCCTTTGCTTGGAAGAAGAAGACATTTCAGGGCCAAATGGTAGAGTCGTTAGCACTGCCTTCCAGTGTCTTCCTTCAGCATTCTTTTTTTTTTTTTTTTTTTTTTTGACAGGCAAAGTGGACAGTGAGAGAGAGAAAGGTCTTCCTTTGCCGTTGGGTCACCCTCCAATGGCCACCGCGGCCGGTGCACTGTGGCCGGTGCACTGCGCTGATCCGATGGCAGGAGCCAGGTATTTTTCCTGGTCTCCCATGGGGTGCAGGGCCCAAGCACTTGGGCCATCCTCCACTGCACTCCCTGGCCACAGCAGAGACCTGGACTGGAAGAGGAGCAACCGGGACAGAATCCGGTGCCCCAACCGGGACTAGAACCCGGTATGCCGGTGCCGCAAGGTGGAGGATTAGCCTAGTGAGCTGTGGCACGGGCCCTTTTTTTTTTTTTTAATTTTACAGGTAGAGTTAGAGAGAGACAGAGAGAAAGGTCTTCCTTCTGTTGGTTCACTCCCCAAATGGCTGCCACAGCTGGCGTACTGCACCGATCTGAAGCCAGGAGCCAGGTGCTTCTTCCTGGTCTCCCATGTGGGAGCAGGGGCCCAAGCACCTTGGCCATCCTCCACTGCTTCCCTGGGCCACAGCAGAGAGCTGGACAGGAAGAGGAGCACCTGGGACTAGAACCTTGCACCCATATGGGATGCCAGCGCCACAGGCAGAGGCAGTGAACCATGGTGCCAGCCCCCCAGTATTCTTTTTCTCTTGTGGTTCTAATAGGGGTAAGATTCTGGTCAAATCTGTGCTGAGTCAGTTTCTGTGTCAGTTACTGAGGTTTTGCTTGAGAGCTTTTTGAGTATTGACTCTCTGCCTCTGAGAGGATGTGGAGCTAGCTTCTGACCCGAGAGCTGGACCTTGGTGTGTGGGCAAGTTCTGGATACCAGCAGAGGGCCAGCAGGCAGGTGGCCCTGAGTTGTGGAGAAGCCAGGCACCTTTGCTTGGATGAGTGCCAGGTTACATTATAGTTGTAAATTTCCATATAATGTAACGTGATTGACAAAGAAGTTTTTCTTTGCACTAAGTATCTCCTTAGGATTTGCTGATTTGTTTCCCACGAAGTGATGTAGGCAGGGCCATGCCCGTCTTCAGTTCGGTAGCTGCAGTGTGACTGTTTCTTAGGGATTCCGGGTGATCTCCCTGTTTCTGACTGCAAACCCAAGGGGCTTAGGGTTGGGAGGGTTGTAGCTTCTTTCTTCATTTGTCTCTGCTGATAATCATTTGGTTGACATTTGTTCTTTTGTTAACACTGCCTAGATAATTTCTGCTGCATTTAGGTGTTCAAGATTCTGGGTGGTAAATTTTACCCTTTATTGTTAAATTTCTGTCAAATGCAATCCTTGAATATTTTTATATTACTTGTAAACAAGTGTCCCTACCTGAATTGAGTGATTGATTCCAGACTGAAATGATGACTAAAAATGTATGTGAAAAATAATTTTTGAAGTTAAATTTTCTTTTTGTTAAGAAAATTTTTAAGTTGAGAAATGTACTGAATCTCAGTTTTAAATCATTCTTCTATTGTTTATCTACCACTAAAGAGCTTCTTTTTTCTTGGTTAAAATTTCAAAATGGAACAGCTGCTATTCAGCACAGTATCTTGTAACATTTGGCTCTCAAACATGTTATTAAGACATATTTCAAAGCCAGTTTCTCTTGTTTTCTCTTGACTTTTAAGTTTCTTAATTGCAGTATGGGTTTTGTCTCAATGATTCTCAATAATATGGTCATTAAATAAGAGATGCTTTTTCTTTGGAAACAGTAAAATTTTAAGAATATATTGGAAATTCCAAATGTCCATGACATAGGAGGAATAGTATACCGTACACCTCCATTTCCTGCTGGTCATTTCATCATTATCAGGATTTGGCCCCATTTGCAATTCTTACCTCTCCTTTGCTTTTCTTTGATACTATGTTTTTTGAAATTATTTATTTTGTTTGAATGACAGGGAGGATGGGGCAGAGCAAGCTCCCGTCTGCTGGTTCGCTCCTGAAATGCCTACAGCTTCTGGGCCTGGGCCTGGCTGAAGCTTTGAGCCAGGAACTCAGTCCAAGTGGCAGCATCTGACTGCCTGAGTCATCACCCTACGCTGTGTTTTAGCTGTTGCACCAAGTGCTTTGTCCTGAACGGATGCTCTTGGAGGATTTCCCATTTCACCCCTGCATGCATGTTCTCCATCTCAGAGACAACATGGGCTGCAGCGTGACACAGGCTTCAGTTTGCATATCATCTGTCCTGGTCTCATGTGATGCCCCTTCCACAGGCAGTTCTCTCCCATTCACTGGGTGGAGTCGGGACCTAAACTAGGTTCCCATGCTGTCCCACTCTCTTGTTCTCGTCTCTCTGGGTTGGGAGCAGACCTCTGCCTCCCTGTTTTCTGCCTTCCGCAGGTAACCTGTTGCAGAAATAGTCAGCTCTCGGCCACGTTGTCGTATTTAATGGGCCCCCTTCCTCTCTCATCAAACGGGAGGAGCCTCAGGCTTGGTTAGCAGTCACTTGATGAGCGGGGCAGTGTGCTTCATGCTGCACGTGTCATGAGGTGTGCAGGGTCTGTGTTCTTGCTTTCAAGCGTGCTGAGGCTGATGGTTGTTCCCATGGTGACTCTGCGTTCCTCACTGTGACACTCCCTCCCTGCTTTTAACCATGCCTGAATCTTTCAGTGAATGCCACGTGGGATTGTATAGTACTGACTTCCTGATCCTGACTTTGCTTTCCCATCCGTTAGCTTGAATTCTTCCATAAAGACAGCTTTTCTGTTGTTTAATTAGACTGCATGCATGGAAAATGTGCAGGATCTTGTATTTTTCCATGGACATTTTGAAGGACCTTTGCACCATTACCCTGAAATTCAGTCCTTCCAGGGTGGGTGGAGAAGAAGTTTAATTCCTTGCCTCACTTGCCCACAGTCACTCCTGCGTGAGTTTGCTGCTCAGGCGGGTCCTGCAGAGCTCAGAGCTCTGCACTGTAGGGCCAAGATGCTGGTCCATCTCCTTTTGTCTGAGACCCGGCCAGGGAGGACTTCATTAGAGCCTTGTCCTGGGGTTCCTGGGACTCGAACGCTGAGACCAGCCTTCTCTGAAATTCTCTGTCAGCTCACCTCGAGAAACTGGGCCACTTTGCAAGTTGCTCAGTGTGGATATCCAGTTTTTCCTGGGTTTCTCACGGCCATGCCACGTGCCATGTTGTCTGACGTGTCTCGCTCCTTCATGGCGCATTACAGCTTAAACCCAGAGTCCTTTGTGCTTGTTGTCCTTCCTGATGCCGGGTAGTATGGGGAGAAGACGGCTGGATCTGCTGGGCATCCCAGGTGAAGTGGCCAGAGTGTCTCTGATGTTGAGACAGGAGTTCATTCAAGCTGAATGCAATGCACAGGGTCACTGTTTGAAGGCCCCAGGAGTGGCTTCCAGTGCTGAAGGACAAGCGCAGAATGGTCAGTACTGCAGGGATCTCAGCTGGACATGAATGTCGTCGGTCCTCTCTGTGCATTTCATTCTCTCAGACAGTGCTAGGTGGTAGAGGTCACAGCAAGAGCAGCTCAGGGACTCTGTTGAGCACCAAGGCCCTAACTGGCCTGACCTGAGACATGCACTCATCACTAGAGCATTCACTGTCTCCTGGAGATTGGCTGTTCTGGCTGGCATGCAGTGTGTCAGGGTCCTCTCCTGCAGATACAGTAGAAGGCGATCGATGATCCCACCATGCATAATTGCAGTGGGAGTGGCCAGTTGCCCATGTAAACGTGGCCTGCTATTACCCTAAGAAGGGAAGCTGTGTGCAGCACAGGTGTCTGCTGTGGACTTGTGGCTCCAGTACCCAGGAGAGTATTTGCATATAACAGGTGCTGAATGCGATTTTGTGGTCACATCCATGGTATCACTGAGTACTTCTTGCTTGCCTGTCATGCATTTGACTTATACGAAGAATCTGTTGTAACCAAAAATAATTCATGGTCACACTGACATTCACTTGCTGTGAGTTCTCCAGTCCTGGAAGCATTTTACTTATAATTGCTGTGCTTTTATTTTTCCTAAAAAACAAAAAACCCACGGAGTCTGTTTCAGCCTTCATGAATTGTCAAAGGTAGTAGTAGTTTAGTCTTCAGATTGATGCAAACTAATGTCGTCTGTGCTCCAAGTGTTGGTTCTGGGGACCTGCACAGCTCTGGCTGCCTCGGGTTATGTGCAGGCGCACATACCTTGCCTGCTGTATGAAACTGCCTGCTGCACGGGGCCCTGAGCCACTTCTCTGTGCCTCAGTGTAAGAAACAACCTCCATGAAGACGAGCTAGCACAGCTCTTTTCTGCTTTTCCCATAAAGTGGTTTGTAAAATTCGGACCCATGGATGCTTCTTTTCTTCCCTGGAGCTGTGAGATACAAGGTCTCCACCATTGTTGTTGTTTGGCCTTGTGTGGAGCTCCTGGTGATTAGAACCCACTTGCTAACGTGCTTCTGGCTTGACCTAGGTTTGGGTAGGAAGAAATCATGACCCTCAGTTCGTTGTTCTGTGTGGGTTCATGGAGAGAAATTAGGCAGAAATGCATACTGTTTCTGTTTTATTGCCTGGGTTCAGGTTTCTAGCTGGATGTGAACTTCTTCTCTGATTATGAAAATAAACCCCGAAATTTCATGTACAGTTCAGGCCTGTTTACCTTGCGTAATTGTTCTTCGGTTTTAAATTTCTACTTGGAATTCTTATCGTTGCTCTACCAGATTAAGTGAGCACTTGGACAGATTTTGTTCCATTGTCTTAACTGTGTGAATTGTATTTGTCCAAGGGAATTTCGCATCTGAAGGATGCAGAGGTGTTGAATGAATTGTCCCCTTCTCTCCTGTCGTGGAGAATGTTCATCAAGTCGGTAGCGCAGCCTGCAGCAGCATCACGTTGTTTGGATGGCATCAGACACAGGAGAATTTGGACGCCAGTGTGCAGTTCATTTAGCTTGTGCCCGAGCCATCTGCTTATCTGCACTGCTCAGCCAGCCAGCCGGCTTCTTCTCCTCAAGTCTGCAAAGATGATTAACCTGGATGGCGCTTCCTGGCAGCCTCAATTCGCTTCCTGAATCTTCCCCACCATCCAGAATTCCCTGGTGGAACCTGGTAGGCCTTTTGGAAAGGCAAAGAGGCTCCTTGGCTTGGGAAAGAGTTGACATAAATGGCAGCTGCTGAAGTGCCACTGGGAAGACTGAGCTCAGAGTCTGGGTTTTAAGTCCTAAGTCGCATGTCAGCAGCTGACGGTAGGAGCGTGTAACTGAGGAGGAGACGCTTTGGTCTTAACCATCCCATCTCTATTCTGTAGCAGCAGAGGGTGGTTCGGCGAAGTGTAACGTGCCAACAAATTCTTAGTCCTCAAGATTGCTTGGAGAGGGTGAATCCTTGGAGAGGCCATCTGGCGCTGGAGGTCGGATTCTGCTGGAAGGTGGAGCTGTGCTCGGCGCCATGCCCAGGACATCACTATAGTAAGATCTATTACATGTGGTCAGCCAGGGCAGCAGAGGGGTGTTGAGTCTTCTTCAGTGAACCTCGTGTGGCCTTCAGTTTATAGCATGCATTGGTTTTAGAGGTGTACGTTACATCTGTGGCTGTGCACCTGCCGGGAGCTGTCGGGTTGATGGAGTGGGAAGCAGGGAGCCGTGTGCTAACTGTTGATGGTGAGTGGGAGAGAAGAGCCCCTTTCTCTCTGCCCACAGCAGCCTTCGGGAGAGGAGATTTGCTCTCTGAGGCCGGGTGGAGCATTCTTGTACAGTTTACACCAGTGTATCCCTGGGGCTCTGGCTGATAATGCATGACATTTGCACGTTACCTGGGGCCATGATTCAGCCGCATTTTCAACATCAGACATTTGATTCCTTTATTGGCAGCTGTAGAGAAAACATTTCTGGGATAAAGGGCCCAAATATAAATAAGAAAGAAGGAAGGAAAATAAAATTGGAGTGGGGAGGTCTAGGGTGACCATGTGTGGCAACACAGGGCAGTGAGGGGAGGAAGCCCAGTGCTCAGCTTGGGGAGGTGTCCGTGGTCTGGCTTTGACCCTGCATCAGGACGTTTTGGGCACCACTGCCCCAAGCTGGCCCTTCTTGTGAAATCGACGGTGCTTGTTGTAGGCACCTCCTCAATGTTACTCCCTTAAGCTTCTCCATTTACATGGTATCTTTGCAAGCCTCAGAAAATGTCTACTATGTAGATGGCACATAGATTTCAGAATGCTTTTGCACCAAGATAAACTTGTCCTTTTAAAGAAGGTTGATGTATTTGGCAGGCAGAGCTAGAGCGGAGGGAGAGAGACCTTCCATCTCCTGGCTCATGCCTCACAGGGCCACAGTGGCTGGGAGTTGGCTACTCTGAAGCCAGGAGCCTGGAGTTCCATCTCATTCTTCCATGTGGGTACAGGGTCCCATGTACCCAGGCCATCTTCCGCTGCCTTCAAGCACAGTAGCAGGAAGCTGGTGGGAAGTGGAATAGCTGGAACTTGAGCTCGCGCCCACACTGGGTGCTGTACCACAGTGCCGGCTCCTAAACTTCTTGAATTCTGTTCTCCGTGAGCCATGAAGCCCCCTCGGGTAAACTACTGACCTCCCCCTAGCTTTGTCCAGGCTGTCTTCTAAAGCAGCCACCTGCTGACTGCTTCGTCCAGGACAAAGGTTTCTTGATTTGTTTGCCTCTTGATGTCAGTATTGCCGACATGATGGAAGGGTGCCTCGGTGGTCGGACATCTCCATGTCCGTAATCCCAGATAGTCAGCCTCAAACTCTGTGTTGGTTGAGGCTCTTGACCTGTTCTCCTGTTGCTTGAAGTGTGGGCCCTAGCAGCAGCGGTACCTGGGCACTGATTGGAAAAGGCAAGTCTCAGGCTCCGGCCCCTCCAACTGAACTGGAATCTGCTTTTTGTGAGATCCTGCAGTGTTGCTGTTTGTATTAAACTTTGAGAGGCAATGATCCATTCCATTCTAAGTTCCAGTGGGAAACAAGTGCTTTAGTATATCAGGTATGGGGTGGAACTATTTAGAAAAAAGAACCCTGGTATATCTAAGGGCGTGAAATCCTCAAAGCTCTCAGAATTGAGAATCACCCAGAAGGCCTCTTAAAACATTGTTGCTGGGCTCCACTGAGCATTTCTGGTTGAATGGGTGTGGGTTGGTTGAGTGTCAGAATGCTGCTGAGAATCTGCGTTCTAACAAGCTCCCAGGTAGTACCAGTCCTGCTGTCTGAAAGCATGGAGGGCACTCGGAGAATGGTTGACACATGGGGACGCACACAACAGGAGCAGTCCAGGTGTGTCCAGGCCCCTCTGTGCCAGGAGTCAGGTAGCACCTTACACGCCCGTCAGGAACATGTCACTGACAAGTCTCACACCAGGGTTTCAGGGCAGCCTGTACCACGGCATAACTTCGGTTTCTGCACCTTCATTTTCTGTTAAGGTGAAGAGGGGGCTGGATGCTCTCTGTTATCATCTGTGGTTCTAAACACCCAGACTTTGCTTTTTAGTGACTTCTGTTTGGTGTGTGTGTATGTGTGTGTGTGTGTTTTGGGAAGCAGTTTCTGCCAGTTTGGGGAACTGTTTCTGCCAGTTCACTCCCTGAGTGCTGCAGTGGCCAAGGCTGGGCCAGGCAGAAGCTGGGAGCCCAAACTCAATCTAGGTCTCCCTGTGGGTGGCAGGAACCCAGTTCCTTGGGCCATCTCTACTGTCTGTCAGGTCTGCGTTAGCAGGAGCCAGAGCTGGGGCTGAAGCCAGCTACTCCATTGTGGGATGCAAGTGTTTCAAGAGAGTCTCATCCCTTGGGCCAAACACCCACCCCCTGGAAACTTCTGGAGACTTGCCTCAGCGGAGTGGCTCCAGCTGGGGACTCTGCCCCAGGGGGTGGGCAGGAGCAGGTGCTGGGAGGGAAGTTAGCTGGGAAATATTTGGGGCAACCAGGGAGTGACTTTCTTCTCTCCAGGTTGACCATACCCAGCCCTACCCTGTTCCCGATGGTCAGTTCCCTCCGAGATCCTTGGTTTCTCATAAGGCTGGAGAGTGGCAGTCTAACTTCTCAGCCACATGGCGCGTCTTGGAATCAAGTATACAGAGGGCCCGGTGTGTTTGAAGCATTGCCCTACAGTGTCATTCCTTGGAATTTCTGTGCACCCAACACAACAAACAAGTGACAGTCCTGGTTTCACAGGCGAGGTGTTACTGTCAGGATAAATAGACTCGCAAGCTAGGCCTCGCTGTCGCTGTATTGGTCAGTGTGCAAAGCTGTGTCTGTGTCCTTGTGACACTGTCGTGTGTGTGGCGGGGTCAGCGGCAGACGCGAGGGTAGCAGCTGGTCTTTGGTGTCAGGGCTCATGCATGTTTGAGCACCCTCACCTCGTCAGCCTGAAATGACATCGGGCTCGAGTTAAGCAGATAACCCAAAGAGAAAGGAGAGCCGAAGGGTCAGGTGGAACCTGGCAGAGCAGGCAGTGTTACAATGGTGAAGACAGAGTTGGGGGTGAGGACTCCTCATGTCTGGGGAGCGATGAGAAACGGGGGCCAGGAGTACCCTGCGGGCTGAGGCTGTCTCCCAGCTGCTGGGCTCCTTTCCCTGTGGCTTCTGATACCACAGCCCTGGGTGTGTGCTTGGAAACCCTGTCCCTTCCTCGGTCCTCTGCGTGCTGTTTCAGACTGGAAAGAATCCCTCTGGCTGGCTTTGAAGGAAATACTGTATCAGTTGCCCTCCGGAGCATGAGGTGGTTCTCCAGGTTTCCCGGATTTAGTTTGCATTTTACAACATAAAGTTAAAAAGCTGTGAGGTCCTGATCTGTCTGCGAAGTGAGAGTTGGGGGCTGGTTGTTGCCACTTTGTCTAGCAGGCGGGTCCCCAGGGTGCCATGGAGCTGATGATTCTGTGGACTTCACCCTGTAAACCCTGCTGCCACCCCTCCTACTTGTTACTAATATTTCTCAGTTTACAAGGACTACTCTCACTTCATGGCATCTTTTTTTTTTTTTTAGAGAGATAAATCTTTTTTTCCAAAGATTTATTTATTTATTTTAAAGACAGAGTTACAGAGAGAGGTAGAGACACTCCCCAGATGGCTGCAATGGCTGGAGCTGCACCTATCCGAAGCCAGGAATCAGGAGCTTCTTCCGGGTCTCACACGTGGGTGCAGGGGCCCAGGGACTTGGGCCATCTTCCACTGCTTTCCCAGGCCATAGCAGAGAGCTGGATTGGAAGAGGAGCATCAGGGACTAGAACCAGCACCCATATGGGATGCCGGCACTTCAGGTTAGGGCTTTAACCTGCTGCGCAACAGCATCAGCCCTGAGAGAGAGATCTGTCTGCTAGTTCACTCCCTAAATGGCTCCAACGGCCAGGACTGGAACTTGAACCAGTGTCCATATAGGATGCTGGTGCCCCAGGCAGCGGCTTTACCCTCTGTGCCACAGTGCCAACTCCATTTCATGGCATCCTAGAAAAGCTTTATGATCCTGCTAATACGTAACTAAGTGAACTACAGTGAAACCTGCCTTATCCAGTACCTGACAGGATTTTATGCAGTTACCCATATTTTTACCAAGTAGGCAATATTGCAAAGGCATAAGGTTTTCTACAAGCAATACAAGTACATTTTTGAGAACTTGGAACATAATAATATATAATTAATATATTGGATAATGTTAAAAAGGAAGAAAATAATCAACTTGATCCCACAGCTTGGAGGGTGCCCCTGTTACTGTCTGGCGTTGGTCTCTTTGAGAGTCTGTCTTGGCTTGTGTAGCCCAGTGTCACGTCTGTCTGACATTGTGAAGCTGTGAGGCGAGAGCTCCTCCAGCAGCTACGTACGCCATACCTGTCACAGGTGGGGATTTACCCTCTGCAGTCTGTTATCAGGTAGGTAACGCACTGATTGTGGTACACATTTTTGTTTTAAAAACATAATCTGTTCAATTTAAAGCATTTGAAATACGTTTAAACATTTGTCGCTCTGTTTGATTTTCCTCATGCATTTATTGAGTTGTAACATGGCGAAGGTGGAAATATATTTAAATGTCAGTCTCTGGTTTTCATCAAGCGTTTATTGCACTGTTAGACAGTGAGGGTGGAGTTAAAGGGTGGCAGCCTGCCCCTGTGGCTGACATGGAGAAGCCCTGGGCTTTGTTTCAGGCAAAGACAGGAGGTGGCTGGGGCCAGAGCAGGGGCTGCAACCAACAGATAGCTCCTAACAGACCCCGTCTGAGTTGTTAAAAGTAGCATCCTCTCCCCAACACCCCCCAGAGCTCGAGTCACCAAGTCCATACCCTCAGGATGGGAGAGTGTGGTGGGGGGGCGGGTTAGAAATATCCATATCCAGGCTATGTGAGGGCAGTATCTGTATGATCCATTTGGAGTTCTCTGTGAGAAAGACCGTCTCTTCTCCCTCCTTCCTTACCCAGTCATGTTGATGTCACTGTAGGCACATGCATATTTATTGCATCTGTTGGCTTATAATCCTTGGCCACAGTATTAATTGTTGAAGTCAGACTGTTCAGCACTCCTGTGCCTCCTTGATTGCCCCCATCCTCTTGTTTGCCAAGTACTTCTGGCTCCAGGTTCATCTTACATTTTCTCTGCCCTAGACTGAGACGCAGCCATTGCTTCTAGGAGCCTTGGTTCTGCGATTTCCAGGTCTTATCTAGAAACCAGGATCTTGCCACCAGCACTCTTCTGTCAGATGTTAACATAATGCCCAAGCTTAGTTCCCCACGTTGCTCCAGACAGGCTTTGAGCCAGCTCTTCGTACAGCTCTGTGCTTATTTCATGCTGTGAACACCCAGAAGTGGAATTGGTGGGTTAAGGGGAATGCAGAATCCACGACTTTTTTTTTTTAAAGATTTATTTATTTGAAAGAGTTACACAGAGAGAGAAGGGGGCGGGGAGAAAGGGAGGGAGGTCTTCCATCTGCTCGTTCACTCCCCAATTGGCCACAATGGCCAGAGCTGTGCAGATCTGAAGCTCGGAGCCAGGAGCTTCTTCCAGGTCTCCCACGTGGGTGCAGGGGCCTAAGGACCTGGGTCATCCTCTACTGCTTTCCCAGGCCATAGTAGAGAGCGGGATCAAAAGTGGAGCAGCTAGGACTCGAACTGATGCCCATATGGGATGCCAGCACTGCAGGCGGCGCCTTTACCAGTGATACCACAGCACCGGCCCTCCTAAGACTTTTCATGCCTCCACACCCTGCCTTCCAGGAGCACGATGGCCACGTACTGGAATTTCAGTGGCACAGCAGTTTGTAGTGTTGGGTTTGAGGGCCAGCAGACTTCACTTCCCTGTGAGATAATTACCTGCAGCACTGGCCAGAACTGTACTTCCCTCTCACCTGGGTGATGACATGGGCTGGTGATGTCTCCCCTTCTTCACCTCTGCCGTCCTTACCCTTAAGAGAAAAGTCAGAGATGCTAAGCTGAGCACACAGATACATGGAGCGTGGTGTGGTGTTAGAGCTGCCCGAGGGTGCAGGCTGTGCAGTTCTCCCTGTGGAGGTAGTGGTGTCTGTGTCCCGTCACACCTGTGCTGTCCTCTTCCACCTCTGCCCCTCACTCAGCACATCTTCCTGTGGGTCTGATATGCCACCCTGCTTCCTGCTTCACAGCTTTCACATGGACTCTCCTCCTGCCTGCAACACTTGTACCCCAAACAGCGAATTTCTAGAAATTCTCCAGGCTTCAGTTTGAGAATCATCTACTTGATCCCTCAGTCAGTTTTACCCAAAGAGCCTCTTGGAGTCTCCTGCACATAATTTTCTTTTTTTAAAATGGTTTGATCATTGTAATCAAATATTTGCGGAGGACATCTTTTTTTAAAAGATTTACTTATTTGAAAGGCAGAGAGGCAGAGAGAGAGAGAATGAGAGGTCTTCCATCTGCTGATTCACTCCCCAAATGCCTGCAATGGCTGGAACTCTGCTGATCCAAAGCCAGGAGCCAGGTGCTTCTTCCTAGTCTCCCATGTGGGTACAAGGGCCAAAGAACTTGGGCCATCTTCTGCTTTTCCAGGCAGTACTAGAGAGCTGGATTGGAACAGGAGTATCTGGGACTCAAACAAGTTCCTATATGGGATGCTGGCTCTGCAGGCAGAGGCTTAGCCCACTATGCCACAGCACTGGCCCATTCTGCACATAATTTTCAAAGGACTTTTCTCAAGTTTTGGTTCTACGTATATAGTTGTTTAATATCTGTCTCTCCAGTGGATTTTTTAAAAGAAATGTTTATTTATTTATTTGAAAGGTAAAAGTTTGGAGACAGAAATCTTTGATCTGCTGGTTCACTCCCTAACTGGCCACAATGACTGGGGCTGGACCAGGCTGAAGCCAGGAGTCTGAAACTCCATCTTGGTCTTCCAGTTGGATGATGGGTCCAAGTACTTGGGCCATCTGCTGCCGTCCCAGGTACATAAACAGGGAGCTGGATCAGAAGTGGAACAGCCGGGACTTGAACTGGCACTCATATGGAATGCCAGCCTCATAGGCAGTGGCTTAACCCCAACCCCTCCAGCAGATTTTTAACCCTTGGGAACAGGGACGCTGCGCAGTTTGCTGAACTTCTAGGTCCCAGCACTTGATAAGAGCTCTACTTATTTGCTGAATAAATGTGCAAGTGGCAACTTGAATTAACTCCAGAAAAAAAAAGTACATTAAATTAGGCAGCATAAAACCCAAAATCTGTTTAGAATGTCAAGAGTGGATGCACTGGGGAAATGACATGGGTAGATGCACTTGCCAACTGGAGTATGCTTTGGCAGGAAACCACTTTGCAGATGAGGGTTAAGCACGTCTGACACCTCTGTGCTGCGCCTGCAGGTGAGGACCTGGAAGGCGCTCATTTACAGCAGGCTGTCCGGAACGGGCCTCTGTTTTCCTAGCGGTTTCCTGTGGCAGACTGTGTCTTCCAAGGTGGCTGCACAGTGTCTCCCGTCCCACCCGGTCTTCACACAAGGGGGCTTGAACCCTCCTCCTGTCAGGAGAGAGGTCTGTTCCTTCCCCCTTGAATCTGGACAGGTTGTGACTCTGGCACACTAGATGTGACGTCACTCCTGAGGACAGGTCACACAAGGTGACACACTCTCCACTTGTTTGCCTTGGGACTGTCCCCTTTGGAAGCTTGGTACACCGTTGTGACAAGAAGGGGGCTTCTCAGAACAGGTACGCAGAGACTGCACAGGAGGGAGGCCCTGCCGGCCTTGCCGGCCCTGAGGGCAGTGTGCCCCTGCCAGTGAGCCACCTCCAGCCTTCGAGTCTTGCCTCTGGAGACCAGATGTGGAGCCACAGCATGCTGCATGCGTGTTCCTTTCGGAATCCTCGATGCACAGAGTCTGTGAGCAGAATAAATGGCAGATCCGGGCTGCCGAGTTTAGGGGTCATTAGTCATGCAGCAGAGGCGCTGAAGGCAGCCTTGACATTTGTGATTGCCCGTTTCTGATCACCTTTCTGCGTCTGGGACGGCACACCTGTCACTTTGAGGTACATTTTGTTCATCGCCAATAAGGTGGGCATCGTTTTGTGTGAATGTGAACGGTTGTATCTTTTTGCTTCATCTTTACCCTTTTCCAGTTATTTTACAGGTGGTTTTACTTTTTGGCTTCCTGAGCGGTTTTTGTGTCTCCAGGGTTGTAAACTGGATGTACTTTTGCTTCCGCTCCAAAGTGAGAGCTTGGGTGCTTTTTTGGTGGTCTGTCTGCGCCGTCGCCTCTCTCACCCCAAGGCCGTGACATTGCCCTCTGCTTGTATGTCTGAGAGCTTTGTGATCCCTCAGCTAAGGGAATGTCCCCAGTAGCTTCTGATGTTTCTTAAAACTTTGCCGTGTTTTGATTTAATGTGTTTTTAAAGTTATATTATGAAATTTGTATTTATTGTTAATAGTAAGCATCTTAACAGAATACCAAGATTGAATCTAATCTTAAGATGTACAGTGTAGTGAGGAAGATTCAGCCGTGGGCAGATAGAAGCTGCAGACCATAGGAATATATTTTCCTAACTACTGCTTTTTAATGGTAAGGAAAAGATAAGGGCCGGGTGATTCTACCAGAAGATGGGGAAGTTACCATTAAAAGCCAGTAGTTAGGAAAATATATTCTATCGAAAACCCAGATGAGACATAGCTCATCTGTTGCTTATAAATGGTAAGAGAGGGGAAAAATAGATGAAAGGTAGAAAAAATGAATTTGGAAAACAAGACAGGCCAAATGTTATACTGTATAAACATGAACTATTTATCTATAAACTACACACAGTTAATTCAAGAAAGCCATTGGCAGATAGGAAAGTGGAGCTGTGTTTGGTGCTGAGCTGTCCTGGAGGTCTGAACGTCAGAGGTGCACCATGAGTGGGGCTCGGCACTTAGCCCATGAAGTGTGAATAATGGGGAGCCTGGTCGTTGAGGGCTGGTGGGAGGACACAGGTAGCGCAATTCTGATTTCATGTTGGGGAGTGCAGGTATGTTCTGCAGCGATGCTGCAGTTAAGCATTAGCAGAAAATCAGCTTTAATACCCTGTGAGTCTGTGTTTCTTTAAATCCTGTTCCAGTGAATCTTGTCAAGAATCAGACTCTGAGCCTTGATTAACTTTCAGTTTTACAGGAAGGCAGTTATAATTGAGAAGAAAAGGTGATATGACCCCTGCCCTCAGATACGTGACAGCGATCCTAGGTGGTTAGGATCTGGCCATTATGGTGAAGGATCTACCCTTTCACCTGCTGTCCGTTTGTTCTGCCTGTAAGTTCTTGGGGGGTTGGCTGTGTCGACAAGCCTGGCATCACCCTGAGGCCCCCACAGCCGCTGCAGCGGTTGCTGGGCTGACAGGAGAAATCCATCCTGAGTGAGGCAAAGTCAGGTAGCCGTCAGTTCTTTTGTGTTTCTAGAAAGGATACTTAATTGGCAGTGAACTTTTATATAACTTTAAAATCCCTTTACACATAATGTGACATTTATTGATTTAGGTTATTTTTTAAGAACAAATAGACTAGTTTGTTACAAGTCAAGAACTTTGAACCTGTCATGTTCTGAGGAAGGGTGGGCAAGGAATTCTCAGTGCTTCACTTTGAAGGCGGGGGCCCATCCGTCAGGTGTGCTTCCGTTTAACAGTGCTTTCTCAGGCTAGCCCTTGCTCTAGGTAGTGGTGAAGTGCAGTTTCCTTCTGTCTGTGTTGCATTTCCCAGGTGGGCAGTGATCCAAGTCCTGCTCCTCTTTGTGTATTTTCTCCAGAAATCAGTGGCCCACTTAAAAGCTGTAGGTTATTTGTCCTTTTGCTGTTGAGTTAGGAGTATTCTTTATGTGACCTACATACAAGTCCTTTATCACATAGATGATCTGCAAATATCGTCTCCTGTTCTTTTCATTTTCTTGATAGTATCTTTTGAAGGACAAACCTTTTTGTTTTCCATTTTGAGGAAGCCAGATTTATATATATATATATATATAATTTTGACAGGCAGATTGGACAGAGAGAGAGAGAGAGAGACAGAGAGACAGAGAGAGACAGAGAGAGACAGAGAGGTCTTCCTTTGCCGTTGGTTCACACCCCCAATGGCCGCTGCGGCCGGCGCACCGTGCTGATCTGAAGCCAGGAGCCAGGTACTTCTCCTGGTCTCCCATGCGGGTGCAGGGCCCAATACCTGGGCCATCCTCCAATGCACTTGCAGGCCACAGTAGAGAGCTGGACTGGAAGAGGAGCGACCGGGACAGAATCCGGCACCCTGACTGAGACTAGAACCCTGTGTGCAGAGGATTAGCCTATTGAGCTGCAGCATCAGCCTATCTTTTGTTCTTATTACTTGCATTTTTGGTTTCATATCTAAGAAGCCTTTGGCTAACTCAAATCAAGGAGATTTAGTCCTATATTTGCTGGTAATTTGGCCAGCGCCGCAGCTCAATAGGCTAATCCAGGGCCGGATTCTGTCCCGTTTGCTCCTCTTCCAGCTTGCAGCTTACTCCTCAGGTTGCCCCCATGTCACTGTGAACAGGGATTCCATGCAGCAGTCTGCTGTTACTCCCTGCACACACTCCCAGAATGCCTTTCCAGAAGTGCAGGTGAGCAAAACCTGCAGCAAAGGCAAATTGCAGTGGGTGCTCAGGAACCAGAGGGTTACCTGGAACGTCCTAGGTACTCAGCCCTTGTATTACAAATATTAAAGCATTTTTAAGAGGAGTCTTGATTTATTTAAAAGGCAGAGAGACAGAGAGGGAGAAATAGATTTTTCGTCTCCTTGTTCACTTCCCAGATGGCCAAATCGGGAGCCATAGCTCCATCCAGGTCTCCCATGTGGGTGTGGGGGTTCAAGTCCGTGGGCTGTCATCCACTGCTGGGAAAGCAGGGAGCTGGATCAGAAGTGGAGCATCTAGGACACAGATGGGCACTCCACTCTGGAATGCTGCTATTCCGGATGGCAACTTAAACTGCAGCACCAAAGCACCCACCCTTATTAATTGCATTTTTATACATGGGCAATGAACAACCCAGGAGAAAATTAACAAAATAATTCAACTGACAAAGGCATCAATAAATACACAGAAGGAAATTTAACCAAAGAAATGTAAAACTTATGCTTTGAAAATCACAAAATACCACTGAAAGGTATCGAAGTCTTCATAAGAGGAAAGATATTTTGTGTTGATGGGTTGGGAGACTTGATGCTGTTACAGTTGCAGTCCTTTGCAGAGGGCTAATTGTGGCTTGAGTGTAGTCCTTTTAACAGTCCTACTTGGGTTTTATTCAGAAACTTACAAGCTGGACCTAAAATTCAAAGGACCTAGAATAGCCAAATTTGAAAATGACAGACATGGAAGCCTTGCTTGCGGATCTAGAAACCTCTTAGGTTGCTGTAGCAGTCAGGTCAGGGTGGCACTGACAGGCGTGCAGGCGGTGAGCTGGAATCGAGTCTAGAAGCAGATCACTACGTTTATTACAGCCATTCAGTTTCTGCCACGGGTGCCAAGACAATCCACTGGGGGAAAATGGTCTTTCCACAAGTGGAGCCGGGCAGTTGGTGTTGTCCTCCACCATCTGTGAAGGCTTCATGAAAGGAAAAAGTGATGGTAACGGAGACAGAAACCTGTTTCCTTCTGTCCGCTACAAGAGGAACTCTCCTAAACACCGGTAGTTGGATCCCAAATGATTTGGCATCGGAGTTGGGTGCACCTGCTCTCAAGGGCACAGGTTGCAGATGTCACTAGTTTCTCGATGCTCTTTTTGCGCGGATAAGGAGCATCTCTGCACTACTCAGCCATTCCACAAGGCTGAGTAGCATTCCTTTCAGCAATGTGAGTGCAGTTCTGGGGTTGGGTAGGCTAACTGGGAAACCTGGGCAGTGACCACGGTGTGGAAGGAGAGCTCTGCGAGCTGTCACGCTGCCAGTGGGACGTGGCCACACTTGCTGGAGTGTGTGGTTGTGACGAGGACAGCTGTGTGTCCTTTGAAGCCATAATTCTCACCATCTTATGTGGCACTACAGTCTTTAAAGTGGGTTGTAAGTGGCACACCCGGTGGCTTATAGGTAATGTGGTTGCATTCTTCCTTAGACAGCTTACGAAGGTGGGAGAAATGTGTTGAATTCTCATTTGTGAGATGCTTTCCTTTAGACTGCGTTGGGCATTGGCCATGCAGAGATGAATATCTTTGGGGAAGTACCTTCTTTCTGGGTGCCTTGAAGTCCATCCTGCCCAGGCTTGAGGACTGTTGAGATGGGGAGGATTCTGGCCTAATATCTGGGTTGCAGCTGCATTGTAGTGTGGGTCTCCTGAAAACAGCATTTCAAAGAGAACAAGGGCAGTAGCACTGAGACTTGCAGGCTTTGGTCTGCAGAAGCAGGACGAACAGGCCTCTCGAGGCTCTGCACCCAAACGTGGCTCCCACTAGCAGGCCGCACGTTCCAGCATGTTACGGCAGACCCACAGCGTGCTACCTGGGCCGGACCTCCAGGCTGACTTAGCTCCTGGGGGATTTTGTGTCCTTCGGTAACCTTATCTCTGTGCCCTACAAGAACCCTGCTCACACAGCCCTCTCTTCTTCCATTGTTGCCTCAAATGGTGTGACCTTGAACCCTGCCTTCCCAGGGCGGATACTGCATGAGTCAGAGGAAAACTATCTGATCAGGTATCCCCTTGTCTGCCCCTCGTCCCGCTGCAGGGGGAGTGTTCAACCAGCAGCAGGTTCCAGCCACAGAGGACCGCACCTGCCGGCAGCTCCGAAATGGCTGTTTCTTTGAGAGTGAAGAGACTCTCGTGTCAACGCTCCCTGCAGGATTCATTGAAGAAAGAGGTAGGGAAGCTCCTGGATGTTTCTTTTGGATTTTGCTCCGTTACCCCAGCTGCTTTCAGATGACAGATTTTGAAGCTAGAGAGTAAAAGAAGAGCTGTCAGGTCCTGCAACATACACACAGGCGCACACACAGACACATGCACACACTGACAAGTGATACTCATCATGCCCACGCACACACACTGAAACACTGACAAAGGCATACACACGTGCACACACTGACAAGTGACATGCATGCCCACGCTCACACACTGAAACACACTGACAAAGGCATACACACATGCACACACTGACAAGTGACATGCATGCCCACGCTCACACACTGAAACACTGACAAAGGCATACACACATGCACACACTGACAAGTGACATGCATGCCCACGCTCACACACTGAAACACTGACAAAGGCATACACACATGCACACACTGACAAGTGACATGCATGCCCACGCTCACACACTGAAACACTGACAAAGGCATACACACATGCACACACTGACAAGTGACATGCATGCCCACGCTCACACACTGAAACACTGACAAAGGCATACACACATGCACACACTGACAAGTGACATGCATGCCCACACTCACACACTGAAACACTGACAAAGGCATACGCACGTGTACACACTCACTTCCGTTGTTGACTTCTGGCTGGGGAATCCTGCTGGTTGCCTAGGAATTGGCAGAAGAGATTTCTTTTGGCCTTTTCTTGATGAATTTCCTGGGCTCTTGCACTTATGAATGATGTGTTACCTGACACAGTGGCGCTGAAATTCAAATTCTTGGGGAGTAAAGGAGGGAGAGCAAGATTCACTGTGGAAGAGATGACAGTTGTTGTAAATACAGTTCACAAACCAGCGTTGGTGTGACCTTGCTACTTTACTGTTGTCAGTAAGTAACCATTTGTTTGTCACAGTTGTTCCCAGCAGAATCCCTTTATCATCATGAGATCTGGCCTGTACGATAGTGTCCGACCAGAACAGTCCATGGCAGAGCTGATTAACTGCCCGATCTGTGTCTGCCTTTCCACCCAGGTTTCTTCCTTGTGGAGAAGTCCAGGGGAGATGATGAGTCCTAGAGCCGCAGAGTTGCCAAGTTAGGGAGAGGCTCTGACGTGTGACCCCAGGGATGTTAGACCTTCTCTGAAAGGGATGCCATTACAGAGGCTCCAGCAAAGTCTGGGGTGTCATGGTGGCAGGAGCTGCTGCGGAGACATGGAGAAGGACATCTGAAGTCTTACGGTGTGGGATTAGTAAGTAGTGTTAGGGCATGTGCAAGGCGAGGGCAGCCGGCTGCCCTGGGGAGGAAGGCGTGTCCATCTCCAGGAGCTGGGGATGGAGGATCAGATGCCGGGAGGGACTGGGTTCTGAATAAGCTTGAAAGACACAGTTGTCTCTTGGGGGATGGCGGTGTTCTGGAAGGTTAAGAGCAGAAAGTCAGCTGCATCTGCCCGGTGGAGACGTGCTTCAGTGTTCGCACGTGCAGTGAGCTCTGTGGGTGTTGCGCAGTCACTTGGCTGACAGTCAGGTAAACTGCTTGCAGCTTCTACAACTGCTGGGCTCAGGACAACCCCGTGTCTCTGTGATCCCTCCCCTGACATCCTCTCTACCCACTGTGTATCTCCTCCATGTGGAGTTTCTGGGTCACGGGCAGGCCTCGCTTGCACAGGAGGGGCCGGGCATGCTGACGGTAGTGGGCTACCTCCAGGCTGCCTGGGGCACATTCTGCCCGGAACTGGGACTAGAAGGTTCCCTTTTAAAAGTAAAGCATCTGGGATCCCCAGTATGAGAGCTGATGACTCAGGCCGGCAACTTCGCTGACCTAGTCAACTTGAGGTCCGGAGGGAGGTTTTCCAAGCCCCTGAAGTTGTGCTGGATCCCAGTCCCACCTCAGGAGCGGAATGAGGCTCTGCAGTGTTCGTGTTTGGGATTTCCCTCCATGCGTGGGGGGTGGGTAGGCTTTGGAGTGGAGCTGCCTCCTAACTCTTCGTCCTGTGTCCATTCTCTGCTGTCACCGGGACTCAGGCAGGAAATGTGCATTTGGTTGCTTTAGCACTGACGTTTCAGCTGGGCATGAAGGACTGCTTGTGGGCTGTGAAGGTTCCTGGTCAGTCGAGCCCTTCTCCAGGTACCTGCCATAGTGGAAGCCTGGGATAGTCAGGCTGACATTTCTCTGTGCTGGCCCCAGTGACCCATTCTTAAAAATGTGCTTTATTTGGTGGTTTTTCCTATGCTACCAAGCAACAGCTCTTAACTTTGAATGCAGGTCTTGAGTTTCTGACCACGGGAAGATTCACGTGGCCTAGCTCATAGGGGTTCATCTGACCCAGGAGTCA
This sequence comes from Sylvilagus floridanus, assembly GCA_949820135.1. Classification (NCBI taxonomy): domain Eukaryota; kingdom Metazoa; phylum Chordata; class Mammalia; order Lagomorpha; family Leporidae; genus Sylvilagus; species Sylvilagus floridanus. Next base: position 4,253,987 of record OX463241.1, on the reverse strand, counting down.
TTTAGGAGGAATTTACTCGATTAGCAATCCTGGCAATTAATTGCTTATTTCCAGGAGTCTGAGAAAGCAAATGGAATCTCACCAGCAATCTGAGTTCTTAGGAGGACAGAGAAATTATGTGCGTTAACTTTATGGCACCATTATTGCTGTGCTACATAATCTGCCTAGTGTGAGTGGTTGGAGAACAATGTGGAATACTGTACAGTAACAGTCGTACTAGTTCGGTGGACATAAAGATCACTACTGCAAATTCAGCCGCCACCTATTGCACTCCAGACAGTGGTAAGTGCACTGAAGGGGATGACTCTGTTGATGAGAGTGCTCCTGAGTAGTTCTTTCTGCATTAGGGTGAATCGGTGAGAAGCATCCCAGTGCATCAAGTATTTGCTCAGAGCGACGTGGTCACCAGACTGAAGCTAAGTATTCTCAGTGTGGTGCAGTCTGTGAAGATCTCATTCAGACTGTGACAGAATGAAACTGGCTATGACAAGCATGTCTGCCCTGATGGCCTTTCCTAGCAAAGCTGTGATGAGGGAGGTTCTGAGCTGGTGTCGGGAGGCATGGACTGCACAGTGGTCTGTGTGTGTGATCAGGGGTGGGCCTTCGTGTGGATGGTCTTTCAAGTCCCACCTGGGTTGCCTTCAGAGTTCAGTCAGGGTCCTGGTGTGGCTGGAGGGTGAGGCAGATGTGTGTGGGAGCCAGGCAAGCTCCCGTGGGAGGATGCCACACTGGATCATGAGGCAGGCCTGCACATGGACTGTTGCTGGTGCTCAGTGACATGCAGGGGCCAGCTGTGAAGAGCTGGGGGAGGTGTGAGGAAACAGCCAGCGAGGAGACCCTGCAGCCCGGCCAGAGTGGGCTCTTCGGGAACCATAGGAGGGAGGGAGGGGGTGTGTTGCAGGAGGACTCGGAAGGCAGAGGGCTGTGCCCAGGAGGGCAGAGTTTATAGTGAGGGCCGTGAACAGCCACTGAAGGCTTTGAACACGAGAGCTTTAGCAGCGATAGAGTTCCCTGCCTGCCCTGTGGGACAGTGGTCTGCAGACATCCCTCATCTGGAGATGAGGCTCAACCCCACGCGCACAGCCCTGTAACTCCCTGGGGTTCTCGCAGCTGCTGGCAGCCGTGCAGTTAGGAGCGGAGGCTCACTGCACACGCTCTCACCCCAGCCCTCTGCCCACGTCTCCTAAAGGAAAGCCAGCTAGACACCCTGCACGCGTGGAGATCACCGCACAAGCCCAAGGAAAATGACAGATAAAAGATGACAGATTTGTTGCAAGTTCCTTCTGGTCTGGTACATGGTTCTCCTGTTAATATGTAGACCATTACTTATTTTTATGTGTGTGATATTACAGCAGTATGATTTTTTAGGGCTTAAAGCACTTTACCAACAATTGCATCATTTCTGAAATGCAAATATTTTATGATCTTTTTTGATAAGTGCCCATTTTTGAAATAGAAAATACTCTGAAATGTTGGATAAACAAGACCTCAGAGTTTTATGATAAAATAAAAGGTTTTTACTACTTTCCTGCCCATTTAAATACATTAGGTTATGAAAGGACTAACAAACAGAAAAATGGTTATAAAAAATGAATAACAAAGTAGAGAAGGAGATCGGGGGTGGGCATTTGGCATAGGGGTCGAGATGTATATTGGATGGCCGTGTCCCTCTCTGAGGTGGCTGGCTTTGAGTCCCAGCTCTTCTCTGCACTTCAGCTTCTGTTACTGTCACCATGGGAGGCAGCAGGTGCCCAGTGCTTGGGTCCCTGCCACCTACGTGGGAGACCTGAATTGAGTTCCCAGCTCTTGGGTTCAGCCTGGCCCATCCCCAGATGTTGTGGGCTTTTGGGGAGTGAACTAGTGATCTCTTTCTCTCTAGCTGTCTCTCTAACTTCCAAGTAAATAAATGAATTTTTAAATAAAGAGGACAATCCACTTTGTAGAAAAAGAAAAAAGCAAATACAGCCCCAACCCCAAATTCGGATTGATCCACCCAGCAGAGTGAGAAGCGGACTCAGGGCAAAGTTGCTGGAGCAGCATCCTGTTGCTGCCTGGAGCCAGGGCCAAGGCGTCCAGCATGCCTGGCAATGGCTGTGTTTAGAGCAGCAGGTGTGGCAGCGACCAGAAAGCCCATCAGAGAAGACAGTGGCTGTAGCTTGGGGCCAGGGGGTTTTGGCCGTGCCAAAAATGGCCATTGTGGATCGTCAGGTCACCTGTTGGTTTAGGAAAAAGCTGAAAAGAGCTTCTGACATGGGAGTTCTTGTCTTTCAAAAGCCACATGGGCAAACAGAGCACTGCTTGTTCACTGGATGCCATCTGTGGGCCGCCAGCCGAGAGCCCAGGCATCTAGGGTGACCAAAGTGTGTCCCAGTGCCCCCCAGGCCACCTGTGAGGAAAGACCAGTTGTTGCTTACATTTCTAATCCACTCCAGGTGGACATTTTGGTATGTGCAATAAAATGACAGAGCAGAAGAATAACATGAATAGGAAGACGTAAAATCTAAGCCCCACGAGACAGGAAATTACTCTACAGGATCTGAGAGCTCACAGGTTCTCCACAGCCACTGTGGTGTTCCTGCCGCTGCACAGCCATCTCAAATGGCCCCAGTGCAGGCACCAGCTGAAGGTCCTGGCTTGGGTACAAGACCTGCCCCCTGCCTCCTCCTCCCACCACACTGCGGCTCCTCTGAGACGCAGAGTCCCTTTCCCATACTGTTTATCCCCATGCACCTCCACTGAGGACCCCTCACCACCCAAACATGCGTGAGAGTGGCATCCCCCAGCGTCTCCCCCAGTGGCTTCCGTGGTGGCAGGGTCTGGTTTCCATCTTCTGCCACTCTCTCTGGCATTCTCAGCCTCTGGTGCAGTGCTGGGGCACAGGGGCTCTCAGCATCGCTTGCTCGTTTGGTGAAGATGACAGGTATGCACCAAGAGTTAGTTGAACACAGAGGTCGCCAATAATTCTGACCAAGGATTTTGGGCAAAATGACACTCAAAGGGTTTTTGGAGAAAATCAGGGGAAGCTATTATGGTCTGTCAGAGCACAGAAACCCTGGACATGGAAAGGATGAGTGTTTGGGGCTGCCACAGTGGAGTGAGGATGGAGATGAGAAGGCAGCATGGGAGGCTCACCAAAGCCATTGGATGCCCAGCTAAGGGCATCCAAAAAGCCGCTTTCCATCAGGTGATCGCAGGTCATTAAACTCTGGCAGTAGTACCACGTGACTGCTCTTGGCTGCAGACACATGGTGGCGATGGTAGTGTGGAGGTGACAGTGACGGGGTCTGTGTGTGAGGCTCCAGCCACAGACAGGAGCACAAGAGTGGCCATGGGGAGCAGGGGGCTGGGGGGTGGTCTTGGGAAGGCAGTGGCTCTGGGATGAGGCTCCTGTCTTGGAGATCTGCTGTGAGGAGAGGCTTCATGCTCTGAGCTTCTGTCTGCTGTATCGCTTCGCCTCCCTGACCGTGGCCATCTTGGTGTCACCAGAGCTTACAAGTAAGCTGCTGGCCCACGACTTTGAGAGGCGGTGAAGTCCTGACACGGGTGGAGTTAACCTTTCCCGGGTGACTGGAAATGTTGAGTCACAGGGATGCTGCACCCTCCAAATGAGACGTCTGTGTCGAAGATCGTTTCTTCCAGACAACGGCAGGCAGTGACGAGTCAGACCTTTCTGCCTAGGGAGCGATTGGGCGGTTTTACGTTGCCCGTGAGCAGCCAGCTGCCAGCATCAGAGTCCACTGTGCCTCCCAGGTTTGGGGGAGCTGTCATTGCCCCCAGCCCCAACTCTGATTTGCATTTGCTGAATCATTCTGTGCGGCCAGGAGAGTTGAAGGTGACTCATCACCAGCCAGCAGTTCTCCTGAGCCGGGTGAGGAGACACAGAGCCCCACGGATGGGGCAGAGTGGCAGAAGCCAGAGCCTGGTGGGGCCGGGAGCACTGAAGGCCGTGTTCCTGATGTCCAGCGTGGGGTTGATCACACCCACCTCCAGCCAGACTATGCGAGCTCGTGTCTCGGCCGCCTTCCTGTGTGCCTGTCCTTTGTTAAAAGCTGAGTCGTGCTGCGTGCAGAGGTTTGTGGGGTGCACTGCACAAAGTTCTTCGCCATCCTCATCGTCACGAACGCTGTGTGGAGGAAGTCCCTCAGCCTGGTCTGCTGCAGCGGTGCTCTCAGTAAGGACCTGGTGTTGTCCACCTCCCACGTTTGACGTCTGTCATGCGAGTGGGAGGGACTGGGCAGACTCAGGCATCTGCAGCTCCAGAGGAAATCGCGTGGCACAATTAGGCAGACACAGACAAGCTATTTGAGTGAGGCGTGGCTGTGGGTCATGGACTGGGCCTCCCCTACACACCCTTGCTTTCAACCCGACTAGCAGCTCTTCCTGTGGAGCAGCCCCAAGGGTGGCTCCCTACACAGCTTGCAGAAGTAGCCGAAGGTGGTAGCCGTGAGCGATGGGGCCTGGGTGTCCCCTGGTACGAATTAGCCCCTCACTGTTGGGCGTTGCCACCTGGGTGTCTGCCTGGGGAAGGGAACTCATGATTTTGAGTCTTCCTCTTCTGCTTCAGTTCACCCTTGAGTGCTTCAGCTTTCTCCTCAGCCAGAAGAAGCCTTGGCTTGGACTGGATTCTGCTTCCCAAATAAAGCAGCATCTCTAGCCCCGGGGGACAGTGGGCTTTCCTCTGTGACCACAGAGAGGAGAAGCGGTGCTCAGCTGTGCACGCCTCATCACATCTTCTGGGGGAAGTCAGGTGGAGGGGCATGGCTGTGCCCCCCCCCCCTTCTCCCCTGGGCTTTGCTCAGAAGCACCAGCTCCAGCGAGCAGTGGTGAGTCTGTGTCAGTGGGTGTAGGGGATTCTGGGAGCAGAGGCTATGTGTCGTCACGTGCGGCAGGAGGAGAGCCCTGTGGACATCAGGGACTTGTCAGGCATCCCCCGACTGCTCACTGCGCTGATGAGAATTTAGTCACCTGACTACTTAAGCAGTGTTCCGTACTCAGATTTGCAGCAGCAGCATCACGGAGAATCCAGAACAAAGCACACCTGTTGGTCTTGGCACAGTCTGCCCAAGCTACAACATGAAGTGCCTCTGTCAGGAAAGGTGGAGGTCAAGGTCTCCACCCACATCACTCTCTTGTGGGAGAAGGGTTCCCTTGCTCGATGGTCGCAGGGGCTGCCATGTCCATGGGCACTTGCCACGTCACGTGGCCATGCTCACTTCTCCACTGGAACCCCTTGAGAACAGGAGCTGCTGTTTACTCATCATTAAGTACTTGGGCCATCACTAGGAACAAGGGTCAGCATTTGTATTCTCAAGGGATTTGTGGAGTAGGTCGATGGGATGGACTGGTCTTGGAGGTCACAGGAGGACCGCCAGCCCTGTGCTGCTCATAGCTCTGTGGCCTCTCTGTCGAGGCTGTCACTCAAGCTCTGTCCGGGAGTGGAGTCACTCATCCTGGCTGACTCCTCCTGAGCTGAGCTGAGCCACATTGCAGTGCCCTGTTTGTTGTGAGAAATCTTGCGTGCTCTCTTCCAGCCCCTCAGAGCGCACATTGCCGTCCCGAGTGAGGGGCCCACACGTGCACGCTGGGGAAGTAATGGGTCTGTGGGTGCTTCATGGCTGCTCTCCCCTGCTGCTGATGGAACCCAGAATTTTCCGTCACAGATGAGTCTCCTCTGGTTGGGTGCTGCTGGCGTCTCAGGCTCAGGTGCCTGGCAGTTGTGGGTGATCACACAGATCCTCACGCTTCGTCTTATCTGCGTGGTTATTTTATTTTCTTTAGTTTGCCGCAACAGGATGCGTATTCCATGCGAGGGGAGGTTGCCGCACACGGTGCCTCCCGACAGCGTTCCTGTGGGAACATGGCAGAGAGAAAGGAAGCCAGGACAAGTCAGGGCTCCCTTCAGCTCAGATGTTTGTTTCTACTCCTCCCCTCCCTGTTGTCCAAATCGTCCCCTCGATAACCTGTGTCCTGGGATTCCCAGAGCATTCCTTGGTCCTGCAGAAGTGTTTCTCCACCTGCAGGTACCCATACTCATATTACCTTCAGTTGCCTATGGCCTGAAAACATTAAATGGAAAATTCCAGAAATAAACAATTCATAAGTTTTAAAAAATGCTTATTAGAGTATATAATTAAAATTCTGTTTTGTTGTTATTCTTAATCTCTAGTATGCCTCATTTATAAATGACCCCTTACATGGATTTGTATGTATAGAAAAGAAATATGAGGAACCTTCAAGAGGTTCAAGGAGAAAGTACATTGTCTTTTAATTGCATTTTCCACTAACTTTTGCAGACCCTTTATAGTGCATAAGGTCAGAGACATTGACAGTCCCAAGGCATCCACTTCAGGTGTTAGGGTGTACCCCCTGGATAAGAGGGGACTATCAGAATCTGTTTGGCCCCTTTTAATAGGACAGGGTATGGTTGAATTACTACCTTTCCTCTAAATTAAAAATTGGGGAGGAGACCAGCACGTGTGGACAAAGAGACTTCTGGTCATTCCAGGTCTGTAGGCAGTAGGTAGGAGACTGGAGGCCTGAGAGACGGTACTGGGCTGTGTTGCCCATGGTGCAGAGGGCATGCTGTTGGTGCCGTGCCTGTCAGGACAGTTCTGTGCAGGGCCCTCTATGGCACTTGGCATCACCAGTTGCCTCTGCAGAAATGGAAGTAGTGCCTTTCAGAAGTGGTGACCATGAAGTACAGCTTCTCCTGTGTTTCCATCACTGCTGGGAGGGGGAGTTTGGTCCATCAGCAGAGTAAGACTGGGGCAGGGTTGGGCCCTGGGGATGGGCAGAGGCTCCCATTTCACCTGCACCATCAGCATTGCCTTGTGCAAACTGCTGTCCTCCCAATCGCTGGTCTACTGACCACAGCGATCACACAGAGGGTCTCCCACTCTCAGCAGTGGCCTGGGTGGAGGAATGTGTGCAGGGAGTTTGTAGTTGCTGAGAGGAAGCCACTTCTGAGGTGGAGGCAGGAAGGCGGATGCCTGAGTTCCTGGTGGTTTCTCACTGCACCAAGCTTAAAAGGCAAGAGGAAGTCATGCAAGGAAGCTCTGGGAGCTATGGATCTGTGGCTGCAGGCCTGCCACACAGACGTCCAACTGGGATTAAGTCAGTCCTGTTATTTACCTTTCCAGTGATTTTGCATCGGTGAGAGAGGGCCGCTTCTGCGGCCTCCTGGGCACACTGGCAGCAAGCTGCGTTGGAAGCACAGGGTCACCCACACTTGAACTAGGTTCTTCAGCGTGAGATGTGGGCGTCCCAAGCAGTAGCTTAACCTGCTGCACCGCACTGTCCATCCTTGGTGCAGTGGAACGTGTCCATCCCTGGTGCAGTGGAGCGTGTTCCATCGCTGGTGCAGTGGAGCGTGTTCCATCCCCAGTGCTGTGGAACTTGTCCATCCCCGGTGCAGTGGAACGTGTGCATCCCCGGTGCAGTGGAACGTGTCCATCCCCGGTACAGTGGAACGTGTCCATCCCCGGTGCAGTGGAGCGTGTTCCAGCCCTGGTGCAGTGGAATGTGTCCATCCCTGTTGCAGTTGAACGTGTCCTTCCCTGGTGCAGTGGAACGTGTCCTTCACTGGTGCAGAGGAACGTGAACATCTCCGGTGCAGTGGAGTGTGTCCATCCCCGGTGCAGTGGAACATGTCCATCCCCGGTGCAGTGGAACGTGTCCATCCCCGGTGCAGTGGAGCATGTCCTTTCCTGGTGCAGTGGAACGTGTCCATCCCCGGTGCAGAGGAGCGTGTCCTTCCCGGGTGCAGTGGAACATGTCCATCCCTGGTGCAGTGGAGCGTGTCCTTCCCTGTTGCATTAGAACATGTCTATTCCCCGGTTCAGTGGAGCGTGTCCATCCCCGGTGCATTGGAATGTGTCCATCCCCAGTGAAGTGGAACGCGTCCTTCCCTGGTGCAGTGGAGCGTGTTCCATCCCTGGTGCAGTGGAACGTGTCCTTCACTGGTGCAGTGGAGCATGTTCCATCCCCCGTGCAGTGGAACGTGTCCATGCCCGGTGCAGGGGAACGTGTTCATCCCTGGTGCAGTGAAGCGTGTTTCATCCCCGGTGCAGTGGAGCGTGTTCATCCCTGGTGCAGTGGAGCGTGTTCCATCCCCGGTGCAGTGGAACGTGTCCATCCCCGGTGCAGTGGAATGTTTTCCTTCCCTGGTTCCATGGAATGTGTCCATCCCCGGTGCAGTGGAGCGTGTCCATCCAGGGTGCAGTTGAGCGTGTTCCATCCCTGGTGCAGTGGAGCGTGTCCATCCCCAGTGAAGTGGAACGTGTCCTTCCCTGGTGCAGTGGAACGTGTCCATCCCTGGTGCAGTGGAGTGTGTCCTTCCCCGGTGCAGTGGAACGTGTCCATTCCCGGTGCAGTGGAGTGTGTCCATCCCCGGTGCAGTGGAGCGTGTCCATCCCCGGTGCAGTGGAACGTGTCCATCCCCGGTGCAGTGGAACGTGTCCATCCCGGTGCAGTGGAACATGTTCTTTCGTGTTGCAGTGGAACGTGTCCATCACCGGTGCAGTGGAGTGTGTCCTTCCCCGGTGCAGTGGAACATGTCCATCCCTCGTGCAGTTTAATGTGTCCATCCCCTGTGCAGAGGAACGTGTCCATCCCCTGTGCAGAGGAACGTGTCCATTCCCGGTGCAGTGGAACATGTCCATCCCCGGTGCAGTGGAACGTGTCCATCCCGGTGCAGTGGAGCATGTCCTTTCCTGTTGCAGTGGAACGTGTCCATCACCGGTGCAGTGGAGCGTTTCCTTCCCTGGTGCAGTGCAACATGTCCATCCCCGGTGCAGTGGAGTGTGTCCTTCCCTGGTGCATGAAACGTGTCCATCCCCGGTGCAGTGGAGCGTGTCCTTCCCTGGTGCAGTGGAACATGTCCATCCCCAGTTCAGTGGAGCATGTCCTTTCCTGGTGCAGTGGAGCGTGTTCCATCCCTGGGCACTGGAATGTTTCCATCCCCAGTGAAGTGGAACGTGTTCATCCCTAGTGCAGTGGAGCATGTCCTTCCCCGGTGCAGTGGAACATGTCCATCCCCGGTGCAGTGGAACGTGTCCATCCCTAGTGCAGTGGAGCGTGTCCTTCCCTGGTGCAGTGGAACGTGTCCATCCCCGGTGCAGTGGAGCGTGTTCCATCCCTGGTGCAGTGGAGCGTGTTCCATCCTCGGTGCATTGGAACGTCTTCCATCCCCGGTGCTGTGCAACATGTTCAACCCCCGGTGCAGTGGAAAGTGTTCATCCCTGGTGCAGTGGAACATGTCCATCCCCAGTGCAGTGAAACGTGTCCATCCCCGGTGCAGTGGAACGTGTCCATCCCCGGTGCAGTGGAACGTGTCCTTCCCCGGTGCAATGGAACGTGTCCTTCCCCGGTGCAGTGGAACGTGTCCTTCCCCGGTGCAGTGGAACGTGTCCTTCCCCGGTGCAGTGGAACGTGTCCTTCCCTGGTGCAGTGGAGCGTGTCCTTCCCTGGTGCAGTGGAACGTGTCCTTCCCTGGTGCAGTGGAGCGTGTCCTTCCTTGGTGCAGTGGAGCGTGTCCTTCCCTGGTGCAGTGGAACGTGTCCTTCCCTGGTGCAGTGGAACGTGTCCATCCCTGGTGCAGTGGAGTGTGTCCTTCCCTGGTGCAGTGGAGCATGTCCTTCCCTGGTGCAGTGGAACGTGTCCATCCCCGGTGCAGTGGAACGTGTCCATCCCTGGTGCAGTGGAACGTGGCCATCCCCGGTGCAGTGGAACGTGTCCATCCCCGGTGCAGTGGAGCGTATTCCATCCCCGGTGCAGTGGAGCGTGTTCCATCCCCGGTGCAGTGGAGCGTGTCCTTCCCTGGTGCAGTGGAACGTGTCCATCCCTGGTGCAGTGGAACGTGTCCTTCCCTGGTGCAGTGGAGCGTGTCCATCCCTGGTGCAGTGGAACGTGTCCATCCCTGGTGCAGTGGGGCGTGTCCATCCCTGGTGCAGTGGGGCGTGTCCATCCCTGGTGCAGTGGGGCGTGTCCATCCCTGGTGCAGTGGAACATGTCCATCCCGGTGCAGTGGAGCGTGTCCTTCCCTGTGCAGTGGAACTTTTGCCAACGAAGCACGATGGACGTGGAGGAAGCCCCCAGGTTCCCTCTCCCTCTCTCTCTTTTCCTCGGTAGCCAGACTGTGGTGTTCTTCTTTCAGAGATGGGGGTGGGCACTAAACTTTTTCATCTAATTACGCACAGAGAAATAAGGAAATTGTGAGTACTTAGTATCTACACAATACATACAGTGATCAGATCCGTCTCAGTGGGATTTTACAGTGTATTTATGTGTGGAGTTGTCACCGCAATCAGACTTTGAGAGTCCGGAAACTTCCCTCGTGCACCCAGACAGTCAGTACTCCTCCAGAACAGATGCTGGGTCTGTCTTCTGTCCCCACGGGTTGGTTAGTAGTGCCTGTTTTTGACCCTTGCTCACACGTGTTTGTGAAACTGATACACGCTGGTCGTTACTGATTGATTCATCCTTTTCCCAGCTGTGTGGCAGTGTTGGAAACGTTACAGCTTCCATAGCTGTTCTCCACCTGACGGATACTTGCATGTTTGGGCTGGAGGATGCAGTAGCCAGTGTCCCACATTCCTGGAGCCTGCAGACCCAACCAAAGATCCATCGACAATACTGGGGAAACGTGTGTCTGTCCCAAACAGGACAGACTTTTTTTCTTGCCATTGTTCCATAAGCGATATAGTACAGTCACTATTTACATGGAATTCACAGTGCTAGCTGTTGTGAGATGATTTGAGATATGTTGTAGGACATTGGTTTATGCAAATACGTCACCAGTTTATGAGGGACTTGCACATCTCCATATTTTGCTATCTGTGAGATGTCCTGGTACCCATCTCCAGGGATATCGAGATAAAACCGTAGTGCTGCCGGGTTACCAGGGTGACTCACATAAGGTGCCTGGGGTGCAAAATTGAAGGGAGCATTCACTGTCAGTGTGGTACCTGCACATGCAGAACGTTGAGAGTGGGTGCCTTCTTAATGAGCCCTATGTGACTCTTGCAGCACGCTCATTGTGTGCACTGGCCAGGAGCAGCTGCCCATGTCTTTGTATTTCTGCTAGTAGATACTCTGCTGTGGAAGGGGCAGATGCAGGCTCCGGGGGTCGGTGACTTTGAAGGATCCTGCCAAACAGCTCTCCCAAGTGGCTAAGCCACTGTGCATTCAGCAGTACATGGCACTTCCCGGGCCTGCCTCTGCCCCAGTGGTCGGGGATTTTTGTTATTTATTGATCATTTGGGCGTTACTTTTTGAAGTGCCTGTTTAAATATTTTCTCATAGTGTCATTTAGGCTCTCTGAAATATTTTTCCTTGTTAGCTTGTAGGAATTGTTTCTGCTTCTTTCCCTCTGAGGCTTGACTTTGCATTTCTTAAGGCCTTATTTAGGTGAATAGAAATTATGTATTTTTAGTGAGTCCAATTTATCAGCGTTTCACTTATTTTTAGTATATTTTTCCTGTTTGAAATCTGTGCCTAAGTCAAGGTCATGAAGATACTGTGTTGTTACCTTCTAAAAGCCCTGTTCTTTGATCTGTAATGTTTATATTTAGACTCCCTGCGAACTTGACTTTTGTGTATGAGGAGAGGAAGGGGTCAAAGATAATTTTTTTTCATTTGTTATCCAGTTGATTCCGTGTAATCTGTTGCAGACATGCCCTTTTCCTCATTGTGGTCCGGTCACAACTTCATTATAAATCAGTTCTAGCAACTATGTTCTGTTCATTGGATCTATTTGTATGTGTACCGGTTAGAGGAAATTGTACCTTTTCACGTCCGATTTCTATGCTTTTATTGCTTTTTCTCTTGCCTGACTGCATTGGCCAGGCCCTGCAATACAGTGTTGAATAAAAGTGGTCCGAGTGGGCTCTGTGTTACCTCTGTCACGGGGAAACAGCGCGCAGCACTTCATGGGGTTTCAGTCTCGCTGGTTCCGGCTCTTGAGTACCTGCTACCATTCTGCGGAACGTGCCTCTTTGATTTTTGTGTTCTTAACCTTTTATTGATGCCAAGCATCTTTTAGTTTACTATGCAAAAGCAACACAGGTGTTAATTTTCCTCGTCCTGTAGATGACATGTTGTCATTCAAACCAGCACAGTTCAATTCCTGTTCCCATTAAAATCTTGGGTTTGTGTGTGTATGTTTCTCACTATATTTTTAAATTCTTATTTTCAGCTGATACAAATTGAACATATTAATGGGGTACCATTAATATGATATTTCTATACATGTATATGCTACTTAGTGTATTTTTAGGGTAAACATATGTATCTCTTAAAATTTCTTTATGGTGAAAATATTCAAAATCCTATGTATTTTTTGGGCAGTGTCATCTTTCATAATATTTTTTGAAAAAATATGTATGACAGACAGACAGACACACACATACACACACACACACAGCCCAAATTGCAGCAATAGCCATGGCTGGGCCAGGATGAAGCCAGAAACTCCATCCAGGTCCCCTGGGTGGCAGGAACTCATACTTGAGCCAGCATCTGATACTTTCTAGGCATTATAGCAGAGCTGGGTTGGAAGGGAAGCACCCAGGACCTGAGCAAGCATGCCGCTGTGGGATGTGGGCATTGCAGGCGGCAGCTGCACCTCATGATTTTTTTCTTTAAAAATATATATTTTTTTATTTGGCAGATAGAGTTAGTGAGAGAGAAACAGAGAGAAAGGTCTTCCTTCCATTGGTTCACCTCCCAAATGGCCGCTATGGCCGGCGCTGCTGCCAGGTGCCTCCTCCTGGTCTCCCCTGCGGGTGCAAGGCCCAAGCACTTGAGCCATCCTCCACTGCCGTCCTGGGCCACAGCAGAGAGCTGGACTGGAAGAGGTGCCCATATGAGATGCCGGCGCTGCAGGCGGAAGATTAGCCAAGTGAGCCACGGTGCCGGCCTAAAAAGATGTTTGATATTTCCAATAATACAGGAATAATTAAAGAATCCAATGAATACAAAAATATAAGAATTTTTAATATGTTCACACGGTACATGTTGTGCACATGCACATACACAGAATTAATTCATCTGTAGTCACCCTACTGTAGAACAGAACACCTACACCTGTTACTCTCATGGGCTTACTACTTTGTACCTGGTAGTCAGTCACCCTGTTCCTACTCCTCCATCCCCCATCTCCCCAGCCTGTGGCAACTACCATTATACTCTATGATACTTTATGGATTTTTTAAATTATTAAGAGAGGGGCTGGTGCTGCGACGTAGCAGGTAAAGCTGCCACCTTCAGTGCCGGCATCCCATATGAGCGCCAGTTCGAGTCCCGGCAGCTCCACTTCCAATCCAGCTCTGCTGTAGCCTGGGGAAGCATTAGAAGGTGGCTCAAGTCCATTGGGTCCTTGCACCTGCATGGGAGAACCAGAGGAGGCTCCTGGCTTCTGGCTTCGAATTGGCAAAGCTCCAGTCTTTGCGGCCAGTTGGGGAGTGAACCAGCAGATGGAAGACCTCTCTCTCTCTGTCTCTACCTCTGTCTCTCTCTCTGCCTCTCCTCTCTCTGTGTAACTCTGAATTTCAAATAAATAAATAAATATTCTTTAAAAAATTAAGATAATTCCTTTAAGGGGTATAAAGCTATTTACATTTTCTGTTTGTTTTGGCAATTTTTGAATCATTCTTCTAGGACTTCCTACATTTTGTATACATTGATACCTTTATTGGCATGAAATTGTTGGTAGTACTTACATGGTTTCCTTCTAATATCTGCAGTATATGCAGCGTGTGTAGTTATATCTTTTATTCCTGATCAGTATTTGTATTTTCTCTATTCATTTCTTTCCATCAGTCTTATTTTTTTTTTTTTAAGATTTATTTACTTATTTGAGAGGCAGAGTTACAGACAGAGCTTGAGACAGAGAGAAAGGTCTTCCATATGCTGGTTCATTCCCCAAATGGCCACAATGGCTGGGGCTGGGCCAATCTGAGGCCAGGAGCCAGGAGCCTCTTCTGGGTCTCCCATGTGGGTGCAGGGACCCAAGCACTTGGGTCATCTTCTACTGTTTTCTGTGGCCATTAGCCACAGAAAAGAGAGCTGGATCATAAGAAGAGCAGCCAGGTCATGAACCAGTGCCCATGTGGGATGCTGGTGCCACAGGCAGAGGCTTAACCTGTTATGCCACAGCGCCAACCCTCCATCAGTTTTCAACTTTATTAATAGTCTTTTTCAAAAAAAAATCCTTTTGACTCATTGGATTTTTTTTCCTATTTGTTTTCTACTTCACTGTCATGTTATTTTCTTTTTTGCTTTTCTTCAGTGTGTTTCTTCTATTTGTTCTTTGTAAAGTTCCTTAAGATGGAAACTTTGATCATCAATTGCTCTTTATCATAGGCCTTTAAGTTACAAATTTCATTACAAGTACCACTTTAGTTGCCAATTTTGACATCTTAAAAATATAATTTAGTTCAAAATATCTTATAAAGTTTTTCTTGGTATCCTCTTTTGCTCCTTAGTTTTTTATAAGTATTTTTGTTCAATTTGCAGATCTTTGGGGGTGTTTTCTAGGTCTCTCAGAGTTACTAGTTTGTACTTTAATACCATTGTGAATGGATGACACCCTCACTGTGGCTATGATCCTTCGAGTTTACTGAGACTTGTGTGGCCCTGGTGTCTGGGGAATGTCCCATGTGCACTTGAAAAGAATGTGTTCTGTAGTAGTCATCTACAAATGCTTATTAGGTCAGTTTGGTGAATGGTGTTCACATTTTTGCAAAAAGCGGAGTCTTAAATTAAGCAGCTTTGATTGTTAGTGTGTTTCCTTTATTAGTTGTTTTATTCATGTATTGGGATGTTTTCTTATTAGATACATGTTTAATCTTAGTTCTCCTGGATGAATTGTGCTGTTACTACTGTGACATCTTAGTATAGCCATGTTGTCTTTCTTATGCTTAGTGTTTAAATGGCGTATCTCTTAGGTCTTTTTTTATTAATTGTGTATTCTTCTGTGTGTTTATTTAATCAACATGTAGTAGGGTTGGGGCTTGCTTTTTTTGATACAAGACAGAAACCTATGTTTTTAATTAAAGCTTTAGTCCATAGTCTACCATGTTGGTGGTAAATTTCTACTTGCTGCATTGCTCTTTTTTTTCTCTACTTCTTTCCTGCCTTTTATCCTTTGATGGAATACTTCTAGCATTCCATTTCATCCTGTTTATTGATTCTTAGCTTTGGTTTTTCTATGTTCTTTCAGTGGTCATTCCACAGTTGCACCGTGAGATTAAAATACAAAGTGAGTCACAAATGTGAGCCAGGTGTAATCTGAATATTTTAGCTGCCACATTTTTGAAAAAAGAATTGGAATTAATCCTGCTGTTCAGTTGAATTCAGTATGTTCAAAATATTATTTAAATTGTAATGAATATGAAAATTTTATTTATATAACATATATTTTATATAGCAAGCAGGCATAGAATTTTGTTCAATTAGCCTAGACTTCATATTTTTTTTTCTTTTCTTTTTTACAGGCAGAGTGGACAGTGAGAGAGAGAGAGACAGAGAGAAAGGTCTTCCTTTTGCCATTGGTTCACCCTCCAGTGGCCAGCGCACTGCGCTGATCTGAAGCCAGGAACCAGGTGCTTCTCCTGGTCTCCCATGGGGTGCAGGGCCCAAGCACTTGGGCCATCCTCCACTGCACTCCCGGGCCACAGCAGAGAGCTGGCCTGGAAGAGGGGCAACTGGGACAGAATCCAGCACCCTGACTGGGACTAGAACCCGGTGTGCCGGCACCACAAGGCAGAAGATTAGCCTAGTGAGCCACAGCGCCGGCTTAGACCTCATATTTTTAGAAGTTCTTTATACATCTACAGAGTGTTAAATGCTATGGGAAAAGTGTGTTCAAATATTGAATGATTTTTAGAATTTTATGTTTTCCTTTTGGGTTGATTTTTATAATTCAGAGTCTCTTTCCCAGCACAAGTCAAACCTCTTGCCTCTAACTCTGCCTTGTCTGGTATTTGTATACTTTCCCTGGCCATTTCCTGCTACTATTTTCCTTACAGCGTTTTCCATTCTTTTGCATTTAACTTTTTTTTTTTTTTGATTCTTGCATTTCGAATATCTCTTATAAGCAACAATCTGTCCATTTTTATCTTGGAATTTGGAGTATTTGGTTTGCTTAGACTTAAAGTAGTCATACATATTTGGGTTTAGTTAACACAGTATTTTTAGTGTTTGTCCTATCAGTCTTTTTTGTTTTACTGTTAAATATTTTAGTGTCACTTACTGCTTTTGATGATTTCATTATTATTCAAATTTAAATCTCATTTAAATTCTTTTGTATTTGATTGTCAAAATGAACATCTTGTAGAAACTTGAAAGAATTTTTCTGAAGAAAAATCTCAGCGAAACTTGAAGTTTTTGAAAATGTATTTCTGGGGTTTGGATTGAATTTGCATCGAATCTAGGTAATTCTGGAAGCTTTTGTTTTAAAGGTAGATAAATTTGAAAGGCAGACCATCAGAGAGGAGGAGTGAGGAGAGGGAGGTGTCTGTCCTTCATCTGCTGGCTCACTCCCCAAGTTCCTGCAGCGGCCAGGACTGAGCCAGGCTGAGGGCAGGACCCTGGAGCTCCATCCGGGTCTCCCACGTGCGGGGCAGGGGCCCAGGCATCTGCTGTATTCACGAGCACTAGGAGGAAGCTGAATCAGAAGCAGAGACTCCAACTAGCACTCTGATACAGATGCAGGCACCTTAACACCTGGCCCAGCATTGGTATTTTTAGTATTTATCCTACAGCCCCTGGAGGTGTTGTTCTGTGTGATTCTATCGTGTGTTGCAGGGTTCTCCACAGTGGTCTCATGTATTCTTTGTTCCCATCCCCGTGGTTTCTGGGTGTGCTTTGCGTTCTGTGCTTTACCCCATCTGTAGGTAGCATACCCTGATAGCATAGGAACTGTGTTTGTGGGTCTGTGTGTGGAATAGTGGCTGTGTTTGTGGGTCTGTGTGTGGAATAGTGGCTGTGTTTGTGGGTCTGTGTGTTGAATAAAGCCTCTGGAGGCCGTAAGCCCCACCTGCGTTGTCCTAAGTGTGCTTTTACCGTATCTTCCCCACTCAGACCGTTAGCCTCAGAAGGCTCCTTGTTGCAGGTCATAGTGACAATCTACTTTCTTCTGTGGACCCAGCAACAAAGAAGCTGTAGCCCTTCCCAGTGAGATTCTGCAAGGAACTCCTTGGGCTTCCTAAGGGGAAGTCTGTCCTTGGTTCTTCTAGATGCACTGACCTTTCAGTCCACTCGGGGAGGCTTGGGTTCCGCTGAGGTTCCCCGAGACCGCTGTGTTGGGGGAGACGAAGCTTGTGCAGCTCTGGAAGCTGTGTAAGTGGTCTAAAGCATCATGTGGTTGGTTTCATTAAAGAGACAGAATAAAAGTTTTTAATTGTGTTTCATCATCTAATATATACTCTGTATTAGTGTTGTTGACTTTTTAAAAAAAGAAAGACTTATTTATTTATTTGAAAGGCAGAGTTACAGAGAGGCAGAGGCGGGGGGGGGGGGCGTCTTCCATCTGCTGGTTTGCTCTCAGAGAGAGAGAGAGAGAGAAAGAGGTCTTCCATCTGCTGGTTCGCTCTCCAGAGCCGAAATGGCTGAAACTGGGCTAATCCAAAGCCAGGAGCCACGAGCTTCTTCTGAGTCTCTGATGTGAGTGCAGGGGCCCAAGGACTTGGGCCATCTCCTGCTTGCCCAGGCCCTAGCAGGGAGCTGGATTGGAAGTAGAGCAGCCAGGACTTGAGCCAGCATCCATATGAGATGCCGGCACTGCAGGCAGTAGCTTTTCCTCCTACCTCAGCCCATGTTGTTGATTTTCCAGGAGGTTTTCCGTTGGAACTGAGAGGGGAATTCTCTTGGACAAACATACCGGGAGTGGATGGGTTATGTGCCTGGCTTGCTGCTGACTTCTAGTGAGCAAGAGGCCTGACTTATTTCTGACTTGCTTCAGGTGTGGTGAAGAACTCACCTTTGTGAAGGGACCCACACCTCAGCATTTTGGATGGTTTTCACATAGAGATTGTGTTTGTCTTGACACAGCAGATTGAGTTTGTATCTTCAGTACAAGAATTTATACTTTTTGGAATATAAAATGGACTAAAACTTTGCAGTAGGGACAAGTCTCCCATTCTAATCTCATCTGTTTATTCAGGACAATGTCAAGAGTGACAGATGAACCAGTGGAAAAGGCTTCATGGGTTGTGTCCAGCAGTGTATCGTCTCATACTTGAATGTGAAGGAACGCTTAGGAGCACTTCTGATACCTCTAAGAACAGAAGAGCTGCTTACCCTACCTTTGGAGTGTTCAGAGATGGGAAATGCTAGAACCAGTTGCCTATGTTTTGCAAGGCAGAAGGGCCTGGAACTGCAGCTCTGCGTCTTGCAGCTTCTCCACTGCTCTCTGGCATTCACTGGGGACAGCACTGTCTTAGCGGCTTTCAGCTTTTTGATTTTTATTGTTGTTGTAGTCTTGTTGTGTCTCCCATCTGAACTATCACAAATCCCATTGTGCTCCCAAAAGAGTGCTTGCTAAAACTCTGTCTTTTATGTGGCCTGGGTCATCACTTAAACACAGTGGAGTCATGGCGGATCGCCAGTGAAGTGGTGTCCAGGAAGAGGCCCAACAAGGTGCGTCTCAGGGAGATGAGCAGAGGCATTCACTCTGGGATGTGGGAGAAGGTGGAGAACAGAGAGAGTGACGTGCAGGTGAGTCATCCAAGCGTGAGGTGTGCTTCAGAAATGATCAGGATCCTTGGGGAAAGCAAGTGTCTACCAGGGGCTTTGTTTAGAAGTTAGACTGATTTCTTGATTTTTGAGCTGGGTAAATCTCAGTATGTAAGTATCCCATATGGCTAGAAGAAATTAGGTTAATTGTCACTTAGGTACTTTTTGTTTGATTGTTTTTTGATAGAAGAGGACTTAATTCTTAGGGTAGAAATTGCCTATGTAAATTGGAAATTCTACTTTGAATCTTCCTTTCTTCTACATTTTTTTTTTTTGACAGGCAGAGTGGACAGTGAGAGAGACAGAGAGAAAGGTCTTCCTTTGCCGTTGGTTCACCCTCCAATGGCTGCCGCGGTCGGCGCGCTGCGGCCGGCGCACCGCGCTCTTCCGATGGCAGGAGCCAGGTGCTAAGTGCTTTTTCCTGGTCTCCCATGGGGTGCAGGGCCCAAGCACTTGGGCCATCCTCCACTGCACTCTCGGGCCACGGCAGAGGGCTGGCCTGGAAGAGGGGCAACCGGGACAGAATCTGGTGCCCCGACTGGGACTAGAACCCGGTGTGCCGGCGCCGGAAGGCGGAGGATTAGCCTGTTGAGCCACATTTTGATTCCTTGTTACACTTCATCTGATTGATCTTCAGTTAACAGTCACTTCTAACACGGTTGCTTTTATGTCTGCTTGATGAACACCCCCACCCCAGCCATAGCACTCAATGTTTGCAGCCAGGTAGTATGGAGACTAGGAGACTTTCTAGGTGTGGGTGACACATGGGCTTTGTGTGTTCTGTTTTATTCAGTGGGCACATCTAGAGCTTGGTTTTCCAAAGCTGCTGTGCTAATTAATGAAACTAGTAAGATGGAAATACACCATGGACACTTCTGTCCAGGAGTAATGTTATGATGTATTTGATGAGAGAGGACACGAGGGAGAAATGGGTTGGTGCAGGACTTTTCTCTCCCTCTCTGTTCAGTGACTAGAAGCCAATGGAACATTTGAGGGCTTTTGACTTTCTGATCCTATTCTTCGAGGAACTTGACAATGTCCCTCATCCTTCCCCCTGGGTCTGAATATGGGTTTGGCACAGATGTGTTCACTTGTCTCATCAGGCTAATGTGAAAATTTTAAGGCACAGTGGGTGCAGAGTGGAATGAGTTCCCATTAGGACCAGAGGCAGAGGAAGCGCTATGGGCATGCTCCCACGGGCACTGGGCTTCCAGCCTGCCCTCACCCGGTTCTTCTCTGGGCTGTATTGTCTCTGCCAAGGAATCAACAAACCAAAGTACTGAGAGTTGACTGATGAGATATTAGTGTCAAACATACCTAGCTCTTCAGAACACTTGGAATTGTTGTTTAATACTTACAAATGCATTCCCACCAGTAATAGAAAGATTGACTCCTTTTTTGTAGCCACTAAAACTTAATTCTGCAATCCTGTTTTTGATAAACTCTTGGAAACTGAAGTCTAAATCACTAGGGTGTTGTGCATTCCAGTGACGGTTTCTGTGTATTTTTGGTGCCGAGATATTCTTGGAGCACATTGAGGACACACATTGCTGAACTGGATGTGAATCGTTGGCCATAAATCACCACACACAATAGACTCTGAAAGAACCAGATGTTCAGTGCACTTTTTATTTTGGGCATTCTAAAAATGAATTTCTGGACAAAATGATTACTAAGAACAGTATGAAAAAGTGAATATCATGCCTTCATCATTAATTTATTTTTCAATTTTGTCAGTTAGACTCGTTGAAATGTAAAATATTCCTCATAAATCATTTTTGCATTTTGGTTTTTAAGGTTGATATGTATTTATTCTGATACTTAGTATTTCTAGCCAACTCTTTCATGGTTTTGTATTCTGTTGTCTATGCTGATGGCTAAAAGATTTCTACATTGTAACCCGATTACATGGAGAATTGATCACGACTTTTCATCAAAAAGTAATGTGCAAATGCAAACCACTGTCATTTTCCTCTGTCCTTCCTTCGGGGGAGGGGGGTACCTCCTACAAAGCATGAGGGGCCTGCTCAGTTTGTGACCTGGGGAACCTTCAGGGTCAGTTAGAAGTATGTTCATGAATCCCAGGTCCAAAGCTTTTGCAGGTCTGTAGCATGGACATCTTAGACTGTCCATGCAGGAGTGTGTCAGTGGCAGGAAGAATCCCAAGGAGTCCTGAGGTGTTGGTTAGTGTCATTCTGTCCCACTGTGTTGTCCACGTGATTGTGAATGTCATGAAGTTCGCTCCGTCACTGGGCTGTTTTATATGACTTGGCTTAAGGGGTTTTGCAAATGCTTATTAAAAAGAGCTTATTCCTGGGGTCGCCTACATGGGTAGGCATGTTTTAACTCCCTGCAAAGGAAAATCACTGACAAAGCAGCATCTTTAACTTGAACACTGGAAAAGATCCTTCTGGGATATGACAGGGATCCCCGAGGAGCTGTATTAGATACCTGAATTTCTGAAATTAGAAGGAAGTGCTGTGGCAGTGGAGCCAACTCAGATTAGAAGGTCTGAAAGAATTGATTCTTGAGTAGATCCAAAGGGAGGTAGATCTGGGACAAGAGGGCCTTAATCCAGCCCAGTGAGACCTTGGAAGGCACAGGGCAATTTGAGAAGGGAGACAGGAGGGGAGACAGGAGTATGACTGTCAGAGTGAAGGCAGACAGTGTTGTGAACCCTCTACAGGGGCCACATGCCAAAGAGCTGTGGAGCCTCAGGAGGTGACGGTAGCTCCTGGCCCACAGCTGGCAAGCATGGCAAACCTCGGACTCCTAAACCTGCAAGGACCTGAGTGCTGCCAACAGCCTCAGTGAACTTGCAAGAGGGCCCCAAGTCTCGGATGGAGTTAACAGCTTTGGCCAACACCTCGGTGTTCGCTTGGTGAGCCCTTGCGAGAAAATCCAGCTAAGCTGTGGTTGCCCTTCCGTCCTCCAGCCTCTGTGAGATGATAAACTGGGGTTGTTTCAGACCTGTGTGTTTAATGTGTAGCTCTTCCACAGCCACAGACAGCTGATGCAGTACCTGACCCCAAATGTCTCCTCCCATATCCCCTTGTATCAGGATGGGGTAGAGGGTCAGGCATTTCTGGCACTGCAGTGGGGGATAAATGTTAACCAAGACAGGGTCTTCTCTGGGCAGGAGCACATGGTGCTTCTAGAGGGGACTGTTGTGCAGTTCAGAACAGACAAGGGTGAGAGAAGAACAAGGATAATGTAGAGGAAGGGGGGGAATCTTGCTTCAACAACTGGACCTCTGTCTATACTGCATGTAGCTGAGTGTGTGAAAAGCTGTTTAGCTCCTGCAGCCTCACTCACCAAACTCGATGTTCCTAGGAAAAGAAGTGGGTTCGCTCTGGGACCATACATGGTATTCGGTGTTTAGACACTCAAACACACATTACCACAGTACTGATTTTGCCTTGCAAAGTCGTTGCTGAATCAGGCATCCAGAGATGGTCCACAAAGCCACAGAAATGCATTAAGAAGACCAGAAATATAAAACCAGCCAAGAAAAAAAAATGGGATCTTATGGCAGGATCCTGCGTATCCTGAGAAATTCTTCTCAAATTGAGACTTATTGGGGCTGACATGGTAACATTGTGAGTTAAGCCCATATGGGTGCCGGTTTGAGGCCCAGCTGCTCCACTTTCAATCCAGCTCTCAGCTAACATACCTGGGGAAGCAGCAAAAGATGCACCAAGTGCTTGGGCCCCTGCACCCATGTGGGCCATCTGGAAGAGGCTCCTGGGTCCTGGCCTGAGCCTGGCCCAGCCCTGGCTGTTGCAGCCATTTGGGAAGTAGACAAGTGGTTGAAGATCTCTTTTTCTATCCCCCACCACTCCCTGTAACTCTTTAAAATAAATAAATAAATATTTTTTAAAAAGTGGGACTTACTATCTGCAGAACTTTTGTAGCCAGCCTTGAAGTTGACCAAGTCATCTCACGTTCTCATCTTACTTTGGCAAGAGGGCGTTGATCTCACAAGGTCTTGGTTTACACCAGAGAGGAGATGCAGCTTTGGTGTTGGTAACCATAGCTCTGAACTGTCCTTACCCTTGAGGGCTCTCCTGTATCATCTCTAGGGTCTATCTGGGACTCCTGAGTCTGTGGCTCAGAGACCTAATACCAGTCCCAAGTGGTTTGTCGTGTATCAGAGACCACCAAGAAAACCAAGCCTGTCTCTGCCATTTCTCAGTAACTGTGCATTTTGAGCTGCCTGGCCTGAAATTGCATTCGATTGCTAGCCTTATTTCAACAGTTGCCAGTTGCCATGAGCTCGACATTGTTTTAAGCCCATTAAGTTCTGTCATATTGCACCACGACTCTGCGAGGGAGATCCTGTCATGACACTCTGGATAGATCAAAACCCAGTTACAGAAGATGAGGACATTGGCTGAAAGGGACACAGCCGGAAAGAAGCGGGCCCAGGATTCTGAATCGGGTCTGACCTCATTGCTCTAGATCCTGTCAACCAGACTCTCCTGATCTGCATTCTGGTGAAATTTAGGTTTTCTCATCTTACGTCATTTGTGAGCCCCTTTTATTAAAGAAATGAAAAATTCTTTTTAAACTCCCAAGGTGCATTTAGATGATTTTTAGAATACTCTTACTAAAGCCCATAAACATGAAACTAAGAAATTCTGACTTATAATATTTTTATAGCTATAAAATTGGATACAAATAAATTTCAAAATAACTGTAAAACCAACAAAATTCAAATGAGTAATATTAGCTTGACACCAGGGAGCATTGTTTAAGATGAAGCTGTCCATGGGAGGCATGAGAAACTATTTTTTCCCATCTTATCTTTTTTTTTTTTTTTTACAGGCAGAGTGGACAGTGAGAGAGAGAGACAGAGAGAAAGGTCTTCCTTTTGCCGTTGGTTCACCCTCCAATGGCCGCCGCGGCCGGCGCGCTGCGGCCGGCGCACCGCGCTTGTCCGATGGCAGGAGCCAGGTGCTTTTCCTGGCCTCCCCATGAGGTGCAGGGCCCAAGCACCTGGGCCATCCTCCACTGCACTCCCGGGCCACAGCAGAGGGCTGGCCTGGAAGAGGGGCAACAGGGACAGAATCCGGCGCCTCGACCGGGACTAGAACCCGGTGTGCCGGCGCCGCAAGGCGGAGGATTAGCCTGTTGAGCCACGGAGCCGGCCCATCTTATCTTTTAAGTGGTAGTCTTTGTGGTCAGTTACACCTCTTGTCATCTTGAATATGATGCATTTTTGTGATTTATATGAAAAGCAGAATAGCAGAGAGAATGAGAGCTTTCAACCACTGGCTTACTGTTCACATGCCCTCCATAGTCAGGGCTGGGTTAGATTGCAGCCATCCGAGTCTCCCATGTAGATGGCAGGGCCCCCACGCTTGAGCCATAATGTGCTCCCTCCCAGGATGAATCAGCAGGAACCTGGGTCAGAAGCAGAGAGTAGCCTGGACTTGAGCCTGGTGCTCTGTTAAGGGATGCAGGTACCACAATGCCCAGTTCTTGTGTATTATTGTTATTTTTCTTCTAAGTTACTGAACTTAGCTGTAGTCATTGGTAATGGTTTTGAATTGGCAGTCATTGCAGAGGAGATTCCAAGCACACCATGGCTGAATGGCTCCCATTCTGTCTTAGCCTCTGTGTTTTCTGATAACAAGCTGTGAGAAGCTACACAGACGAGGGCACTCAGGCACTGTTTCTCCTTGGTGGTGTGCCGGCTACATTTCCTCCTAGAGCTGAGTTTCTTCAGAGTTCTGCATGCCCTTGCCTGTCTGGTACGGCTCCACCTCCTGGTTTCCACCTTCAGATCTGCCTGGTCCCTGTTAGTTGACTTGCCGTGAGGTCACTGGTGTTCCCTGGAGCCACCTTGAGGGGATTGAGTGCAAATGTGGAAGCTGGAGCTGACTGTTCCTGTTCTGTTGCTGGAGTTGCGTGAATTGTTCTGGATCGTGGCTTCCAGGCGGGACACTGTGGGCCAGTGTCTGTGCTCCCTGGGCGAGTCTGGGAAGGGCTCGAGAATCCCCCCTCAGCAGTGATAACACAGTCAGAACTATGCTCTGGAATACTAACTATACCCTCAGGTGCAAAGGAAATTAACACCCACAGACACATCACATATGCACACACACACACATACACATACAACACACATAGGCATATACACACACAACACACATGTAGACACACATATACACAGAGACATGCACATATGTACATACATACTCATATAGACATATGCAAACATAGACACATATACATGCACAACACACATGTAGACATACATACACACAGACATGCACATATGTACACATGCATACTCATATATAGACATATGCAAACATATAGACACATATACATGCATGCACAACACACATGTCCACATACACCAAACACATACACGCATACATATATGCACACATATACATAGAACACACAACACATACAAACATGTACACACGTATACAATGCACATACACATGTACTCGTACACACATATGCATACACACAGGACCAACTTTACCTTGGGGGCAGAGTCTGCAGGCTCCTTGTCCGTGTTGAAGACTGGACTGGTCCCTGTCCTGCGGGATCTTTTTCTCATCCCTGAACTGTTCCGTAAGCTCCGGGTGGACTCCTGTAGTGATGGAGCTGCTGGTGGGGGTCCAGCGTGCCTGCCTCATTCCCGCCAGCGCCCTCCCTCCAAGGCTGGATTCAGCTTCTCCCTTCTCCCACACTGCCAGGCAGTGCATCTGCTCTGTGCTTTGTGCCTGAGCTCCTCGATTGTTCTCGTGGCCAAGTGGAAATCCCCCAGCCCTGTCCCTTCATCACTTTGCTGCACAGGCCAAACTGAACACATGGGCCAGGCCCCAGACGCTGCAGCACACAGGTGTCGCCTGCACATGGTCTTTGCCTCTGGGGTGCTAAGTCCTGCGTGTGCTCTGCCCCTTCTCAGTAGGGCTCACCTCTTTCACGTGGGAGAGGGAGATGAGGAGGAGGGGGTGGGGTCTTTGTTAAACTTCCTGTTCCCCAAAGCAGGGATGAGAGGGGGCAGAAGCCTACGGAGGCCAGGACGCAGGGTAGGTGCAGAGGGGCTGAGGGGCCTAATGGGAAGGAGCATCACTGCAGGCTCTAAGACTTGCTCTGCACTTGCCCGGTGCTGCTTCTCAAGGATCTCTCACCCCAGCAGTGCCTGCGTTGCGTGACTTGGGGAGTGAGGTTCGCTTCTCCTGCAGGAGTGCTTCTGTGAGAGTGGGCCTTGTGGATCTGGAGCACGCTCTTCCTGTGCCTTCCTCTCTGCTGGAAGCGGGTGACGGGGAGGCTGCGGGGAGACAGCCTGCTTGTGAGGCGTCCTCCCTTATCTCAAACCACATTTGGTTTATTTTACTCATCTGCACACACCTCCCTACCTCCGGGCCAGCCACCAGTGTAGGCCTTGGCCCCGTGCCTTCTGGGCCCCAGGCTCCAACCTCCCTGTCTTCAGCGGACAGCAGCAGCCCTGCTCTGGTCGGCATTGAGCATTGCCACATGTCCTCGACCACAGCTGTCTGAGACCCAGGCAGCAGAGACCAGGCTCAGAGGGGCAGCTTGCGGGAGCTTGGGGCATGTGGTGGAGCTGGAGTTTGCAGAGCAGCTGCAGGGATGGGCCCGTATGAGGTCCCTCTGTGATGTGACCTTGAGTCCTGGTGGACCACGGAAGGGATGTCTGTGCAGGGGCCCACAGTCCCAGCGCTGGTTTTCAGAAACGCACTCATCCCAGTGATGAGGCCTGAAATGGCTGCACTCCATCTTGCGGGAAAGGAAACAGACCCTTGATACAACATTAAGACTTCAAAACTCCCTGAGAGGTGCATTTTCCATTTTAGCGAGAGAGAAAAAGAAAGAATGGCCATTTAAAAACTCATTGCAGCTGCTTTATGCTTGGTAGAAATGCTCTTCTGGAAGAGTAGAGGTGTATGCTCATGGATGCAATCCCAGGCATTTTGTGCAGGCTTTGCAGGAAGCCAGACCCAGCCTCAGGCAGCATGCAGAGTGGCTGGCTTGATGGTGTGCGTGTGCGAGCAGTGGGCACACCAGCACTTCCGTGACTGGTGGGAGGGGCGTTGTCTGTGGAAGGCTGCGTTTTACCATCTGCTCCTGTGGGTGGCTATGGGGAGCCTTTGCGGGCTCAGAGGACATTTGCATGGGCTATGGACTGCTCACGTGGTCCTGGGCCAGTGAGGCAGAAATTCCTGGCTTCTGCTTCTCCACACGTGAGAGGATTTGGTCTGTACATGAAGCATTGTGAACAGACATCTACATGTGTGTTGCCCACTCTGTGTCCCACTGACCCACATCCCAGCTGGCATCCCAGCACCCCCGCACCCTCCAGACCAGAGCCAGGAGGACCAAGGCGCAGATTGTTTCTTAATTCCAAGTCTTTGATTGGCAGACAACCCGAGTGCATCCTGGCAGAGCCTCCTCGACCAGGTTTGTTCCCGTGTCAGTCGAGGGACCATCTCGGGGTGTGTCTTGGCCGGAGCTTCTGTCTCACAGGTTTTGCTACAGTTCCTCATTATTGATCCCAGCATGCTGTTGGATGTGGAATGTAGGTAAATACCTACCATGTCCATGAGCTGGGTGTCTCCTTAGGAATACCTGGTGGTATTGCCCTTTTCCTGAAGATGAGGGGTTTGAGACCCATGGACAGAGCACAACGTGCCCCAGGTCCCTGTGATAGTGAGTGTTAGGGCTGGAGCCTTGGGCTGGGCAGGAGAGGGGTTTTTCCCAATTTGCCCTGCGTGTTAAATCTTAAGCTCTTTTCGTTCTGCTTTTCACTTGGGCTCTGAAGTTGATTTGGAACAGTAAGTTTCTTTGTTACTAATCTGAAGATAATGCAAGGCTGGACTTCAAGGCTGTCCTGTTAAAGTGTTCCGCTGCCTTACTACTCATCTATGAAACGTAAGAGCTTTCTCCCTGCTAATGATTTGGCCTGGGAAGAGCTGGAGCCAGTAGAATAGCACCACTAACGTCATGGTGTGTGGTCATGCCTCAAAAGGCACTTTCCACATGCTTATGGAGAAGGTAATTGCGTTAGCTTCAGAATGCATTGATGTCTTTCTCTGAAGAACTGGAGCCGCCATCTACACTGAAAGACAGTCTGAGCGTTGAGGAGAGGCCCAGAACTAGGACTGTCTGCGTCTGCAGGTTTCTTCAGTCCAAGGTGCAGTCCCGCCTAACCCTAGCGCACACAGCCGAAGGCATGCAGACGGCAGGGCACACCAGTCTTCTGGTGTTGACCTCCGGCTCCTCCACTTCTCTGTGGATCTGTGGATCGACTTGTCAGCCTTTTCGTGGGGGCCGAGTGGGTGCCTGTTGCTGTCCACATCTTGATAGAATGGCTTCTGTGCTACAACTTTTGGGTGGATCAGGGAACCAAGACAAGTGAGGTTCCTACCCTAAGGGCTTCATCTAACAGGACTCATTGTAAGGGAGCCAGCAGGCTGATAAACAGGATGGTTTAGATGTTGGGAGATGGAAGGCATTCGCAAGGAGGCTCTGAGCAGGTGACATTGACCCTGAGTCCTGAAGACACAGGAAGAAGTGGCCGCACACGTCTGGACCAGGGACCCTCGCCAGAAGAGGTGGCCAGTGGAGACCCCGGAGTGGGAAGTGCTTTTTAAGTTGCTGTTACTGTAAGAGCCGCTAGGCACAGGGGACCATGGAGGAGACGAGGCCATGAAAGCCAGGAGATGCCAGTGTGCATGAAGATTGTAGGCCTCAGTGAGGGTTTGAAAACTTATGCTGCGGCTGGCCAGAGGCTGTCAGGAAGCTCAGGGCAGTGGGCATTTTGGCACGATCGTAGATGGAGGCATCAATCCCTCGTTGTCATCTGAGTGTTGGCTTTGCACCCTCAGGCCCTCACATTCCACCCTGATGTGAGTCTGGCTTTGCTGATGCATGGTTTGTCTCACGAACAAGGCGAGCTCAGTGTCCATCCAAAGCAGCTTCAGTAGAAACCAATAGGTGGCTCAGGAGTTGAGCTGAGCAGAGCAGTCGGAAAATGTCAGGTTCTGGCCCAGGAGCCCTGTACGTATCACCTCACTGGGCAAAATGGTCTTTGTGGCTAGGATGAAGTGAAGGCTCTTGAAAAGGAAGGTTTTGCTGTGTTGCTTGGGTGAGGCCTGGATGCCTTCCCCAGAGTTGTTCTACACCAGGCGCAGGGAGACATAGTACGCCTGGAGAACAGGTGACGAAAGATGGGACAGAGAGAGATGACGGGGAGAATGCAGCTGCCAGCGGCTGGGAGAGGCAAGGGCATGCTTCCCCTGGAGCTGGCAGGAGGGCTCAGCCCTCAAAGGTCCACGCCTTCGGCCCTGTGGCCCTCACTGAAGACTCGGCCTCGGGACAGGGAGAGAATCGGCTGCTGCTGTATTCAGCCATCTGCTTTGGGGCAGCTTATAACAGCAGCCACGGGGCACCATCCAGCTGAACAGTCAGTCCAGGAGTGGCCACGGCAGGCCCACGTACCAGTGAAGCTTCGATACAGCGCCCATGGCACCTGCACACGACTGGAGTCAGGGACCCTGGAGGCTGAGGGGCGTCAGTGCCAGTAGAGGGATATTTGTCCTGCAGTCTGTGGACTCTTGAACCCCAGTAGGATTCTGTGTTCCACTTGCCTGTGCCACACCAGGACCCCTGTATGTGGTTTCAGGAGCCATCTGATCTCTGCTGTTCGCAGAGGGTGGAGAGAAAACTGTAATAGAATGACAGGGCTGTGCTTTACGGCAGGATCTGATGTCAGCTTGGAGCAAGGCGTGGTGCTGAACAGGGAGGGTTGGGTAGTTTTAGGGTGTGTTTTACAGACTGTGCATTAACAGAAGGTATTGAAGACAGAATGGGAGAAAAGCGGAGAGAAAAGGTTCAAATTTGAATCTGGTTTCACTGTTGGCTGAGGCCGAAAGGAACAGGAGAGAAACAAACATGGGGAAGTCGGTTCTGTTGGTCATAGTGAGCTTGGGGGTCCTGCAAGAGACACCCTTGCTCCCTTTCCTTTGAGCAGAGTGGGGCTGGCTGGCTCTGCATCCCTGGGCTGGCCCTAGTTCCCGAGTCTCTGCATATGGACATTGCTTTCAGGAATTCAGCTGCACCACACCTCCATCCCACAAAAAGCCACTGCTGTTAGAAAGATGATCAGTTCCTGTGTCAGGCTGGGATCTGACCTGAAAGGATGACTGAGGTACAGGGAGACAAAATGAAGCCCTTAAGATGAGCAATGAAAGAAATGTGACAGTCAGTCCTCAGGGGTTTGGGGAGGAGGCATTGTCTGGGCTGTGATGGCAGGAACGACACCCTGGAGAGAGGAGAGCTCGCTTGGAAAGCGGCCGGTCCCTCAGAACCAGGTTAGCATGGTTACGGCCACACTAAGAGGGTTTTGGCTGCACTGCCTGAATTAGAAACAAATCCCCCAAGTTCATGTTCAGAAAATTAATTTTGTCCTAGATGTTTCCAACTATAATAAACTTTTTTTGAGCGTCAAGTGTATGAAGAGATAATTAACCTATTTTTCCTGAGGCATCTTAAGATTTGGGTTTGAGTTACTTGCCTCAATCAGGTTGAGGCTGCCTGGAGAGTGTTGGAGCCACAAGGTACGATAGGAATTTCGACAGTGCAGGAGGCGGTGTGTGGCTGAGACACTCCTGCTGACCTGCGCTCCAGCGAGAGCCTGTCCTGGACAAGCATATGCACGGGAGATTCTGAGCAGTGGTCAGAATGTTAACACTCAGTCTGTGCGCTTGCCACAGAAACAGGTGTGGGGTGAATACTTTCACAGTTGTGTCCAGTGTGGATCCAATGAAGAAGCAAAGGAAAATGGATCAAATCGGGCTTTGAAGACCCCAGCCCAGGCAGGTCACCAAAACCCTACAGGGAAGTTGGGAAATTGAGGCCACTGTTGCCTGCACAGTAAGTGCCTCCTGGGGTGGCCCCAGGGGCTGGACCACTCCACGTGCCCACGAGGGAGGGGCCTCCTGGGGTGGCCCCGGGGGCTGGACCACTCCACATGCCCACGAGGGAGGGGCCTCCTGGGGTGGCCCCGGGGGCTGGGCCACTCCACGTGCCCATGAGGGAGGGGCCTCCTGGGGTGGCCCCCGGGGGCTGGGCCACTCCACGTGCCCTCGAGGGAGGGGTCTGCTCACATGTCAGGCATTTTCCCATTGGCCAGTATTGCAGGGGGAATTGCAGGAGCCCTGGGCAGGCAGTGATCGTTGCTGTAAGCCCATCTATACAAGGCTTGCATCCTCTCCTGCTCCAGGACAATGCTCGGGCTCTGCATAGGCGACCTGCAGTGCTGTCTCACCTGTCCTACTTATATCCCCCTGCCTGGGGGGAGCTTTGCAGTGGAGGAGGATGGGAGTTTTCTCTCCTGGCATGGAGTGGGGCAGCTGGGGTAGCTGTCCTGCTTTTTCTAGCTGTCAAACCCTAGGAGGATTTGTGATGGCCAGAGCGGGCTGCTGGTGTAGAACGGACCAGAGAGCGCGAACGGTGCTCGTCCCGGTTCTGACAACATCAGCCTGTCGACAGCTAGACCTCAGTGGTGCATGCTTTTGCAGGCCGCCCTCCTGATGCCGATGCTCCTGGGTCCTGGGTGCTGATAGCTCTGGGAAGACACTCCTCAGCGCCTTCCAGGAGATGCCCAGCGGTGAAAGCTGGCTGCTTGCCACAGGCATCCTGTAGGTGAACAGGGTGTTGAGCTGGTAGCTTTGTGTTTATTGCCAATTTTTTTCCGGTAGGGAAAAAATACAAACAGGGAATTCCTCAATTCATCTTGACCTAAATTACGTGTTTCCTCATAGTTAAGAAAAGCAGAGCAACCCCGCTTTCTCAGCATCCAGCACACAGACCAGATGACTGGTAGGAGCTCGGCTGAGGGCTCTTGAGGATCTGTCGGGGTCTGAGAACAGTGGCCCAGCCTTCCTTCCTCCATTCTTGGGGTCCTTTCGCTGTCTCTGCAGTGGGATGCGTAGAAAGTCAGATTGAGACTTAACAGATGGGAGAACATAACACAGGGCTAATTCCTGATGCAGCAGGCGCTCATTGAAATACACATCAGTACCACCCAGGAAACACAGGAACTTGGGGCAGCAGAGATACCCAGGAAAACATAAGCTGGTGGGTAGCTCACCATGGGCTGAGACCCAAGACACAGCTGCCCAGCACCGCAGTCAGCAAAATACAGCTGCACACAGAATCTAGCCCTTCCCTGCTCCTGTGCATTCCCTGAGCTGAGAGTGGCTTTGTCCTACTGAGTGGCTGAAAAAATAGGAATAAGGTTACTATTTTATGCCACATTAAAAGAGGAAATTCAGACAGGTTTTCTGGAGCACACACACACTGATTTGCTCCTGTGTCTGGCTCGTCACACACTCCTGTGTCAGACCCAGCTAGTTGTGATGGGCACCGTCTGACCCCCAGACCAAAGTGCGCACTGCCCAGGCCTGATGGAGGATCAGTCTACTCTGTCTGAGAGGACAGCAGCTGAAGGGCACAGCCTGAAGCCAAAGTGAGGGAACATACAGAACTCAAATTTAAAATCACTGCAGTAAATGTACTTGAGATGTAAGAAAATCTATTAGTAGTATGAAAGTGATCAGTGATTTATATTTTAAAACATTTGGACATGCTCATTATGGGAATGCTCATTTGGAGTGAAGAGCGTAGCGTAGGGGATAATTTCCGGGGTGGACAGAGCTAAAGAATGAATCATTAAATGATGCTCGCCATTGTTTGCTTAGCCGAGATAAATATCTGATTCTTGCCATTTATTTGCTGGTTTTCAAGATAATGAACTGATCTCCAAAGATCACCAGTTTTACTTTAATATCCTTTTCAACTCATGGCTCTGCACATATTTGGGGGATTTTAATTCATCACAATGACTGTGTTGAAACTCAGATTGTGCTACGTTTGACCAGGATGAACTTCTTGCCTCTGTGAGAACCCTCACTTCCTGGGACGGCTGCATGCTCCAGGGTCAGCCGGGCCGCTGCCTGCCCTAGGCTGGTGCCAGTCATTGCCCAGGAGGCCCTGGTTTCTCGCTGTGGGAACCAGGATGTCAGGACTGAAACAGGCACATTAGGATCGCTCAGTGCTGCTCGGGCAAGACATGCCTCATCGTTCATTACTCAGCAGTCACAGGTGATAAACTCTGACAGGTGGCAAACTCTGAAATGTTCACGGGAAAATGGGATTAAAAAGCAATGCATGTTTCCTGTGAGCTTCTTGGCCATCCCCTGCTGTGTGTGTAAAAAGCTTACAAAGTGATGGTGGTGCTCCAGATTCAAATTCAAGAGCACAGGGTTTTTGCTGGACACATGTCTCTCTGTTCCACATGAGAAATCCCAGAGTGCTCGGTTGTTTGACCCAGGATTTGTCGCAGCCATGCAGAGCAGTCTCAGTGCTAATACAAATGCTGTGCTGATCAATGCAGTCACTGAGGACGTGCACTGTTTTCCTACTTTGTGCAGTAGTACTCTGTCTGTACTCTCAAAGAATACAGCTATTCCATACTGTCAGGTATTTTAGGGTATGTGATTTTTAGAGCAATCCTGGGTTCAGAACAAGAGTGAAAGGAAGGTGCAGAGGTTTTCTGTGTGCTTACTCTCCTACTCCGATAGCACCTCTCATGGTCAGTGTTCCCCCACAGGAGTGGTACACCTGTTACAACTGGAAAACCTACACCACACCTCGTTGTCATCCAGAGTTTACAGTAGGGGTCACTATTGGTGTTAGATCTCCTAGTGGAGAGTGACATGTGTCTATCATTATAGTGCCACACACACAGAATTTTCACAGCCCTAAAAATCCCCTGTGATCTGCCTGTCATCACTTTCTCCACCCCCTGGTAACCACTGATCATTTTACCATCCCAGTAGTTTTGCCTTTTCCATAATGTCACATAGTTGGAACTATGGAGTGCTCAGCCTTCTAAGATTGTCTCCTTTCACTCAGCAGTGTGCATTTACATTTGCTCCATGTTTCTTTGTGTCTTAGTACTGTATTTGAGTGTTGGATAATACCTCACTGTCTGGGGGTGACACAGTCTGTGTATCAGGTTACCTGATGAAAAACACATTGATGGCTCCCAAATTTTGGCAGTCACAAACAAAGCTGCTGTGACGACTGTGTGCATTTTTCTTTGTAGATGAAAGTTTCAACTCTTTTGAGTCAACACTAAGAACTATGACTGCTGGATTGTGTAGTACCCATGTGCATTGCCTTATAAAAACTCACCAAACGGTATCTAAGGTGACTGTCCATTCTACATCCACACCAGCAGTGAATGAGAACTGCTGTTGCTTTGCCAGGATTTGGTGTTGTGGTGACATAGATGCCTCTTATTGTAATAGGTGTGTATTGATATTGCATTGTTGCTTTAATTTGCACTTCCATAGTGATGATGTATTATATGGAACATCTTTTTGTGTGCTAATTTGTTGCCTAACATCTTCTCTGTTGAAGACTAGGTTAAGGATTTAAGTCCATTTTCAAACCATGTTTATTTTCTTGTTGAGTTTTAAGAGCCCTTGTTATATTCTGGATAATCGTTCTCCCAGTCTGTGACTGGTCTTCTCATGTCCTTGACATTGTCTTTCACAGACCAGAACTCTTGAATTATCCATTTCTTTCATGCCTGTGGGACATAGCCTCACCTGTCCACTCAAGAGCTGCACGTGGAAAGTGCAGTGAAAGTGAGGCTTTGTTATTGGCCTTGCGAGGTCTGCTGTCTGATGAGCAGGCACCCCTGGAGGGTTAGAGCAAGCGGGTTATATCCGAGCACGCGGGTCCCTCCCTGGTTCCTCACTGGGTGAGTTCTGTGGGCTGTGCGGGCTTCTTTCATGCTGCCTGCCTTCTCTGTACTTCAGTTTCCTCTGGTGAGTGGGGTCTCCCTAACATCCTCTTTGCCTAGGTAGTTCTGCCGCACCTGCAGGTCAGTGACAGCAATTTCTCCTCTGTGTTGAAGATGGACACCAGACGTTTCCTTACAGTGATCACACCGAAAAGGCTTTGTCATGCCCTCGCTCATCTGGGTTTCCTCCTATGTTATCTTATGGAGTGTTACAGCTTTGTTTTACATTTAGGTCTATAATCCCACTGGAGTTAATTTTTCTGAAGGGTATAAAGTCTGTGTCCATATTGTTTGTTTTTTAGTTTCTCATGTACAACCAGGTGTTCTGGCAGCATTGTTGAAGAGACTGCTCCATTGTAGTGCCTTTGCTCTTTTGCCAAAGATCTGTTGACCCTATCTGTGCTTGCCTTTCGGGGAGCCCTGTTCTTTTCTGTTGATCTGTTTGATTATCCTTTCACCAGGACCGTAGTACCTTGATCACTGGCTTTATAGGAAGTTTTGACACAGGAAGTTTTGACATTGGGTATTATCACTGCGCCAGCTTTCCTGTTCTCCAGTGTTATCTTGGTTCTTTGGGGTCTTTTGCCTCTCTGTGTAAATCTTAGAATTAGTTTGTTGATATCTGTAAAATAGTTTGCTAGGATTTTGATTGGGATTGCTTTGAATTTATAGATCAAGCTGGGAAGAAGCAACATCTTGGCACAGTTGGTTGTTCAGATCCATGAGCACAACTATGTCTATTTCTTCAGAGTTTTGGCATTTTCCTCATGTTGACCTGGTACATACTTTATTAGATTTTTAAGTTTACTTTTATCTTCCATTTAGAATTAGAAACATATGTCATGCTCTCCAGCAGCCTTAGTATGGCCGTCTGAACCTCTTTATTGGAAGTTAACTTCATAGGAGCAATATTGCCTAGGTTCATAATGTTGATAAAAGATTGCTATCTCATTATCTGATAATCAAAATTCATTTTTGTTTTCTTTATAAATCCCTTTTTCTTTTGTCCACTTAACAAAAGGATTTGAACTTGGTTTTTATTCTTGAAATTTGAATAGTTTTTCCAGAGTAAACTGTTATCATTGAGTGTGCAGTTTCCACTGCATGTTATACTCTTGAATACAGCATGTATGTGGTGGTGGCAGGGGTGAACACACGTGTGTGTGGTGTTGTCAGTATCCTCTTCTTTTGCTTTGGTTTCGTTCTTCTCTAGAGATGACTTTTGTTCA
Organism: Sylvilagus floridanus; assembly: GCA_949820135.1. Classification (NCBI taxonomy): domain Eukaryota; kingdom Metazoa; phylum Chordata; class Mammalia; order Lagomorpha; family Leporidae; genus Sylvilagus; species Sylvilagus floridanus. The sequence goes on along the minus strand of OX463241.1, from coordinate 4,218,161 downwards.
GATGTTGGATGTTCTGTAGTTATTTTGATACTTCGAATTTTATTTGTTTTTTTATATTTTTAGTTGAGAAATAATTTTTTCTACCTTTGACCTGTTTCAAACTTACACTTTTTTTAAACTTATTTAGTAAATAAAAATTTCCAAAGTACAGTTTATGGATTACAGTGGCTCCCCCCCCCCATATTCCCTCCCACCCGCACCCCTCCCATCTTCTGCTCCCTCTCCCATTCCATTTACATCAAGATTCATTTTCAGTTATCTTTATATACAGAAGATTGATTTAGTATATATTAAGTAAAGATTTCACCAGTTTGCACCCACACAGAACATTAAGTGTAAAATACTGTTTCAGTACTAGTTATAGCATTAATTCACATTGGACAACACATTAAGGACAGAGATCCCACATGAGGATTAAGTACACAGTGACTCCTGTTGTTGGCTTAAAATTTGACACTCTTGTTTATGGCGTCAGTAATCTCCCTAGGCACTAGTCATGAGTGCCAAGGCTATGGAAACCTCTTGAGTTCGCCGACTGCGATCTTACTTAGACAAGGTAATAGTCAAAGTGGAAGTTCTCTCCTCCTTTCAGAGAAAGGTACCTGCTTCTTCAATGGCCTGTTATTTCTATTGGGATCTCATCACAGAGATCTTTCATTTAGGTCCTCTTTTTATTTTTTTTTCCAGAGTGTCTTGGCTTTCCATGCCTAAAATACTCTACTGGGCTCTTCAGCCAGATCCGGATGCTTTAAGGGCTGATTCTGAGGCCAGAGTGCTGTTTAGGACATCTGCCATTCTATGAGTCTGCTGTGTATCTCGCTTCCCATGTTGGATCATTCTCTCCCTTTTTGATTATATCAGTTAGTATTAGCAGACACTAGTCTTGTTTGTGTGATCCCTTTGACTCTTAGACCTATCAGTGTGATCAATTGTGAACTGAAATTGATCACTTGGTCTAGTGAGATGGCATTGGTACATGCCACCTTGATGGGGTGAATCCCCTGGCACATTTCTAACTCCACCATTTGGGTCATATCCCAAATTGTACATGTCCGATTGAGCATGTCCCAAATTGCATATCTCCTCCCTCTCATTCCCACTGTTATATTTAACAGAGATGTTTTTAGTTAAATTTAAACACCCAAGAATAATTGTGTGCTAATTATAGAGTTCAACCAGTAGTGTTAAGTAGAACAAAAAATACCGAAAGGGATAAAGTATTAAGTTGTTCATCAACAGTCAGGACAAGGGCTGATCAAGTCACTGTTTCTCATAGTGTCCCTTTCACTTCAACAGGTTTCCTTTTTTGTGCTTGGATAGTTGTCACTGATCAGGGAGAGCATATGATATTTGTCCCTTTGGGACTGGCTTAATTCACTCAGCATGATGTTTTCCAGATTCCTCCCTTTTGTTGCAAATGACCGGATTTCATTGTTTTTGACTGCTGTATAGTATTCTGTAGAGTACATGTCCCATAGTTTCTTCATCCAGTCTACTGTTGATGGGCATTTAGGTTGATTCCAGGTCTTAGCTATTGTGAATTGAGCTGCAATAAACATTAATGTGCAGACAGCTTTTTTGTTTGCCAATTTCATTTCCTTTGGGTAAATTCCAAGGAGTGGGATGGCTGGGTTGTATGGTAGGGTTATATTTGGGTTTCTGAGGACTCTCCAGACTGACTTCCATAGTGGCTTTACCAGTTTGCACTCCCACCAACAGTGGGTTAGTGTCCCTTCTCCCCACATCCTCGCCAGCATCTGTTGTTGGTAGATTTCTGAATGTCAGACTTACCCATTTTTAAGCTTACCTTTTTCCCTTGAAGTTTATGCTTCCTTTCTAGAATGAACTTGGCTGTTATTTAATATTTTTCCAGTTTAATCATCTCTTACTGCTTCACTAATTCAGTTGTATGCTCTTTCCCATCTTGTACCATTTCCTTAGTGTGTGTTTTGACTAATTTCTAAATAGTATGCTACAATTCTGTTTTTGCAAATACCACTTTTAAGCATGCTTCGGTTGCAAAGATGCTTTCTGCTCGTTACTCTGTAACCTACTCTGAACTTACTGGAGCTTCTCTCCTGTGTCTGCTCTCCATTTGTTTCCCCTGACACAGGGACTCATCTGGAAATTCTGTGGGCGGTTTGCCCTTAGCCATGTGCATTACAGCATCCCTGGGGATATCTCATTCCTTATGTTGTAAAAGATGCTCACTACATTCATGGTTTCAGATTTATTTGAATGTGCTTTTTCACTGCAGAATACAGGAAGAACAAAAGAAAACACTAAAGGAGTAGATATATAAATTCAATAAGGAGAAAACAAAATAAGTTGGTGTATGAAACTGAGACCTTACTCCTTGAAAGACTAATAATAAAGGACTTTTTCTTTTTAATGAAACACTCCCAAAATTAGGAACAGTAACTAATTTGATGGGCATCAGTATACTTTTAATTTGAAAGCCTAAGCAAAAGGGATTATTTTCAAAGTCTAACATGAAATACACAAAGCAGCCCTGAAGTAGAAAACTCCATAGACCAGGGTGCAGAAACGAATTCCCGCAGCAGGCCACGAGCTTCTGTCTGTATCAGGACCTGTTGCATGTCGGCCTTTGGCTGGTGTCTGAGGCTGAAATCTTGGCACCTGGCCCGGTCCCTGCTTTATACAGAACTTTCCCTAAATAATTGGGGGTGGTTTGCTGGGTTCAACTGTGCATGCACTCTGATTTATGCAGATTGCCTGCTCTCCCCCTAGGAAACGGGGATCTTGGAATGTGCAGGAGAGAGTGCATCTCTGTGACTGCCCAGTGACACCCTGGGTGCTGAGCCTCTGGCTTCACTGGACTGCAGCGTTGCATTTTGCAGGGCTGCATGGGTACTGCATTTGTCTGCAGAGGAAGGTGCACGTGAAACTCCTGTGAGCATCCTCGCGGGAAGACTAGCACATCGGGGGAGCCTGGGGCCTTTTTCCTGTATCTGTAATTTTTGTGTCAGTTTAAAAAAAAAAAATTAAATAGTCAAATTCCGAACTCCTGAAAAAGTGCCAGCTTCAGATCATTTCAGGGACTCACTGATCTAAATCTTTACCACCTCAGGCTTAAATTTTCTCTGTTGTCTCATTCTGTTTTCTTGATTGATTTCTCAGCAGCAGGTATAAACTGATCACCCTCTGTAGTATTTTACAGTTTTTTGTGTGTGTGTATTTCAACTCTATTGTTAGGCATAGAAGATTCCTGATAGTTGGAGTGCAGTATCTTTTAATATTTTTAACTCAGTCTCACTGCCCAGACTTTCTGCAGAAAATGTGGTCTAAAGTTAGATTTCCTGGACTTGTATTTTCACTCCTAAGACCTTTTGCAAATCACTTAAAGTTTTTGAGCCCAAGATTGTTCATGTGCAGAGGACTAGAACAGTATAATACGTGAGTGGAGTTGCGTCACACAGGGTACTACATGAATTTGATTGAGGATTAGATGGCGTAATGAGCTTGGGGAACAGGAGCACAATGACTGGTCTGTAGAATCCATGTGAGCACACGGTTCTGTGGATAGGTTTTAATCCAGTCTTTGAAGTAATTGTGACCTGTGAAGTGTTATTCAAAAACTAGTCAATTCAACTGCTCATTGATTGGCTCATGTACTCACTCACTTGCTCATTCATTGAATCGACAGCTAACCAAGTGCTGCTATTCTTGAGAGCCGTGACGATCTATAGAAGAGAAGAGAAATGCGATTGTACTCTGATGCGCTGTATGTTCTGGTGCTAGAGCACAGCTCAACCAACTTAATTTTTCTAACACCAAGGATGCGCCTCTGCCCTTACCGAGCAGGACTGCCACCTTGTCTGAGGTCCCCACAGGACTGCCACCTTGTCTGAGGTCCCCAGCTCTCTCTTCCCCTCTCCACATCTCCTGTGTTAACCACCTTGGAATTTGGGGCTCAGAGTGTGGCTTTCTTATTTACAAGTAAATTCTATTCCTAAGCAGCAGACTCATCTAGAATACTATCACTTTTTCAGCCAAGTTATTCCTTGTAAATTGATTGTTTCTTCCCGTCTAGTCATTGTACTCATGACTGGACCACTTCTAGAGTGTGTACGTGTGTTGTGTAGGTAAAATCTCTCTCAGATCCATGAGACTGAGGTTGTATTTACTAGGCCTGGAGAGATTCTCTTAGTCATTCTTTGTTTTGCTTCTTTGTGTATCTGAAAGTCTTTATTATGCTGTCACGACTGGCATGAAATCCGAGGATCAAAGCCATTATCCTTCAGAACTAGACAAATTCTTGCTTTAAAATGTAGCTTATAGCAATTCCATTATCTTCTTTAAAAACTTTTTGAAGACACCTTCTCATTACTCTGAAAGCATTTAGGGTTTTTCCAGTAACTACTGGAACCACCAATCCATCACCGTCAGTCCTTTTAAGAATGTTTTATAGGGGCTGGTGTTGTGACACGGGGGGGGATAAGCTGCCATTGGTGATGCTGGCATCCTGTAGGGCACCGCTTCAAATCCCAGCTGCTCCACTTCGTATCCATCACACTGCTGATGGCCTGGGAAAGCAGTGACGATGGCCCAAGTGAGTGGGCCCCTGCCACCCACGTGGAGACCAGGAAAAAGCTCTTGACTGCTGGCCCTGGCCTGGCCAGTTGGGTAGTGACTCAGCAGATGGAAGATTGATCGATCTCTTTCTCTCTCTCCAACTCTGCCTTTCAAATAATAAATATTGAAAATCTTTTATAAATGGAATTATACAGTTTGGGACTTTTAAAGATTGGCTTTTTCCACTAATTCAGCATGATTCTCTTGAGACAAATCTGTTACTTTGCATATCAATAATTAATTCCTACTTATTTTAAAAGATTTACTTATTTACTTGAAAGTTAGAACACCAGAGAGAGAGAGCTATCTTCTATTTGCTGATTCACTCCCCAAATGGCCACACCGTCCATGTCTGGACCAGGTTAAAGCCGGGAGCCAAGGACGCCATTCTAGTCTCCCACTTGGGTCTGGTGGCCCAAGAGCTCGAGTCTTCCTCCACTGCCTTCCCAGGTGCATGAAGCTGGCAAGGGAGGCAGAGTATCCAGGACTCAGCTGGCACTTTGATATGGGTGCCAGAGTTGCCCAGGGTACCTTAACCTGCGAGCCACAACGCTGGCCCCTGCCCTGTTGGCTGAGTAGCAGTCCCTGGCATGGATGTCCAACCTTTTGTTTATCCATTCACCTGGTGAAAGACATCAGAGTGCTTCGCAGTTTGGGGCTATGATGAATAAAGAGAATTACAAGCATTTGTGTGCCTTGCTTTCTGTGGACTTAGATTCTTATGTTTCTGAAATCCCAGAGCTACAGTGATGAGGGCTTGTGGAGGAGGATGCTTACTTTGTAAGAAGCCCCTGTGTTCTGTCTGAGGCTGCTCTTGCCCTTCTACATTCCCACCAGCAGTGTGGAGCACGTCTGTCTCTTCACCTCCTTGGGCATCTGCTGGTCCCCATGTTTGTTTCAGCCGCCCTGACAGGTGTGCAAGCCCTCCCCTGAGGTGCGATGTGCACTTGACGGGTGGTGGCAGTGGGCAGTGCTTAGTGTGCCTGTTTGCCACCTGTTTCTGCTCTTCAATGAGGTGGTCATTGATTATTCTGTCCTTTTAAAATTCAATTACTTGGTATTAACTGTGGAGTTCTGAGAATCCTTTCTCTGTTCCGGATACAAATCTTCTGTGGATGTGGTTGGCACATACTGTTCCTAGTTCTTTTCGGCTTCTTTACAGAGTCGGTGGCAGAGCAGGTTTTAAATTCTGAGATTCAGCCCAGCAGTTTGTCCTTTTATGGAGGGTGGAGTATGTTTTTGGTTTGACGTCTGAGAAGTCTTTTCATAGCCTCGAAGGTCTTTCTTACATTGCTTTGTAGCAGTTGACAGTGGTATCTGTTGTATGTTTATTTAGGATAGGGTGTGAAGGTTTGATCAGGGCTTATTTTTATTTTGCTCACTGTTGTCCAGTAATTAACATCTTACACTTGTGAGTTTACAGAAAGGTGCCCACAAATTCTCAACCTAGTACATTTTCATAAGCTGAGTTCACACAAGGAACCAGCACCTGGACAAAGAGGAAGTCAGTTAAGCCCCCGTATGTCCCCTTCTGGTTCCACCCTCAGGGTAGTTTCTTGTTCAGGGACTTCATCTGAGTGGAATCCTGTGGTAGGTATTTCGTCTCTAGTTCCTTCCATGCAGCATTAAGTTTGTCTGCCCGTGCCATTAAGTGTGGCTCTAGATCATGTATTGCATGACTGTTTCATGAGTGTACCTTGAATAATTCATCTGGTTCCATGTGGAGATGTGTTTGGACTGTTTCCAGCAGTGCTGATATGGTCATCCTTATATGTGCTGTTTCGATGGGCAGATGTAGCAATTCTGTTGATATCCAGAAGCAGAGTTAGGTCACAGAACGAGCATATATGTTCATCTTGCACAGGCAGCTGTCAGCGAGTTTCCAGAAGGGAGTTCCAGTGGCTTCACCTTCCTGGCTATGTTAGATATTTTCAAGCTTTTTTTGCTTTTAGCCAATCTGTGGATCTGTGTCCTGTTGCCATGTTTTAAAATATATTCTTAAACTTTTAATTTTAAAACAATTTCAAAATTTGCAGGAAGGTTCTAAAGTTAGTTTTAAAAAAGAATTTCCATGTCTTTCCGACACTGCTCAAATATTAACTCGCATTCACCTTACAGAACCGTGTTTTTCTGGGGTGAGTGTTGAGCTCAGAGTTAGGACGCAGTTTAAGATGCCCGTGTCCCACATTAGTGCCCAGCTGGGCTCCCAGCGCTGGCTCTTGACGGCAGTGTCCTGGGAGGCAGCAGGTGATGGCTCAGGTTATTGGGGCTGCTACCACTCACGTGCCAGCGCTGGACTGAGCTCCCAGCTGCAGAGGTTTGGTGTCTGAACCAGCAGATGGGAGTCATTTCCCCCAGGATCATTGTTCTGGATCTTTGTCAGTCAGAGCCACCCTGTGGGAATTCTGGTTCATGATGTCTGCAGCAACCCAGGGGATTTGTTTTCAACTTTTTAAAAATTATTTTCATGTATTTGACAAGTAGAGAGAGAGCACTTTGATCTGCTGGTTCATTCCTCAAATAGCTGCAAGAGTTGGAGCCAGGCACTCCATCTGGGTGTCCCACAGAGGTGACGTGCCCTCACGGTGGGGCCCTCTCCTGGTGCTTTCCCAGGTGTGCTAGAAGGAAGCTGGCTCAGAAACAGAAGGCAGGACTCCAGCTGGCACTCACGTGGGATGCTGGCGTTGGAGGCCGCAGCTTAACCCACTGTGCCACAGTGCTGGCCCGGGGATTTGTGCTGTTAACATATCATTAAGACAGTTCAGATAGTTCTTATCGATACTGAGAAACATCCAGGCCTTAGTCAGGATCGGGTTTCTGATCCACTGAGAGAAACAGAACCTGTGTCAGGAAAAGGGTTCCTCTTTGCACATGCTGGGTTCAGAACGTTGTGGCTTCAGGTTGTTACCTTCTGTGTGCTAATTAGCTGGCTCTCCCGTCAGCTCTGTAACCCCAGCCCTCTCCATACACAGTCTACATTGGAAACAGTGACTGTTAGGGCCTGGGAGGTGACTGGATGATAAACATTGAAACCCAGCAGGGTGCACATCCCAGGTCTGGTGTGTCAGCACCACAGCGGGTGGCTCTGGGTCTGATGACGATGATGTGTTACTTCTCTAAAGACCAGAGGAGCTGGTCGGCTCCAGCACAGAGAAAACCTGCAGAAGCGGGAAGAGCATCGGCCGCCGTGGTCAACATGAGACACTGCGTTGTGCCCTGGAAACGCACAGGGATCACACGTCAATCCAAGACTGGAAAGGAAAAGCTGTTCAAGATTCTGTTTACTTTCCCTGAGATCAAAATGAGCCACAGCCAATTAAAGGGTGTAACCAGTTACTAGATCAAAGTCAGCATGGGAAAGAGCTACGAAATCAAGACCCTGAAATTAGACTCCTGGCCAGGACACAGCTCAGAAACAGGTGCTCAGGAGTCCCTTTGTGAACCGCAGTTTGTGCAAGGTGGGGCGGGAACAGAGACTCTCACGCTGCGGTTTTCCTGCTGTTTTTTTCCCAGCTCCACTTTGCTCTTCCAGGTCTGGTTCTCTGCTACCAGCACCTGTTCTCAGCCAGTGTGGTGAGCGTTTGCCCTGAGAGCAGCCTCGCTCAGGCTGTGTGAGCGTGTGGGCCTCCAGAGGAAGTCCTGAGCCAGGCCCAGCTCTGTGGTAAGAAGGAGCATGCTCAGTGGCTCCAGGACATTGGCCCCTTGCAACATGGGGGCTTGGCTCCCAGGAGCAGAGGACAACAGCCACCGTGCTCCTCTGTCCTGAGACCAGAGCTGCTCCCCAGAGCAAGGCACAGCCTGGAGCCCCAGGAAAACGTTCGTGTGGAGTGAACTGCGGTTACGTGACACACAGTGCCAGCAAGAGGGCAGCCCTTGGGGTAAGAGCCCTGGTTCCAGCGCCTTGATCCTGATATTTGGTGTGTCAGTGACCGTGACGGCAGTTGCTGGAAAGGCAAGGCTGGACTCCAGCGGCCCACAGCCATGTTTCTCTCAGCTTGCACAGTGCTTCTCTCTCCCTCTGTGTTTTCCCCTCCGTTTCTTCGTATTTTGAATACCCAGTTTTGGAGAAGAGGTGTATTTGGAACTTGATTGGAACCTGCGGACTCAGGCCATGGGAAGAGAAGTCCTTAAGGAACAAGACAGAGGCTGTCTGGGGCAGAGGGCAGGTGCTGGTGAGCAGTCCCACCGGCCATGAGTCCAGGAGTGTGGGTCTGTGGGGGCTCAACTTGTCGTGTATAGGATGGACGCTGGACATGCAGTGAGAGGTCACTGGGACTGGGCTCCTGAGGTCCTCCTGTCTGCAGTCGGTCTTGGGGGACGAGGGCCCACACGGTGCTGAGTGGTTACCAGGGCCTCTGGAGCTGCTGTTGCTGCTGCAGGCATGGCTGCGGTCCCTTGGCTTCCGGGAGCAAGTCGAGTAAGTTCCAAGGGGCCCATTGCCCAAAGCTTCTCCATGGAGTCCTGCTGCAGTCTCTCAGCCTCTCAGAAGCCCCTTGACTGGGTTAGGAGGACCCGCCTCCTGGGATGCTCTGGCCCCAGGGACTCAAAGCAGCCACGCTGGCAAGTTTATCATCGGCTGCCCCCCTCCCCCCAGTGAGACCACTCAGTGCACCCCAGTTAGACCACAGCTAGTACACCCTCAGTGACACCACTCCATTGTACTCTCAGCGAGACCATGCCCAGTGCACCCTCAATGACATCACACCTAGTGTACCCCAGTGAGGCCACGCCCAGTGCACCCCATTAAGATCATTCCAGTGGAACCCAGTGAGTCCACAGCCAAGCTTTTCCATTTTCTTGTAAGACCACAATTTCTGAAACTGAATAAGATACACATCGTCACTTTATTGTTAATTTGAGTCTCTGTGGTATTTGTTAGAACATTACTACTTGTTTTTTCCTCGATATGTCTCCAATGCTAGAACACCAGGCACTCCAAAGGAACATGTTGAATTAGTAAGCTTCTAGAAGTGTCCTTGAGAGTCCTGGTGCTGTTAAATGTGACTCCTGCGTGCTCTGCACAGTCTAAACTTTTCTCTGCGGGCTGCTTCTGTCCCTCCTGTGCACGTGCTGGGGTCTGTCCATCCTCAGGACAGGATGGCCCAGAGTGCTCACTCCTTTCCTCTGCCCGAGTCTGTTCATCACTTTGACCCTTCTGCTACTCATTCCTTACACCCTGTGATCTTCCATATTAATCATGCCAGTTCTCGTTAATCAGACTCCTTTTTATTGCTGAAGGCATTTGATGCAGGAGCTCATTTTGCCTGACTGTCCACCATGCCTTTCTTTCTGTATTTATTTCCTTATGTTGGTGACATACTTGTCTTCTAGCCCACCTCCCTCTCTGAAGCTCCCCTCACCCTTGTTCTCCTCTGTGCTCTGGTGGAATGTCCGTCTTCCCCAGCCCTTGGCCGTGGCTGTCCCTCGTGTCCTCCCTACAGAAGGCAGATGGTTTGGGAAGGCCCTGGCCGGAGCCCACGTCCCTCCCACAAGGATTTACATGAGCTGTCCATGGCCTTGGATCATTGACCTTCTCTCATTCCTGCCCCAAACTACTCTTTTCTTTTTTTTTTTCTCCTCTTTGTCTTCCTCCACCACCTTAAACTTCCCTCTCCCCGTATCCACTTCTGCCTAAACTATAGCTGCCCTTTCTCCTCATCATTTCCTTTGAAGCCCATTTCCTCCAGTGCCTGTGACTCACTTCACCACTGGCCAGGTCACCCTCTCTGTACCCTACAGCCTCGGTTCCACTAAGACGCGAGACCGTAGTCTAGGGGAGGTCAGGTTGACGTGTGGCATGTTGTTATCGTTTCCTGTTTCCGTGCTGATCCCTCAGACTGGAAGGAGATTGCAGCCCGCCCTCACGGGACGCTCACGGTGCTCAGCCTGCCCTTCTGAGACAAGCGGCCCGTAGCAGCCACGGCAGCGTTAGTCACGGACCCCTGATCTCGCGAATCCTTCAGAGCAGTGGTGCTCGCTGCGCTGTCGGAAAGCTCCTCCCCCTGTAGCAGTTGGAGTTCCTCTGAAAAGCTGTCCCCCCATTGTTCACACAGGTGTGGACTTTAGGGACACATTTCCAGGCCCAGGACGGGAATCTATGTTGAACCAAGCGAGGTCTGGTGCCTTTCTGATTTTCTTATGGTTGGTACAGGCACCAGCCTGAGTCCGACTTCGGTTTCTCATCTGATTGGAAACTGCTGGGGACTTCTAGGAACTGTTTTTCTTGCTGACATAATCAGACAGGTACAGCTCCTCTTCCTCTCCTACATGTTGTTAGGATGCAATGTGTGGAGCTGCCGCAGCCACCATGTTAGTATGAGGAGGGGTAACTTGAGGAAAAAGCCCATTTTCTGGAGAAGGCAGTGTCAAAAATAAGTAAAATGTCTGGTTCTGACATAACATTTTCAGTTGTTCTACTTCTGAAAATCTTCCACTGAGAGAGAAAATCTGTTCTCTAACTCAGTTCAGAGTTTTTTTTCTGAAGCTGAACTCATCCTGAGAACCCAGAGACCCTTTGCCATGGTGGCATCTACTTATGCTACAAGATCTCACTTCTCATCAGAGAGCTCTTCTCTCAGGGAATTGGAGAAAAATATGAAAGTCATACAGGCTGTAAAAGGTAAAAGTCAATTTAGAAATCTAACGTCTCTGTGAAAAAAGATTTATTTATTGGAAAGAGTTAGAGGGAGAGATCCTCCATCCACTGGTCGCTCCCCAGATGGCTACAACAGCCAGGGCTGGACAGGCAGAAGCCAGCAGCCAAGAGCTTGATCCAGTTTCCCACCTGGGTGGCAGGGACCCAAACACTTGGGCCATCCTCTGCTACTTTTCCCAGGCCATTATCAGGGAGCTGGATCAGAAGTAGAACAGCCAGGACAAAAACTCATGCCCACATGGGATGCCCATGTCACAGATGGTGGCTTAACCCACTAGGCCACAATGCCAGCCCCAAAGTCTTAAATTCTAATGGTACCAATGTGCTAACTAAATCAGTGGTGATCATTCAACTTCTTCGTTTTTATACATTAAGAAAGAGGCCCAAAGAACTTCAGTGACTTGCTAAGGTTCTGACCACAGTCGCAAACCTGGGGCCAAAAGAATCCGTGTTTCCTCTTTGTTCTCTGTCACTGTGTCCACCTTGCTCCATGCAGGGTTTTGAGTCTTCCCTCGACGTCCGCTTGTCCCGGCACCCAGGTGTTTCTGCCCCTCGGGTCCTGCATGGGAGTGTAGGCAGGTGCATGCGATTGACCCCAGCAGAGCCTTCGGGGTTTGGCTGGTGACAGCTGTCTCTGAGAACCAAGGTCAAGTCTTGGCACCTGAGTCCCAGAAGAGTGCTGGACGTGGCTGTGGCTCGTCGCATCCAGAAGGTGAAGGAGCCAGCCCAGGTTCTCAGCCAAATACGCAAGCCAGGAAAACACTTGGCTTCACGTTTCTGATCACGGAGACCTGGGGTCTTTGTCGCTTTGCCTTCAGGGTGCTGTGTTGAGGGAGCCCGGGATGCAGCTGTGTGATTGCACCTCCCGGGAAGGGTGATTTTTGAGGGCCTCCTAAAATGGGCAGGGCAAACTTCCCGTGCCTTGCAGCAGTGGTAGCTGGATCCCACGTGTCATTCCTGAGCTCTGGCCTGAGTTCTTGAGTTTGAGCTGTTCTGTCTCTGCCTGATGGCTCCTGGTTCAAGTTTCACAGAGTCCCAACCAGAAGTGGCTGCTCTGCTCAAAAAGCCAAGAGGCTTTGCTTCCGACCTTCTCTGAACCCTCCCTCTGATACGCCGACTCCCTGCTGCCTCAAAGCCCAGGACCATTCCGTCCTTACCTCCTTGTTGGCTTGGGGTCCAGTGGGTGCGATGCTGGTGTGAGTTAACTGCACAGTGCCTGCACTTAACATTGGGCTCCCAGAGCCGCCTAAGTGAAGCTGTCACCCACTCCTGTGGATAGATGCTCGTGACGTTTACAGGGAGCCGGGGTGTCACCGGAGATTAGATTTCCTTGTCTCGGGGTGTCTGTGCAGGAAGCTGGCTGGCCAGCTGTTGTGACAGCTCTGCGGCCAAAACCGACGTGTGTGGAGGCCTGGAGTCCGATGGTGACTCTGGCCTCTGGGACGCTGCTGCCTTTGAAGTCTGTGACTTAGATTGCCACTTTCTGCCTAAATAAATAAATAAATAAGCAGTGTTTAATCTTTGTGGGGTTTTGGGTCAAAGGAGAACTCGGCAATTGATTTTTGTCTTTTCTTGTTGGTAGCACCTCCTTTTCTTTCCTTATCAGGTGGGAGAGACGTTCTGAGGACAGAGGAAGATGAGAAGGTGGCGCCTGTCGGTTTCTCGCCTTTCTTCCACAGTGCCATCGTCTGTGACCAGACATAAATCCAGGTAGAAATGCACCGTTACAAACTTAAGAAATAAATCAAAATGTTTTCCTTCTTGTTTCTCTGTGCCTGGTAATATGCTGATTGTATAGAGTTAGGTTAACATTTATTTAGAGAGAAATGAACTAAAGCTTAAGGTTTTCTGTTTTAGTTACAGTTTTCTCCTGCAGATTCTGATACTCGGGGTTGTAGTGGGGCTGGGGAGAGGCGTTCAGCTTTTAGCAAGCCTGTCTTGTCCTGTTCTGGAAAACTCTACTTTCGGGGGGGAGGGTGCGAGGGTGCGAGGAAAGGATGGGAAGTGTTGATCCATGGAATTGCCGACTGGGGTCTGTGAGAGCACCAAGGCCTTCTGGGACCTTCTGTGAACAGGTATGGCTCAGCAAACACGTTCTCTGTTATCCTCTGATGGGCGCCTCATCTCGTCGTCCTGGCCACCCGAGGACCCCTCCGGGTGCGTTTTTCCTCAGTGGCCGCTACACTGTGGGGTCGTTAGTGCCTTTGCAGAGGTGCACACCACCAGATACATCAGCTCATGTGCACATGGGTCTCCTGGCTCCCTCTCCCTCTGGTTCATTCACTGCTCCATTCCTCGGGAGGAGTGAGCAGCTGGGAGACGCCCATGGCAGTGCTGAGGAAGACATCGGGTGTGTTTGTGTGTTGTGATGCGTGGGGAGAGTGACCAAGCTGGGAGGGCATGTGGCCAATAGAGCCGGGAGCAAACAGAGGCTTCTTCTGGTACAAAGAGTTCCAGAAGGTTTCCTGCCCTGGTTTAGAAGTCAAAACGTGTATGGCTGGAACAAAACCCCAAAGCTAGCTGGGATGAATTGAATTTGGAAGAGGATTTTTGAGTTTTTCCTCTATAGATGTGGGGATTTGTTTGACGGTGCCTTTTCCATCGTAGATGTTTGCATGACTTCTGTCAAATCTGTTCTAGGAATTCTAGTAGAGAAACACCTTTTAAGGATTTTTTTTATATATATCTACTAAGATTTCTGAGAACTGGAACAAGAATCTTGGAGCCCAGGGGACTTGAGAGGTCATTTCTTGGCAGCGTCTCCACAGATTGAAAAAAAACTGAGCCCCAAAGAGTGAAGTGACCAGGGTCTGCTGTAAATGGTGGGGTTTGAGGCAGAGCATGGGTGAGAGCCAGGGCTCCCTGTACCCCCTTCCACCCCACTGGTTCCTCTCAGTGCTAAGCTCAGCCAGTGGCGTCAGATGGGTGTGGTGATGGGGAACCTGGGAGCAGCAGGCAGAATGGCAGTTGATCAGGGGGACACGGCGCTGTGCAGGGAGTGGCCCCGTTACTCCTTCCTTCCCGTGTCCTTCCACACTTCTGCCACAGCCTGAGACGTGGGGCTGCGTGTGTCATCTGAGTGACATCTGACTCAGCAGTCCAGAGGTCGTCATGCATATGTCTGTATGAGAAGTAGTTCTTATTTCTGTGAGTCTGGCTTGAGATCTGTGGGGTAATTGGATCACTCACACACGCTGTGCAGCCTGGCCTGGCCAGAGTATGTAGTATTTCTCTTGGGGAATTTGATAGAGTGAAATGGAATAAATTGACCCTGGAGCTCAGACAGCACCAGCTGCGTCTTGAGCGTGTGTGTGGAGCTGCTTGGAGGCACTGTGGTCGTCTTGCCTGCTCCAAAGGAGCAGAGTCTTCTTGAGGATACCGATGATGCTACAGAGCGATGAGAAGACAGCAGAGCAGGCCATGGCTCTTGGCAAGTGTCAGTGCAATACAGTGGTGCTTGGGACCTGGCGAGATCTCAGTAAGTCCTTCCAGTGCTTTTTAATTGACTATAATCTACTCTGTCCTGAAATACCTACAGTCAGCAGTGCACACTCCAGCCCAAGCTCCAAGTACGCATTTCTGTGGATTCTCAAGTCCTGACCCTGTTCTTTTTTCTGTGATCTGTGGTAATTGCATGAGACGGAGCGTTTCTATTTATTGAACATTCTCTCTCTCTCTCACTCCCTCTCTCCCTCCCCTAGTCTCCAGTGTGGCTTGTCTGCTATTTCTGGCCTAATCTATAAACGCCATCTTTATTCACCCAGCGTGTTGGTCTTGCAGAGAAATCTGTTGTCCCCCTGACATAAAACCCCTGCTCATCTGGGCTGCCAGGCCCTGTCTCCCTCTTCATTTATGAGCCACCTTGGAGCCTCCTTCTCCAAGGTTCCTTCTCGGAGTCTTCCTCTACTTGTTCCTGGCACATGAAATGTGCCTGTCATGTAAAAGGAAAGCTCCTTCTCGCCATTTATTCTCATAGCTGATGGTCAGTACCGCTGAACTTGATGTTTTTATGCACTTGCTTGTAGTAAAATGGGTAGGGACGAGATTTAATATTTCAAAGGTTTCGTTAGTGGTGAAGTACGGGGTAGTGAATTATCGGCACAGCCATGAGCATGAATCAGAGCCATTGGAAAGAATCCTGATGCTCAGGACAGGCCCCTCTCTCCTACCAGATACCCTCAGCAGTCAGGCCTGGTCACAGGCCATTCTGGGAAGGGTGCAGGTGCCTCTGAGGCCCCACCCCCATAAGCCCAAGCTGAGTCAGAGGAGCCACCACGCCCCCAGCTGGCTGTTCCCCCACCACGCGCCTTTGTGCCTTGCGGTGACAAGTGCAGAGACAGTTGTGGGTGGTACATACATTCCATGTCGTTACTATTTCATTGACCTTTTCCAGTCAGAACTCAGAATGAAAGATCCTGCCAGTTTCACTATTTTGAAATTGAACTTGATCAAGACTTTTTTGCCGAGACAGAATCCTAAGAGAATGAGGGAAAAAGCAGTTCTCTTTGGACCACTTTACAGTTTGATACTCAGGCTCACATCCCCATTCCAAAAGGACTCAACCTAAAAGACACGCCATCCCAGTGGGGAGCGAGGGACACATGGTGCTCTCCTTGTCCCTGAGCCACGCTGAGCACCAGGAGGGCTGCATGTTTGTCGCTGGAGGAGTGGACGAGGAGGGGGAGAAGCCAGCTCATGGCCCAGGTGTCCCTGAACACAACTTTGTCTCGAGCTCTCCAGATTTCCAGACACACCATCTGGATGGAATATTCCATCATTGATTCGATTTTCAAGTTTAATTCTTTGTCACCCCAATTGCAGATTTTATTCCCATGATGCTTTTATTTTCCTTCATTTTTAAAAAGATTTATTTATTTATTTGAAAGCATCACAGATAGTGGAAGAGATGGATCTTCCATCCACTAGTTGACTCCCCAAATGCCTGCTATGGCTGGAGCTGGGCCAGGCTGAAGCCAGGAACCAGAAACTTCATCCGTGTCCCCATCGTGGGTGGCAGGAGTCCAGGCACTAGGACCATCTTCCATTGCCCTTCCCAGGCCATTAGCAGGTATTGCTGTGGATTCATTCTGAGAGGAGAAGCGTGGTGGGGGCAAGAGGCGTGGAGTCACCACACAGACCCCTGGAGTCAGGTGAAAGCAGGCCAGAGGCAAGTGGCCTGCAGACTCGTTTATTTCAGTTGGTATGGCAGCTTATATAGCCGAGGCAGCCAATCCGGTCAAGGAGTACTTTATGCCCTAACCAATCATGGCCTGTTGCCAGGCAGGCTCCTTTGCCAGGTGGTATCCGAAGCCATTCCTGAGTAAATGGTGCTCTCTTGCCAGCGGCCATCTTGACACGGCCTTCTCATTCCACCACATTTCCCCATTTTCATTTATTTTTGAGCAACGGAGGGCATGATCCTTGGCCATACCATTGTTGACCCTGTTTCTTTGTAGTGTCCTCATGCAGCTGTGCCTGTCTTAGATTGTCCCCCAGGGGATCTTATCCATCGTTAACTAACCAGTACTCAAAATGGGAGACCACAGGAGTGCTTGCTGAGATGGAGTAGGAATGAGGAACAGTGGTAATCAGGAATGGTGTGACCGCACAGAGGCTGTAGGCTGTTCAAGTGGCTGACTAGAGCTAGTGGGGTGTAAAGCAGTAGCGGATGTGGCTATGAGCAGTTCCTCAGGGCAGGAGGATCGGGCAGCAGCTTGACAATCGGTAGCATGTGTGTTCGCAACCAAGGCGACTCTGTCTTGTTCAGCTGGTTCTGGTTGACTGTCAGTTGTAGGCTTGATGTTTCTGGCTGGTACCCAAATGGGCTGTCCTGCATTCTCTGGAAAGACACAAGCATATCCCCAGCCCTGGGTTAGCAGAAGCCTTTTTGTGGGCATTGGAATCCAGGGCCTGAATTCTGAGTCCACTCAGACATTAACAGCAAACATGCAGGTGGGATGGAGTGCTTAGGGACTGCCACAAATGTGGGGATCCTCACTGGTGCAGATGGGATGACCTCACATGGGTTGTCGCCTCAAGGTCGTCTAAGTTCATCCCATGGATATTTGGGGGGTGAGTGTCTAGGCGTTGCTGCGTTGTCTGTTGTCATGTCATTTTCACTGTTGGAGCTCTCTCTCCCCCAAGTCATCAACTATTGCCTGTGAGGCAGACGCCTGGAGTGTGACAGGTTCTTATCACTCACAGATTCATTATGTTTGGTAATCTGTGTGGGCTTCTGAGAGGGGGAAATGTTTCCCACGTTTGAGCGCTAAAGAGCAGTGTGCCACGCCAACTCTAGCCAAAAGAAAGACACGCACGGCACTGCTGCCATAACAAAACAAATTCCTACCACCTCAGCGGCTGATGGCATCATGTAGGAGATTCCCTACTGACGAACAGACAGTGATGTGTCAGATCATAAGTATGTCCTGTGTTTAGTGGGGGACTTCCTTGATTCGTTAGGTCAAGGCCATATGCCCACATAGTGTCTCTGGAGAGTAACCTCTCTCGAGTGAGGGAAAATGACTTGGTTCTGAATTCTGGGATGATCAGTCCCTTATGTGAATGTTCTGGGTGAACCGAAAGTAAAAGGAGGAGCCTAGAAGCAGTAGGCAGTGTGTGCCTAACCTGGGGTCACTTTGACCAAGGACAAGGACAAGGACATGGGTGTAGGAAGGGGTTCTGTGCTCACCCTCACAGAACCGAATGGCACACAAAACACCGAGGGGCCTAGTTGCTGAAATCAAGGGGGGACCTCACCAAGTTGGATATGCTCGCTCGCTCGCTCTCTCTCTCTCTCTCAGCCACGTTGGGTGCCAGATGTTGCTGTTGATTTATTCTGAGAGGAGGAGCATGGTGGAGGGTAAGAGGCATGGAGTCACCCACAGACCCCGGGAGTTGGGTGAAAGCA